>CAKAJI010000335.1:0-367778 GCA_916610255.1 Lasioglossum lativentre
GTAATATGCAGTGTATCATGGAAAATACCTTATAATATAACGTAATGTGCAGTGTATAATTGAAAATACCTTATCATATATAGTAGTTTACCATTGAAAATACCTTATATTATAACGTAATATGCAGTGTATCATTGAAAATACCTTATAATATATCGTAATATGCAGTGTATCATTGAAAATACCTTATAATATAACGTAATATGCAGTGTATCATTGAAAATACCTTATAATATATAGTAGCTTACCATTGAAAATACCTTATATTATAACGTAATATGCAGTGTATAATTGAAAATATCTTATAATATATCGTAATATGCAGTGTATCATTGAAAATACCTTATGATATAACGTAATATGCAGTGTATCATTGAAAATATTTATGATATAACGTAATATGCAGTGTAACATTGAAAATACCTTATAATATAACGTAATATGCAGTGTATCATTGAAAATACCATATAAAATAACGTAATATGCAGTGTATCATTGAAAATTCCTTATAATATAACGTAATATGCAGTGTATCATTGAAAATACCTTATAATATAACGTAATATGCAGTGTATCATGGAAAATACCTTATAATATAACGTAATGTGCAGTGTATAATTGAAAATACCTTATAATATATAGTAGTTTACCATTGAAAATACCTTATAATATAACGTAATATGCAGTGTATCATTGAAAATACCTTATAATATAACGTAATATGCAGTGTATCATGGAAAATACCTTATAATATAACGTAATGTGCAGTGTATAATTGAAAATACCTTATCATATATAGTAGTTTACCATTGAAAATACCTTATATTATAACGTAATATGCAGTGTATCATTGAAAATACCTTATAATATATCGTAATATGCAGTGTATCATGGAAAATACCTTATAATATAACGTAATGTGCAGTGTATAATTGAAAATACCTTATAATATATAGTAGTTTACCATTGAAAATACCTTATAATATAACGTAATATGCAGTGTATCATTGAAAATACCTTATAATACAACGTAATATGCAGTGTATCATTGAAAATACCTTATAATATACCATAATATGCAGTGTATAATTGAAAATACCTTATAATATAACGTAATATGCAGTGTATCATTGAAAACACATTATAATATAACGTAATATGCAGTGTATCATTGAAAATACCTTATAATATAACGTAATATGCAGTGTATCATGGAAAATACCTTATAATATAACGTAATGTGCAGTGTATAATTGAAAATACCTTATCATATATAGTAGTTTACCATTGAAAATACCTTATATTATAACGTAATATGCAGTGTATCATTGAAAATACCTTATAATATATCGTAATATGCAGTGTATCATGGAAAATACCTTATAATATAACGTAATGTGCAGTGTATAATTGAAAATACCTTATAATATATAGTAGTTTACCATTGAAAATACCTTATAATATAACGTAATATGCAGTGTATCATTGAAAATACCTTATAATACAACGTAATATGCAGTGTATCATTGAAAATACCTTATAATATACCATAATATGCAGTGTATAATTGAAAATACCTTATAATATAACGTAATATGCATTGTATCATTGAAAATATCTTATAATGTATCGTAATGTGCAGTGTATCATTGAAAATACCTTATAATATAACGTAATACGCAGTGTATCATTGAAAACACATTATAATATAACGTAATATGCAGTGTATCATTGAAAATACCACATAATATATAGTAATATGCAGTGTATCATTGAAAATACCTTATAATATATAGTAGTTTACCATTGAAAATACTTTATAATATAACGTAATATGCAGTGTATCATTGAAAATACCTTATAATATATAGTAGTTTACCATTGAAAATACCTTATAATATAACGTAATATGCAGTGTATCATTGAAAATACCTTATAATATAACGTAATATGCAGTGTATCATGGAAAATACCTTATAATATAACGTAATGTGCAGTGTATAATTGAAAATACCTTATCATATATAGTAGTTTACCATTGAAAATACCTTATATTATAACGTAATATGCAGTGTATCATTGAAAATACCTTATAATATATCGTAATATGCAGTGTATCATTGAAAATACCTTATGATATAACGTAATATGCAGTGTATCATTGAAAATACCTTATAATATATAGTAGCTTACCATTGAAAATACCTTATATTATAACGTAATATGCAGTGTATAATTGAAAATATCTTATAATATATCGTAATATGCAGTGTATCATTGAAAATACCTTATGATATAACGTAATATGCAGTGTATCATTGAAAATATTTATGATATAACGTAATATGCAGTGTAACATTGAAAATACCTTATAATATAACGTAATATGCAGTGTATCATTGAAAATACCATATAAAATAACGTAATATGCAGTGTATCATTGAAAATTCCTTATAATATAACGTAATATGCAGTGTATCATTGAAAATACCTTATAATATAACGTAATATGCAGTGTATCATGGAAAATACCTTATAATATAACGTAATGTGCAGTGTATAATTGAAAATACCTTATAATATATAGTAGTTTACCATTGAAAATACCTTATATTATAACGTAATATGCAGTGTATCATTGAAAATACCTTATAATATATCGTAATATGCAGTGTATCATTGAAAATTCCTTATAATATATCGGAATATGCAGTGTATCATTGAAAATACCTTATAATATATATTAGTTTACCATTGAAAATACCTTATAATATAACGTAATATGCAGTGTAACATTGAAAATGCCTTATGATATTACGTAATATGCAGTGTAACATTGAAAATACCTTATAATATATAGTAATATGCAGTGTATCATTGAAAATACCTTATAATATAACGTAATATGCAGTGTATCATGGAAAATACCTTATAATATAACGTAATATGCAGTGTATATTTGAAAATTCCTTATAATATATCGTAATTTGTAGTGTATTATTGAAAATACCTTATAATATAACGTAATATGCAGTGTAACATTGAAAATGCCTTATAATATAACGTAATACGCAGTGTATCATTGAAAATACCTTATAAAAATAACGTAATATGCAGTGTAACATTGAAAATACCTTATAATATAACGTAATATGCAGTGTATCATTGAAAATACCTTATGATATAACGTAATATGCAGTGTAACATTGAAAATACCTTATAATATAACGTAATATGCAGTGTATCATTGAAAATACCTTATAATATAACATAATATGCAGTGTATCATTGAAAATACCTTATAATATAACATAATATGCAGTGTATCATTGAAAATACCTTATAATATAACGTAATATGCAGTGTATCATTGAAAATACCATATAATATATAGTAATATACAGTGTATCATTGAAAATACCTTATAATATAACGTAATATGCAGTGTATCATTGAAAATACCTTATAATATATAGTAGTTTACCATTGAAAATACCTTATAATATAACGTAATATGCAGTGTATCATAGAAAATACCTTATAATATAACGTAATATGCAGTGTATCATGGAAAATACCTTATAATATAACGTAATGTGCAGTGTATCATTGAAAATACCTTATAATATATAGTAGTTTACCATTGAAAATACCTTATATTATAACGTAATATGCTGTGTATCATTGAAAATACCTTATAATATATCGTAATATGCAGTGTATCATCGAAAATACCTGATAATATATCGTAAGTTGTAGTGTATCCTCGAAAATGCCTTATAATATAACGTAATATGCAGTGTATCATTGAAAATACCATATAATATATCGTAATATGCAGTGTATCATTGAAAATACCTTATAATATAACCAAAGATGCAGTGTATCATTGAAAATTCCTTATAATATATCGGAATATGCAGTGTATCATTGAAAATACCTTATAATATATATTAGTTTACCATTAAAAATACCTTATAATATAACGTAATATGCAGTGTAACATTGAAAATGCCTTATAATATAACGTAATACGCAGTGTATCATTGAAAATACCTTATGATATAACGTAATATGCAGTGTAACATTGAAAATACCTTATAATATAACGTAATATGCAGTGTATCGTTGAAAATACATTATAATGTATCGTAATGTGCAGTGTATCATTGAGAATACCTTATAATATAACGTAATATGCAGTGTATCATGGAAAATACCTTATAATATAACGTAATGTGCAGTGTATAATTGAAAATACCTTATAATATATAGTAGTTTACCATTGAAAATACCTTATATTATAACGTAATATGCAGTGTATCATTGAAAATACCTTATAATATATCGTAATATGCAGTGTATCATTGAAAATTCCTTATAATATATCGGAATATGCAGTGTATCATTGAAAATACCTTATAATATATATTAGTTTACCATTGAAAATACCTTATAATATAACGTAATATGCAGTGTAACATTGAAAATGCCTTATGATATAACGTAATATGCAGTGTAACATTGAAAATACCTTATAATATATAGTAATATGCAGTGTATCATTGAAAATACCTTATAATATAACGTAATATGCAGTGTATCATGGAAAATACCTTATAATATAACGTAATATGCAGTGTATATTTGAAAATTCCTTATAATATATCGTAATTTGTAGTGTATTATTGAAAATACCTTATAATATAACGTAATATGCAGTGTAACATTGAAAATGCCTTATAATATAACGTAATATGCAGTGTATCATTGAAAATACCTTATAATATAACATAATATGCAGTGTATCATTGAAAATACCTTATAATATAACATAATATGCAGTGTATCATTGAAAATACCTTATAATATAACGTAATATGCAGTGTATCATTGAAAATACCATATAATATATAGTAATATACAGTGTATCATTGAAAATACCTTATAATATAACGTAATATGCAGTGTATCATTGAAAATACCTTATAATATATAGTAGTTTACCATTGAAAATACCTTATAATATAACGTAATATGCAGTGTAACATTGAAAATACCTTATAATATAACGTAATATGCAGTGTATCATGGAAAATACCTTATAATATAACGTAATGTGCAGTGTATCATTGAAAATACCTTATAATATATAGTAGTTTACCATTGAAAATACCTTATATTATAACGTAATATGCTGTGTATCATTGAAAATACCTTATAATATATCGTAATATGCAGTGTATCATCGAAAATACCTGATAATATATCGTAAGTTGTAGTGTATCCTCGAAAATGCCTTATAATATAACGTAATATGCAGTGTATCATTGAAAATACCATATAATATATCGTAATATGCAGTGTATCATTGAAAATACCTTATAATATAACCAAAGATGCAGTGTATCATTGAAAATTCCTTATAATATATCGGAATATGCAGTGTATCATTGAAAATACCTTATAATATATATTAGTTTACCATTAAAAATACCTTATAATATATCGTAATATGCAGTGTATCATCGAAAATACCTGATAATATATCGTAAGTTGTAGTGTATCCTCGAAAATGCCTTATAATATAACGTAATATGCAGTGTATCATTGAAAATACCATATAATATATCGTAATATGCAGTGTATCATTGAAAATACCTTATAATATAACCAAAGATGCAGTGTATCATTGAAAATTCCTTATAATATATCGGAATATGCAGTGTATCATTGAAAATACCTTATAATATATATTAGTTTACCATTAAAAATACCTTATAATATAACGTAATATGCAGTGTAACATTGAAAATGCCTTATAATATAACGTAATACGCAGTGTATCATTGAAAATACCTTATGATATAACGTAATATGCAGTGTAACATTGAAAATACCTTATAATATAACGTAATTGCAGTGTATCGTTGAAAATACATTATAATGTATCGTAATGTGCAGTGTATCATTGAGAATACCTTATAATATAACGTAATATGCAGTGTATCATTGAAAATACCTTATAATATAACGTAATATGCAGTGTATCATTGAAAATACCTTATAATATATAGTAGTTTACCATTGAAAGTACCTTATAATATAACGTAATATGCAGTGTATCATTGAAAATACCTTATAATACAACGTAATATGCAGTGTATCATTGAAAATACCTTATAATATACCATAATATGCAGTGTATAATTGAAAATACCTTATAATATAACGTAATATGCATTGTATCATTGAAAATATCTTATAATGTATCGTAATGTGCAGTGTATCATTGAAAATACCTTATAATATAACGTAATACGCAGTGTATCATTGAAAACACATTATAATATAACGTAATATGCAGTGTATCATTGAAAATACCACATAATATATAGTAATATGCAGTGTATCATTGAAAATACCTTATAATATATAGTAGTTTACCATTGAAAATACTTTATAATATAACGTAATATGCAGTGTATCATTGAAAATACCTTATAATATATAGTAGTTTACCATTGAAAATACCTTATAATATAACGTAATATGCAGTGTATCATTGAAAATACCTTATAATATAACGTAATATGCAGTGTATCATGGAAAATACCTTATAATATAACGTAATGTGCAGTGTATAATTGAAAATACCTTATCATATATAGTAGTTTACCATTGAAAATACCTTATATTATAACGTAATATGCAGTGTATCATTGAAAATACCTTATAATATATCGTAATATGCAGTGTATCATTGAAAATACCTTATGATATAACGTAATATGCAGTGTATCATTGAAAATACCTTATAATATATAGTAGCTTACCATTGAAAATACCTTATATTATAACGTAATATGCAGTGTATAATTGAAAATATCTTATAATATATCGTAATATGCAGTGTATCATTGAAAATACCTTATGATATAACGTAATATGCAGTGTATCATTGAAAATATTTATGATATAACGTAATATGCAGTGTAACATTGAAAATACCTTATAATATAACGTAATATGCAGTGTATCATTGAAAATACCATATAAAATAACGTAATATGCAGTGTATCATTGAAAATTCCTTATATTATATCGTAATTTGTAGTGTATTATTGAAAATACCTGATAATACAACGTAATATGCAGTGTATCATTGAAAATACCTTATAATACAACGTAATATGCAGTGTATCATTGAAAATACCTTTTAATATAACGTAATATGCAGTGTATCATGGAAAATACCTTATAATATAACGTAATATGCAGTGTATCATTGAAAATACCTTATAATATATAGTAGTTTACCATTGAAAATACCTTATAATATAACGTAATATGCAGTGTATCATTGAAAATACCTTATAATATAACGTAATATGCAGTGTATCATTGAAAATATTTATGATATAACGTAATATGCAGTGTAACATTGAAAATACCTTATAATATAACGTAATATGCAGTGTATCATTGAAAATACCATATAAAATAACGTAATATGCAGTGTATCATTGAAAATTCCTTATAATATATCGTAATTTGTAGTGTATTATTGAAAATACCTTATAATATAACGTAATATGCAGTGTATCATAGAAAATACCTTATAATATAACGTAATATGCAGTGTATCATGGAAAATACCTTATAATATAACGTAATGTGCAGTGTATCATTGAAAATACCTTATAATATATAGTAGTTTACCATTGAAAATACCTTATATTATAACGTAATATGCTGTGTATCATTGAAAATACCTTATAATATATCGTAATATGCAGTGTATCATCGAAAATACCTGATAATATATCGTAAGTTGTAGTGTATCCTCGAAAATACCTTATAATATAACGTAATATGCAGTGTATCATTGAAAATACCTTATAATATATCGTAATATGCAGTGTATCATTGAAAATACCTTATAATATAACCAAAGATGCAGTGTATCATTGAAAATTCCTTATAATATATCGGAATATGCAGTGTATCATTGAAAATACCTTATAATATATATTAGTTTACCATTAAAAATACCTTATAATATAACGTAATATGCAGTGTAACATTGAAAATGCCTTATAATATAACGTAATACGCAGTGTATCATTGAAAATACCTTATGATATAACGTAATATGCAGTGTAACATTGAAAATACCTTATAATATAACGTAATATGCAGTGTATCGTTGAAAATACATTATAATGTATCGTAATGTGCAGTGTATCATTGAGAATACCTTATAATATAACGTAATATGCAGTGTATCATTGAAAATACCTTATAATATAACGTAATATGCAGTGTATCATTGAAAATACCTTATAATATATAGTAGTTTACCATTGAAAGTACCTTATAATATAACGTAATATGCAGTGTATCATTGAAAATACCTTATAATACAACGTAATATGCAGTGTATCATTGAAAATACCTTATAATATACCATAATATGCAGTGTATAATTGAAAATACCTTATAATATAACGTAATATGCATTGTATCATTGAAAATATCTTATAATGTATCGTAATGTGCAGTGTATCATTGAAAATACCTTATAATATAACGTAATACGCAGTGTATCATTGAAAATACATTATAATATAACGTAATATGCAGTGTATCATTGAAAATACCACATAATATATAGTAATATGCAGTGTATCATTGAAAATACCTTATAATATATAGTAGTTTACCATTGAAAATACTTTATAATATAACGTAATATGCAGTGTATCATTGAAAATACCTTATAATATATAGTAGTTTACCATTGAAAATACCTTATAATATAACGTAATATGCAGTGTATCATTGAAAATACCTTATAATATAACGTAATATGCAGTGTATCATTGAAAATACCTTATAATATAACGTAATGTGCAGTGTATCATTGAAAATACCTTATCATATATAGTAGTTTACCATTGAAAATACCTTATATTATAACGTAATATGCAGTGTATCATTGAAAATACCTTATAATATATCGTAATATGCAGTGTATCATTGAAAATACCTTATGATATAACGTAATATGCAGTGTATCATTGAAAATACCTTATAATATATAGTAGCTTACCATTGAAAATACCTTATATTATAACGTAATATGCAGTGTATAATTGAAAATATCTTATAATATATCGTAATATGCAGTGTATCATTGAAAATACCTTATGATATAACGTAATATGCAGTGTATCATTGAAAATATTTATGATATAACGTAATATGCAGTGTAACATTGAAAATACCTTATAATATAACGTAATATGCAGTGTATCATTGAAAATACCATATAAAATAACGTAATATGCAGTGTATCATTGAAAATTCCTTATATTATATCGTAATTTGTAGTGTATTATTGAAAATACCTGATAATACAACGTAATATGCAGTGTATCATTGAAAATACCTTATAATACAACGTAATATGCAGTGTATCATTGAAAATACCTTTTAATATAACGTAATATGCAGTGTATCATGGAAAATACCTTATAATATAACGTAATATGCAGTGTATCATTGAAAATACCTTATAATATATAGTAGTTTACCATTGAAAATACCTTATAATATAACGTAATATGCAGTGTATCATTGAAAATACCTTATGATATAACGTAATATGCAGTGTATCATTGAAAATATTTATGATATAACGTAATATGCAGTGTAACATTGAAAATACCTTATAATATAACGTAATATGCAGTGTATCATTGAAAATACCATATAAAATAACGTAATATGCAGTGTATCATTGAAAATTCCTTATAATATATCGTAATTTGTAGTGTATTATTGAAAATACCTTATAATATAACGTAATATGCAGTGTATCATAGAAAATACCTTATAATATAACGTAATATGCAGTGTATCATGGAAAATACCTTATAATATAACGTAATGTGCAGTGTATCATTGAAAATACCTTATAATATATAGTAGTTTACCATTGAAAATACCTTATATTATAACGTAATATGCTGTGTATCATTGAAAATACCTTATAATATATCGTAATATGCAGTGTATCATCGAAAATACCTGATAATATATCGTAAGTTGTAGTGTATCCTCGAAAATACCTTATAATATAACGTAATATGCAGTGTATCATTGAAAATACCTTATAATATATCGTAATATGCAGTGTATCATTGAAAATACCTTATAATATAACCAAAGATGCAGTGTATCATTGAAAATTCCTTATAATATATCGGAATATGCAGTGTATCATTGAAAATACCTTATAATATATATTAGTTTACCATTAAAAATACCTTATAATATAACGTAATATGCAGTGTAACATTGAAAATGCCTTATAATATAACGTAATACGCAGTGTATCATTGAAAATACCTTATGATATAACGTAATATGCAGTGTAACATTGAAAATACCTTATAATATAACGTAATATGCAGTGTATCGTTGAAAATACATTATAATGTATCGTAATGTGCAGTGTATCATTGAGAATACCTTATAATATAACGTAATATGCAGTGTATCATTGAAAATACCTTATAATATAACGTAATATGCAGTGTATCATTGAAAATACCTTATAATATATAGTAGTTTACCATTGAAAATACCTTATAATATAACGTAATATGCAGTGTATCATTGAAAATACCTTATAATACAACGTAATATGCAGTGTATCATTGAAAATACCTTATAATATACCATAATATGCAGTGTATAATTGAAAATACCTTATAATATAACGTAATATGCATTGTATCATTGAAAATATCTTATAATGTATCGTAATGTGCAGTGTATCATTGAAAATACCTTATAATATAACGTAATACGCAGTGTATCATTGAAAACACATTATAATATAACGTAATATGCAGTGTATCATTGAAAATACCTTATAATATATAGTAGTTTACCATTGAAAATACCTTATAATATAACGTAATATGCAGTGTATCATTGAAAATACCTTATAATATAACGTAATATGCAGTGTATCATGGAAAATACCTTATAATATAACGTAATGTGCAGTGTATAATTGAAAATACCTTATCATATATAGTAGTTTACCATTGAAAATACCTTATATTATAACGTAATATGCAGTGTATCATTGAAAATACCTTATAATATATCGTAATATGCAGTGTATCATTGAAAATACCTTATGATATAACGTAATATGCAGTGTATCATTGAAAATACCTTATAATATATAGTAGCTTACCATTGAAAATACCTTATAATACAACGTAATATGCAGTGTATCATTGAAAATACCTTATAATATATCGTAATATGCAGTGTATCATTGAAAATACCTTATGATATAACGTAATATGCAGTGTATCATTGAAAATATTTATGATATAACGTAATATGCAGTGTAACATTGAAAATACCTTATAATATAACGTAATATGCAGTGTATCATTGAAAATACCATATAAAATAACGTAATATGCAGTGTATCATTGAAAATTCCTTATAATATATCGTAATTTGTAGTGTATTATTGAAAATACCTTATAATACAACGTAATATGCAGTGTATCATTGAAAATACCTTATAATACAACGTAATATGCAGTGTATCATTGAAAATACCTTTTAATATAACGTAATATGCAGTGTATCATGGAAAATACCTTATAATATAACGTAATATGCAGTGTATCATTGAAAATACCTTATAATATATAGTAGTTTACCATTGAAAATACCTTATAATATAACGTAATATGCAGTGTATCATTGAAAATACCTTATGATATAACGTAATATGCAGTGTATCATTGAAAATATTTATGATATAACGTAATATGCAGTGTAACATTGAAAATACCTTATAATATAACGTAATATGCAGTGTATCATTGAAAATACCATATAATATAACGTAATATGCAGTGTATCATTGAAAATACCTTATAATATATCGTAATTTGTAGTGTATTATTGAAAATACCTTATAATACAACGTAATATGCAGTGTATCATTGAAAATACCTTATAATACAACGTAATATTGTAGTGTATCATTGAAAATACCTTTTAATATAACGTAATATGCAGTGTATCATGGAAAATACCTTATAATATAACGTAATATGCAGTGTATCATTGAAAATACCTTATAATATATAGTAGTTTACCATTGAAAATACCTTATATTATAACGTAATATGCAGTGTATCATTGAAAATACCTTATAATATATAGTAGTTTACCATTGAAAATACCTTATATTATAACGTAATATGCAGTGTATCATTGAAAATACCTTATAATACAACGTAATATGCAGTGTATCATTGAAAATACCTTATAATATAACGTAATATGCAGTGTATCATTGAAAATACCTGATAATATATCGTAATTTGTAGTGTATCCTCGAAAATACCTTATAATATAACGTAATATGCAGTGTATCATTGCAAATACCTAATGATATAACGTAATATGCAGTGTATCATTGAAAATACCTTATGATATAACGTAATATGCAGTGTAACATTGAAAATACCTTATAATATAACGTAATATGCAGTGTATCATTGAAAATACCATATAATATATAGTAATATGCAGTGTATCATTGAAAATACCTTATAATATAACGTAATATGCAGTGTATCATTGAAAATACCTGATAATATATCGTAATTTGTAGTGTATCCTCGAAAATACCTTATAATATAACGTAATATGCAGTGTATCATTGCAAATACCTAATGATATAACGTAATATGCAGTGTATCATTGAAAATACCTTATGATATAACGTAATATGCAGTGTAACATTGAAAATACCTTATAATATAACGTAATATGCAGTGTATCATTGAAAATACCTTATAATATAACATAATATGCAGTGTATCATTGAAAATACCTTATAATATAACATAATATGCAGTGTATCATTGAAAATACCTTATAATATAACGTAATATGCAGTGTATCATTGAAAATACCATATAATATATAGTAATATGCAGTGTATCATTGAAAATACCTTATAATATAACGTAATATGCAGTGTATCATTGAAAATACCTTATAATATATAGTAGTTTACCATTGAAAATACCTTATAATATAACGTAATATGCAGTGTATCATGGAAAATACCTTATAATATAACGTAATATGCAGTGTATCATTGAAAATACCTTATAATATATAGTAGTTTACCATTGAAAATACCTTATAATATAACGTAATATGCAGTGTATCATTGAAAATACCTTATGATATAACGTAATATGCAGTGTATCATTGAAAATATTTATGATATAACGTAATATGCAGTGTAACATTGAAAATACCTTATAATATAACGTAATATGCAGTGTATCATTGAAAATACCATATAAAATAACGTAATATGCAGTGTATCATTGAAAATTCCTTATAATATATCGTAATTTGTAGTGTATTATTGAAAATACCTTATAATACAACGTAATATGCAGTGTATCATTGAAAATACCTTATAATACAACGTAATATTGTAGTGTATCATTGAAAATACCTTATAATATAACGTAATATGCAGTGTATCATGGAAAATACCTTATAATATAACGTAATATGCAGTGTATCATTGAAAATACCTTATAATATATAGTAGTTTACCATTGAAAATACCTTATATTATAACGTAATATGCAGTGTATCATTGAAAATACCTTATAATACAACGTAATATGCAGTGTATCATTGAAAATACCTTTTAATATAACGTAATATGCAGTGTATCATTGAAAATACCTGATAATATATCGTAATTTGTAGTGTATCCTCGAAAATACCTTATAATATAACGTAATATGCAGTGTATCATTGCAAATACCTAATGATATAACGTAATATGCAGTGTATCATTGAAAATACCTTATGATATAACGTAATATGCAGTGTAACATTGAAAATACCTTATAATATAACGTAATATGCAGTGTATCATTGAAAATACCATATAATATATAGTAATATGCAGTGTATCATTGAAAATACCTTATAATATAACGTAATATGCAGTGTATCATTGAAAATACCTGATAATATATCGTAATTTGTAGTGTATCCTCGAAAATACCTTATAATATAACGTAATATGCAGTGTATCATTGCAAATACCTAATGATATAACGTAATATGCAGTGTATCATTGAAAATACCTTATGATATAACGTAATATGCAGTGTAACATTGAAAATACCTTATAATATAACGTAATATGCAGTGTATCATTGAAAATACCTTATAATATAACATAATATGCAGTGTATCATTGAAAATACCTTATAATATAACATAATATGCAGTGTATCATTGAAAATACCTTATAATATAACGTAATATGCAGTGTATCATTGAAAATACCATATAATATATAGTAATATGCAGTGTATCATTGAAAATACCTTATAATATAACGTAATATGCAGTGTATCATTGAAAATACCTTATAATATATAGTAGTTTACCATTGAAAATACCTTATAATATAACGTAATATGCAGTGTATCATTGAAAATACCTTATAATATAACGTAATATGCAGTGTATCATGGAAAATACCTTATAATATAACGTAATGTGCAGTGTATAATTGAAAATACCTTATCATATATAGTAGTTTACCATTGAAAATACCTTATATTATAACGTAATATGCAGTGTATCATTGAAAATACCTTATAATATATCGTAATATGCAGTGTATCATTGAAAATACCTTATGATATAACGTAATATGCAGTGTATCATTGAAAATACCTTATAATATATAGTAGCTTACCATTGAAAATACCTTATATTATAACGTAATATGCAGTGTATAATTGAAAATATCTTATAATATATCGTAATATGCAGTGTATCATTGAAAATACCTTATGATATAACGTAATATGCAGTGTATCATTGAAAATATTTATGATATAACGTAATATGCAGTGTAACATTGAAAATACCTTATAATATAACGTAATATGCAGTGTATCATTGAAAATACCATATAAAATAACGTAATATGCAGTGTATCATTGAAAATTCCTTATAATATATCGTAATTTGTAGTGTATTATTGAAAATACCTTATAATACAACGTAATATGCAGTGTATCATTGAAAATACCTTATAATACAACGTAATATGCAGTGTATCATTGAAAATACCTTTTAATATAACGTAATATGCAGTGTATCATGGAAAATACCTTATAATATAACGTAATATGCAGTGTATCATTGAAAATACCTTATAATATATAGTAGTTTACCATTGAAAATACCTTATAATATAACGTAATATGCAGTGTATCATTGAAAATACCTTATGATATAACGTAATATGCAGTGTATCATTGAAAATATTTATGATATAACGTAATATGCAGTGTAACATTGAAAATACCTTATAATATAACGTAATATGCAGTGTATCATTGAAAATACCATATAAAATAACGTAATATGCAGTGTATCATTGAAAATTCCTTATAATATATCGTAATTTGTAGTGTATTATTGAAAATACCTTATAATACAACGTAATATGCAGTGTATCATTGAAAATACCTTATAATACAACGTAATATTGTAGTGTATCATTGAAAATACCTTTTAATATAACGTAATATGCAGTGTATCATGGAAAATACCTTATAATATAACGTAATATGCAGTGTATCATTGAAAATACCTTATAATATATAGTAGTTTACCATTGAAAATACCTTATATTATAACGTAATATGCAGTGTATCATTGAAAATACCTTATAATACAACGTAATATGCAGTGTATCATTGAAAATACCTTTTAATATAACGTAATATGCAGTGTATCATTGAAAATACCTGATAATATATCGTAATTTGTAGTGTATCCTCGAAAATACCTTATAATATAACGTAATATGCAGTGTATCATTGCAAATACCTAATGATATAACGTAATATGCAGTGTATCATTGAAAATACCTTATGATATAACGTAATATGCAGTGTAACATTGAAAATACCTTATAATATAACGTAATATGCAGTGTATCATTGAAAATACCATATAATATATAGTAATATGCAGTGTATCATTGAAAATACCTTATAATATAACGTAATATGCAGTGTATCATTGAAAATACCTGATAATATATCGTAATTTGTAGTGTATCCTCGAAAATACCTTATAATATAACGTAATATGCAGTGTATCATTGCAAATACCTAATGATATAACGTAATATGCAGTGTATCATTGAAAATACCTTATGATATAACGTAATATGCAGTGTAACATTGAAAATACCTTATAATATAACGTAATATGCAGTGTATCATTGAAAATACCATATAATATATAGTAATATGCAGTGTATCATTGAAAATACCTTATAATATAACGTAATATGCAGTGTATCATTGAAAATACCTTATAATATAACGTAATATGCAGTGTATCATTGAAAATACCATATAATATATAGTAATATGCAGTGTAACATTGAAAATACCTTATAATATAACGTAATATGCAGTGTATCATTGAAAATACCATATAATATATAGTAATATGCAGTGTATCATTGAAAATACCTTATAATATAACGTAATATGCAGTGTATCATTGAAAATACCTGATAATATATCGTAATTTGTAGTGTATCCTCGAAAATACCTTATAATATAACGTAATATGCAGTGTATCATTGAAAATACCTTATAATATAACGTAATATGCAGTGTATCGTTGAAAATACCTTATAATGTATCGTAATGTGCAGTGTATCATTGAGAATACCTTATAATATAACGTAATATGCAGTGTATCATTCAAAATACCTTATAATATAACGTAATATGCAGTGTATCATTGAAAATACCATATAATATAACGTAATATGCAGTGTATCATTGAAAATACCTTATAATATAACATAATATGCAGTGTATCATTGAAAATACCTTATAATATAACATAATATGCAGTGTATCATTGAAAATACCTTATAATATAACGTAATATGCAGTGTATCATTGAAAATACCTTATAATATAACGTAATATGCAGTGTATCGTTGAAAATACCTTATAATATAACGTAATATGCAGTGTATCATTGCAAATACCTAATGATATAACGTAATATGCAGTGTATCATTGAAAATACCTTATGATATAACGTAATATGCAGTGTAACATTGAAAATACCTTATAATATAACGTAATATGCAGTGTATCATTGAAAATACCTTATAATATAACATAATATGCAGTGTATCATTGAAAATACCTTATAATATAACATAATATGCAGTGTATCATTGAAAATACCTTATAATATAACGTAATATGCAGTGTATCATTGAAAATACCATATAATATATAGTAATATGCAGTGTATCATTGAAAATACCTTATAATATAACGTAATATGCAGTGTATCATTGAAAATACCTTATAATATATAGTAGTTTACCATTGAAAATACCTTATAATATAACGTAATATGCAGTGTATCATAGAAAATACCTTATAATATAACGTAATATGCAGTGTATCATGGAAAATACCTTATAATATAACGTAATGTGCAGTGTATCATTGAAAATACCTTATAATATATAGTAGTTTACCATTGAAAATACCTTATAATATAACGTAATATGCAGTGTATCATTGAAAATACCATATAATATATAGTAATATGCAGTGTATCATTGAAAATACCTTATAATATAACGTAATATGCAGTGTATCATTGAAAATACCTTATAATATAACATAATATGCAGTGTATCATTGAAAATACCTTATAATATAACATAATATGCAGTGTATCATTGAAAATACCTTATAATATAACGTAATATGCAGTGTATCATTGAAAATACCTTATAATATAACGTAATATGCAGTGTATCGTTGAAAATACCTTATAATGTATCGTAATGTGCAGTGTATCATTGAGAATACCTTATAATATAACGTAATATGCAGTGTATCATTCAAAATACCTTATAATATAACGTAATATGCAGTGTATCATTGAAAATACCATATAATATATAGTAATATGCAGTGTATCATTGAAAATACCTTATGATATAACGTAATATGCAGTGTAACATTGAAAATACCTTATAATATAACATAATATGCAGTGTATCATTGAAAATACCTGATAATATATCGTAATTTGTAGTGTATCCTCGAAAATACCTTATAATATAACGTAATATGCAGTGTATCATTGCAAATACCTAATGATATAACGTAATATGCAGTGTATCATTGAAAATACCTTATGATATAACGTAATATGCAGTGTAACATTGAAAATACCTTATAATATAACGTAATATGCAGTGTATCATTGAAAATACCATATAATATATAGTAATATGCAGTGTATCATTGAAAATACCTTATAATATAACGTAATATGCAGTGTATCATTGAAAATACCTGATAATATATCGTAATTTGTAGTGTATCCTCGAAAATACCTTATAATATAACGTAATATGCAGTGTATCATTGCAAATACCTAATGATATAACGTAATATGCAGTGTATCATTGAAAATACCTTATGATATAACGTAATATGCAGTGTAACATTGAAAATACCTTATAATATAACGTAATATGCAGTGTATCATTGAAAATACCTTATAATATAACATAATATGCAGTGTATCATTGAAAATACCTTATAATATAACATAATATGCAGTGTATCATTGAAAATACCTTATAATATAACGTAATATGCAGTGTATCATTGAAAATACCTTATAATATAACGTAATATGCAGTGTATCGTTGAAAATACCTTATAATGTATCGTAATGTGCAGTGTATCATTGAGAATACCTTATAATATAACGTAATATGCAGTGTATCATTTAAAATACCTTATAATATAACGTAATATGCAGTGTATCATTGAAAATACCATATAATATATAGTAATATGCAGTGTATCATTGAAAATACCTTATGATATAACGTAATATGCAGTGTAACATTGAAAATACCTTATAATATAACATAATATGCAGTGTATCATTGAAAATACCTTATAATATAACGTAATATGCAGTGTATCATTGAAAATACCATATAATATATAGTAATATGCAGTGTATCATTGAAAATACCTTATAATATAACGTAATATACAGTGTATCATTGAAAATACCTTATAATATATAGTAGTTTACCATTGAAAATACCTTATAATATAACGTAATATGCAGTGTATCATAGAAAATACCTTATAATATAACGTAATATGCAGTGTATCATGGAAAATACCTTATAATATAACGTAATGTGCAGTGTATCATTGAAAATACCTTATAATATATAGTAGTTTACCATTGAAAATACCTTATATTATAACGTAATATGCAGTGTATCATTGAAAATACCTTATAATATATAGTAGTTTACCATTGAAAATACTTTATAATATAACGTAATATGCAGTGTATCATAGAAAATACCTTATAATATAACGTAATATGCAGTGTATCATGGAAAATACCTTATAATATAACGTAATGTGCAGTGTATCATTGAAAATACCTTATAATATATAGTAGTTTACCATTGAAAATACCTTATAATATAACGTAATATGCAGTGTATCATTGAAAATACCATATAATATATAGTAATATGCAGTGTATCATTGAAAATACCTTATAATATAACGTAATATGCAGTGTATCATTGAAAATACCTTATAATATAACATAATATGCAGTGTATCATTGAAAATACCTTATAATATAACATAATATGCAGTGTATCATTGAAAATACCTTATAATATAACGTAATATGCAGTGTATCATTGAAAATACCTTATAATATAACGTAATATGCAGTGTATCGTTGAAAATACCTTATAATGTATCGTAATGTGCAGTGTATCATTGAGAATACCTTATAATATAACGTAATATGCAGTGTATCATTGAAAATACCTTATAATATAACGTAATATGCAGTGTATCATTGAAAATACCATATAATATATAGTAATATGCAGTGTATCATTGAAAATACCTTATGATATAACGTAATATGCAGTGTAACATTGAAAATACCTTATAATATAACATAATATGCAGTGTATCATTGAAAATACCTTATAATATAACGTAATATGCAGTGTATCATTGAAAATACCATATAATATATAGTAATATGCAGTGTATCATTGAAAATACCTTATAATATAACGTAATATGCAGTGTATCATTGAAAATACCTTATAATATATAGTAGTTTACCATTGAAAATACCTTATAATATAACGT
Source organism: Lasioglossum lativentre (assembly GCA_916610255.1). Classification (NCBI taxonomy): domain Eukaryota; kingdom Metazoa; phylum Arthropoda; class Insecta; order Hymenoptera; family Halictidae; genus Lasioglossum; species Lasioglossum lativentre. The sequence goes on from CAKAJI010000335.1 coordinate 20,403, forward strand.
AATATGCAGTGTATCATAGAAAATACCTTATGATATAACGTAATATGCAGTGTATCATGGAAAATACCTTATAATATAACGTAATGTGCAGTGTATCATTGAAAATACCTTATAATATATAGTAGTTTACCATTGAAAATACCTTATATTATAACGTAATATGCAGTGTATCATTGAAAATACCTTATAATATATCGTAATATGCAGTGTTTCATCGAAAATACCTGATAATATATCGTAAGTTGTTGTGTATCCTCGAAAATGCCTTATAATATAACGTAATATGCAGTGTATCATTGAAAATACCATATAATATATCGTAATATGCAGTGTATCATTGAAAATACCTTATAATATAACGAAAGATGCAGTGTATCATTGAAAATTCCTTATAATATATCGGAATATGCAGTGTATGATTGAAAATACCTTATAATATATATTAGTTTACCATTGAAAATACCTTATAATATAACGTAATATGCAGTGTAACATTGAAAATGCATTATAATATAACGTAATACGCATTGTATCATTGAAAATACCTTATGATATAACGTAATATGCAGTGTATCATTGAAAATACCTTATAATATAACGTAATATGCAGTGTATCGTTGAAAATACCTTATAATGTATCGTAATGTGCAGTGTATCATTGAGAATACCTTATAATATAACGTAATATGCAGTGTAACATTGAAAATACCTTATAATATAACGTAATATGCAGAGTATCATTGAAAATACCTTATAATATAACGTAATATGCAGTGTATCATTGAAAATACCTGATAATATATCGTAATTTGTAGTGTATCCTCGAAAATACCTTATAATATAACGTAATATGCAGTGTATCATTGCAAATACCTAATGATATAACGTAATATGCAGTGTATCATTGAAAATACCTTATGATATAACGTAATATGCAGTGTAACATTGAAAATACCTTATAATATAACATAATATGCAGTGTATCATTGAAAATACCTTATAATATAACGTAATATGCAGTGTATCATTGAAAATACCATATAATATATAGTAATATGCAGTGTATCATTGAAAATACCTTATAATATAACGTAGTATTCAGTGTATCATTGAAAATACCTTATAATATATAGTAGTTTACCATTGAAAATACCTTATATTATAACGTAATATGCAGTGTATCATTGAAAATACCTGATAATATATCGTAATTTGTAGTGTATCCTCGAAAATACCTTATAATATAACATAATATGCAGTGTATCATTGCAAATACCTAATGATATAACGTAATATGCAGTGTATCATTGAAAATACCTTATGATATAACGTAATATGCAGTGTAACATTGAAAATACCTTATAATATAACGTAATATGCAGTGTATCATTGAAAATACCTTATAATATAACATAATATGCAGTGTATCATTGAAAATACCTTATAATATAACATAATATGCAGTGTATCATTGAAAATACCTTATAATATAACGTAATATGCAGTGTATCATTGAAAATACCATATAATATATAGTAATATGCAGTGTATCATTGAAAATACCTTATAATATAACGTAATATGCAGTGTATCATTGAAAATACCTTATAATATATAGTAGTTTACGATTGAAAATACCTTATAATATAACGTAATATGCAGTGTATCATTGCAAATACCTAATGATATAACGTAATATGCAGTGTATCATTGAAAATACCTTATGATATAACGTAATATGCAGTGTAACATTGAAAATACCTTATAATATAACGTAATATGCAGTGTATCATTGAAAATACCTTATAATATAACATAATATGCAGTGTATCATTGAAAATATCTTATAATATAACATAATATGCAGTGTATCATTGAAAATACCTTATAATATAACGTAATATGCAGTGTATCATTGAAAATACCATATAATATATCGTAATATGCAGTGTATCATTGAAAATACCTTATAATATAACGAAAGATGCAGTGTATCATTGAAAATTCCTTATAATATATCGGAATATGCAGTGTATGATTGAAAATACCTTATAATATATATTAGTTTACCATTGAAAATACCTTATAATATAACGTAATATGCAGTGTAACATTGAAAATGCATTATAATATAACGTAATACGCATTGTATCATTGAAAATACCTTATGATATAACGTAATATGCAGTGTAACATTGAAAATACCATATAATTTAACGTAATATGCAGTGTATCATGGAAAATACCTTATAATATAACGTAATGTGCAGTGTATCATTGAAAATACCTTATAATATATAGTAGTTTACCATTGAAAATACCTTATAATATAACGTAATATGCAGTGTATCATAGAAAATACCTTATAATTTAACGTAATATGCAGTGTATCATGGAAAATACCTTATAATATAACGTAATGTGCAGTGTATCATTGAAAATACCTTATAATATATAGTAGTTTACCATTGAAAATACCTTATATTATAACGTAATATGCAGTGTATCGTTGAAAATACCTTATAATATATCGTAATATGCAGTGTATCATCGAAAATACCTGATAATATAACGTAATATGCATTGTATCATTGAAAATATCTTATAATGTATCGTAATGTGCAGTGTATCATTGAAAATACCTTATAATATAACGTAATATGCAGAGTATCATTGAAAATACCTTATAATATAACGTAATATGCAGTGTATCATTGAAAATACCTGATAATATATCGTAATTTGTAGTGTATCCTCGAAAATACCTTATAATATAACGTAATATGCAGTGTATCATTGCAAATACCTAATGATATAACGTAATATGCAGTGTATCATTGAAAATATTTATGATATAACGTAATATGCAGTGTAACATTGAAAATACCTTATAATATAACGTAATATGCAGTGTATCATTGAAAATACCATATAAAATGACGTAATATGCAGTGTATCATTGAAAATTCCTTATAATATATCGTAATTTGTAGTGTATTATTGAAAATACCTTATAATACAACGTAATATGCAGTGTATCATTGAAAATACCTTATAATACAACGTAATATGCAGTGTATCATTGAAAATACCTTTTAATATAACGTAATATGCAGTGTATCATGGAAAATACCTTATAAAAATAACGTAATATGCAGTATAACATTGAAAATACCTTATAATATAACGTAATATGCAGTGTATCATTGAAAATACCATATAGTATATCTTAATATGCAGTGTATCATCGAAAATACCTTATAATGTATCATTGAAAATACCTTATAGTATATCGTAATATGCAGTGTATCGTTGAAAATACCTTATGATATAACGTAATATGCAGTGTAACATTGAAAATACCTTATAATATAACGTAATATGCAGAGTATCATTGAAAATACCTTATAATATAACGTAATATGCAGTGTATCATTGAAAATACCTGATAATATATCGTAATTTGTAGTGTATCCTCGAAAATACCTTATAATATAACGTAATATGCAGTGTATCATTGCAAATACCTAATGATATAACGTAATATGCAGTGTATCATTGAAAATACCTTATGATATAACGTAATATGCAGTGTAACATTGAAAATACCTTATAATATAAAATAATATGCAGTGTATCATTGAAAATACCTTATAATATAACGTAATATGCAGTGTATCATTGAAAATACCATATAATATATAGTAATATGCAGTGTATCATTGAAAATACCTTATAATATAACGTAGTATTCAGTGTATCATTGAAAATACCTTATAATATATAGTAGTTTACCATTGAAAATACCTTATAATATAACGTAATATGCAGTGTATCATAGAAAATACCTTATAATATAACGTAATATGCAGTGTATCATGGAAAATACCTTATAATATAACGTAATGTGCAGTGTATCATTGAAAATACCTTATAATATATAGTAGTTTACCATTGAAAATACCTTATATTATAACGTAATATGCAGTGTATCATTGAAAATACCTGATAATATATCGTAATTTGTAGTGTATCCTCGAAAATACCTTATAATATAACATAATATGCAGTGTATCATTGCAAATACCTAATGATATAACGTAATATGCAGTGTATCATTGAAAATACCTTATGATATAACGTAATATGCAGTGTAACATTGAAAATACCTTATAATATAACGTAATATGCAGTGTATCATTGAAAATACCTTATAATATAACATAATATGCAGTGTATCATTGAAAATACCTTATAATATAACATAATATGCAGTGTATCATTGAAAATACCTTATAATATAACGTAATATGCAGTGTATCATTGAAAATACCATATAATATATAGTAATATGCAGTGTATCATTGAAAATACCTTATAATATAACGTAATATGCAGTGTATCATTGAAAATACCTTATAATATATAGTAGTTTACCATTGAAAATACCTTATAATATAACGTAATATGCAGTGTATCATTGCAAATACCTAATGATATAACGTAATATGCAGTGTATCATGGAAAATACCTTATAATATAACGTAATGTGCAGTGTATCATTGAAAATACCTTATAATATATAGTAGTTTACCATTGAAAATACCTTATAATATAACGTAATATGCAGTGTATCATTGAAAATACCTTATAATACAACGTAATATGCAGTGTATCATTGAAAATACCTTATAATATACCATAATATGCAGTGTATAATTGAAAATACCTTATAATATAACGTAATATGCAGTGTATCATTGAAAATACCTTATAATATAACGTAATATGCAGTGTATCATGGAAAATACCTTATAATATAACGTAATGTGCAGTGTATAATTGAAAATACCTTATAATATATAGTAGTTTACCATTGAAAATACCTTATATTATAACGTAATATGCAGTGTATCATTGAAAATACCTTATAATATATATTAGTTTACCATTGAAAATACCTTATAATATAACGTAATATGCAGTGTAACATTGAAAATGCCTTATAATATAACGTAATACGCAGTGTATCATTGAAAATACCTTATGATATAACGTAATATGCAGTGTAACATTGAAAATACCTTATAATATAACGTAATATGCAGTGTATCGTTGAAAATACCTTATAATGTATCGTAATGTGCAGTGTATCATTGAGAATACCTTATAATATAACGTAATATGCAGTGTATCATTGAAAATACCTTATAATATAACGTAATATGCAGTGTATCATTGAAAATACCATATAATATATAGTAATATGCAGTGTATCATTGAAAATACCTTATAATATAACGTAATATGCAGTGTATCATTGAAAATACCTTATAATATATAGTAGTTTACCATTGAAAATACCTTATAATATAACGTAATATGCAGTGTATCATAGAAAATACCTTATAATATAACGTAATATGCAGTGTATCATGGAAAATACCTTATAATATAACGTAATGTGCAGTGTATCATTGAAAATACCTTATAATATATAGTAGTTTACCATTGAAAATACCTTATATTATAACGTAATATGCAGTGTATCATTGAAAATACCTTATAATATATATTAGTTTACCATTGAAAATACCTTATAATATAACGTAATATGCAGTGTATCATTGAAAATACCTTATAATACAACGTAATATGCAGTGTATCATTGAAAATACCTTATAATATACCATAATATGCAGTGTATAATTGAAAATACCTTATAATATAACGTAATATGCAGTGTATCATTGAAAATACCTTATAATATAACGTAATATGCAATGTATCATGGAAAATACCTTATAATATAACGTAATGTGCAGTGTATAATTGAAAATACCTTATAATATATAGTAGTTTACCATTGAAAATACCTTATATTATAACGTAATATGCAGTGTATCATTGAAAATACCTTATAATATATCGTAATATGCAGTGTATCATTGAAAATACCTTATAATATAACGTAATATGCAGTGTATCATTGAAAATACCATATAATATATAGTAATATGCAGTGTATCATTGAAAATACCTTATAATATAACGTACTATGCAGTGTATCATTGAAAATACCTTATAATATATAGTAGTTTACCATTGAAAATACCTTATAATATAACGTAATATGCAGTGTATCATAGATAATACCTTATAATATAACGTAATATGCAGTGTATCATGGAAAATACCTTATAATATAACGTAATGTGCAGTGTATCATTGAAAATACCTTATAATATATAGTAGTTTACCATTGAAAATACCTTATATTATAACGTAATATGCAGTGTATCATTGAAAATACCTTATAATATATATTAGTTTACCATTGAAAATACCTTATAATATAACGTAATATGCAGTGTAACATTGAAAATGCCTTATAATATAACGTAATACGCAGTGTATCATTGAAAATACCTTATGATATAACGTAATATGCAGTGTAACATTGAAAATACCTTATAATATAACGTAATATGCAGTGTATCGTTGAAAATACCTTATAATGTATCGTAATGTGCAGTGTATCATTGAGAATACCTTATGATATAACGTAATATGCAGTGTAACATTGAAAATACCTTATAATATAACGTAATATGCAGTGTATCATTGAAAATACCTTATAATATAACATAATATGCAGTGTATCATTGAAAATACCTTATAATATAACATAATATGCAGTGTATCATTGAAAATACCTTATAATATAACGTAATATGCAGTGTATCATTGAAAATACCATATAATATATAGTAATATGCAGTGTATCATTGAAAATACCTTATAATATAACGTACTATGCAGTGTATCATTGAAAATACCTTATAATATATAGTAGTTTACCATTGAAAATACCTTATAATATAACGTAATATGCAGTGTATCATAGAAAATACCTTATAATATAACGTAATATGCAGTGTATCATGGAAAATACCTTATAATATAACGTAATGTGCAGTGTATCATTGAAAATACCTTATAATATATAGTAGTTTACCATTGAAAATACCTTATATTATAACGTAATATGCAGTGTATCATTGAAAATACCTTATAATATATATTAGTTTACCATTGAAAATACCTTATAATATAACGTAATATGCAGTGTAACATTGAAAATGCCTTATAATATAACGTAATACGCAGTGTATCATTGAAAATACCTTATGATATAACGTAATATGCAGTGTAACATTGAAAATACCTTATAATATAACGTAATATGCAGTGTATCGTTGAAAATACCTTATAATGTATCGTAATGTGCAGTGTATCATTGAGAATACCTTATAATATAACGTAATATGCAGTGTATCATTGAAAATACCTTATAATATAACGTAATATGCAGTGTATCATTGAAAATACCATATAATATATAGTAATATGCAGTGTATCATTGAAAATACCTTATAATATAACGTAATATGCAGAGTATCATTGAAAATACCTTATAATATACCATAATATGCAGTGTATAATTGAAAATACCTTATAATATAACGTAATATGCAGTGTATCATTGAAAATACCTTATAATATAACGTAATATGCAATGTATCATGGAAAATACCTTATAATATAAAGTAATGTGCAGTGTATAATTGAAAATACCTTATAATATATAGTAGTTTACCATTGAAAATACCTTATATTATAACGTAATATGCAGTGTATCATTGAAAATACCTTATAATATATCGTAATATGCAGTGTATCATTGAAAATACCTTATAATATAACGTAATATGCAGAGTATCATTGAAAATACCTTATAATATAACGTAATATGCAGTGTATCATTGAAAATACCTGATAATATATCGTAATTTGTAGTGTATCCTCGAAAATACCTTATAATATAACGTAATATGCAGTGTATCATTGCAAATACCTAATGATATAACGTAATATGCAGTGTATCATTGAAAATACCTTATGATATAACGTAATATGCAGTGTAACATTGAAAATACCTTATAATATAACGTAATATGCAGTGTATCATTGAAAATACCTTATAATATAACATAATATGCAGTGTATCATTGAAAATACCTTATAATATAACATAATATGCAGTGTATCATTGAAAATACCTTATAATATAACGTAATATGCAGTGTATCATTGAAAATACCATATAATATATAGTAATATGCAGTGTATCATTGAAAATACCTTATAATATAACGTACTATGCAGTGTATCATTGAAAATACCTTATAATATATAGTAGTTTACCATTGAAAATACCTTATAATATAACGTAATATGCAGTGTATCATAGAAAATACCTTATAATATAACGTAATATGCAGTGTATCATGGAAAATACCTTATAATATAACGTAATGTGCAGTGTATCATTGAAAATACCTTATAATATATAGTAGTTTACCATTGAAAATACCTTATATTATAACGTAATATGCAGTGTATCATTGAAAATACCTTATAATATATATTAGTTTACCATTGAAAATACCTTATAATATAACGTAATATGCAGTGTAACATTGAAAATGCCTTATAATATAACGTAATACGCAGTGTATCATTGAAAATACCTTATGATATAACGTAATATGCAGTGTAACATTGAAAATACCTTATAATATAACGTAATATGCAGTGTATCGTTGAAAATACCTTATAATGTATCGTAATGTGCAGTGTATCATTGAGAATACCTTATAATATAACGTAATATGCAGTGTATCATTGAAAATACCTTATAATATAACGTAATATGCAGTGTATCATTGAAAATACCATATAATATATAGTAATATGCAGTGTATCATTGAAAATACCTTATAATATAACGTAATATGCAGTGTATCATTGAGAATACCTTATAATATATAGTAGTTTACCATTGAAAATACCTTATAATATAACGTAATATGCAGTGTATCATTGCAAATACCTAATGATATAACGTAATATGCAGTGTATCATTGAAAATACCTTATGATATAACGTAATATGCAGTGTAACATTGAAAATACCTTATAATATAACGTAATATGCAGTGTATCATTGAAAATACCTTATAATATAACATAATATGCAGTGTATCATTGAAAATACCTTATAATATAACATAATATGCAGTGTATCATTGAAAATACCTTATAATATAACGTAATATGCAGTGTATCATTGAAAATACCTTATAATATAACGTAATATGCAGTGTATCGTTGAAAATACCTTATAATGTATCGTAATGTGCAGTGTATCATTGAGAATACCTTATAATATAACGAAAGATGCAGTGTATCATTGAAAATTCCTTATAATATATCGGAATATGCAGTGTATCATTGAAAATACCTTATAATATATAGTAGTTTACCATTGAAAATACCTTATAATATAACGTAATATGCAGTGTATCATTGAAAATACCATATAATATATAGTAGTTTACCATTGAAAATACCTTATAATATAACGTAATATGCAGTGTATCATTGAAAATACCTTATAATATAACGTAATATGCAGTGTATCATGGAAAATACCTTATAATATAACGTAATGTGCAGCGTATAATTGAAAATACCTTATAATATATAGTAGTTTACCATTGAAAATACCTTATATTATAACGTAATATGCAGTGTATCATTGAAAATACCTTATAATATATAGTAGTTTACCATTGAAAATACCTTATATTATAACGTAATATGCAGTGTATAATTGAAAATATCTTATAATATATCGTAATATGCAGTGTATCATTGAAAATACCTTATGATATAACGTAATATGCAGTGTATCATTGAAAATATTTATGATATAACGTAATATGCAGTGTAACATTGAAAATACCTTATAATATAACGTAATATGCAGTGTATCATTGAAAATACCATATAAAATAACGTAATATGCAGTGTATCATTGAAAATTCCTTATAATATATCGTAATTTGTAGTGTATTATTGAAAATACCTTATAATACAACGTAATATGCAGTGTATCATTGAAAATACCTTATAATACAACGTAATATGCAGTGTATCATTGAAAATACCTTTTAATATAACGTAATATGCAGTGTATCATGGAAAATACCTTATAATATAACGTAATATGCAGTGTATCATTGAAAATACCTTATAATATATAGTAGTTTACCATTGAAAATACCTTATAATATAACGTAATATGCAGTGTATCATGGAAAATACCTTATAATATAACGTAATGTGAAGCGTATAATTGAAAATACCTTATAATATATAGTAGTTTACCATTGAAAATACCTTATATTATAACGTTATATGCAGTGTATCATTGAAAATACCTTATAATATATCGTAATATGCAGTGTATCATTGAAAATACCTTATGATATAACGTAATATGCAGTGTATCATTGAAAATACCTTATAATATATAGTAGTTTACCATTGAAAATACCTTATATTATAAAGTAATATGCAGTGTATAATTGAAAATATCTTATAATATATCGTAATATGCAGTGTATCATTGAAAATACCTTATGATATAACGTAATATGCAGTGTATCATTGAAAATATTTATGATATAACGTAATATGCAGTGTAACATTGAAAATACCTTATAATATAACGTAATATGCAGTGTATCATTGAAAATACCATATAAAATAACGTAATATGCAGTGTATCATTGAAAATTCCTTATAATATATCGTAATTTGTAGTGTATTATTGAAAATACCTTATAATATAACGTAATGAGCAGTGTATCATTGAAATTACCTTATAATATATAGTAGTTTACCATTGAAAATACCTTATAATATATCGTAATATGCAGTGTATCATTGAAAATACCTTATAATATAACGAAAGATGCAGTGTATCATTGAAAATTCCTTATAATATATCGGAATATGCAGTGTATCATTGAAAATACCTAATGATATAACGTAATATGCAGTGAATCATTGAAAATACCAATTAATATAACGTAATATGCAGTGTATCATGGAAAATACCTTATAATATAACGTAATATACAGTGTATCATTGAAAATACCTTATAATATATAGTAGTTTACCATTGAAAATACCTTATATTATAACGTAATATGCAGTGTATCATTGAAAATTCCTTATAATATATCGTAATATGCAGTGTATCATGGAAAATACCTTATAATATAACGTAATGTGCAGTGTATAATTGAAAATACCTTATAATATATAGTAGTTTACCATTGAAAATACCTTATATTATAACGTAATATGCAGTGTATCATTGAAAATACCTTATAATATATCGTAATATGCAGTGTATCATTGAAAATACCTTATGATATAACGTAATATGCAGTGTATCTTTGAAAATACCTTATAATATATAGTAGTTTACCATTGAAAATACCTTATATTATAACGTAATATGCAGTGTATAATTGAAAATATCTTATAATATATCGTAATATGCTGTGTATCATTGAAAATACCTTATGATATAACGTAATATGCAGTGTATCATTGAAAATATTTATGATATAACGTAATATGCAGTGTAACATTGAAAATACCTTATAATATAACGTAATATGCAGTGTATCATTGAAAATACCATATAAAATAACGTAATATGCAGTGTATCATTGAAAATTCCTTATAATATATCGTAATTTGTAGTGTATTATTGAAAATACCTTATAATACAACGTAATATGCAGTGTATCATTGAAAATACCTTATAATACAACGTAATATGCAGTGTATCATTGAAAATACCTTTTAATATAACGTAATATGCAGTGTATCATGGAAAATACCTTATAATATAACGTAATATGCAGTGTATCATTGAAAATACCTTATAATATATAGTAGTTTACCATTGAAAATACCTTATAATATATCGTAATATGCAGTGTATCATTGAAAATACCTTATAATATAACGAAAGATGCAGTGTATCATTGAAAATTCCTTATAATATATCGGAATATGCAGTGTATCATTGAAAATACCTTATAATATATAGTAGTTTACCATTGAAAATACCTTATAATATAACGTAATATGCAGTGTATCATTGAAAATACCATATAATATATAGTAGTTTACCATTGAAAATACCTTATAATATAACGTAATATGCAGTGTATCATTGAAAATACCTTATAATATAACGTAATATGCAGTGTATCATGGAAAATACCTTATAATATAACGTAATGTGCAGCGTATAATTGAAAATACCTTATAATATATAGTAGTTTACCATTGAAAATACCTTATATTATAACGTAATATGCAGTGTATCATTGAAAATACCTTATAATATATCGTAATATGCAGTGTATCATTGAAAATACCTTATGATATAACGTAATATGCAGTGTATCTTTGAAAATACCTTATAATATATAGTAGTTTACCATTGAAAATACCTTATATTATAACGTAATATGCAGTGTATAATTGAAAATATCTTATAATATATCGTAATATGCAGTGTATCATTGAAAATACCTTATGATATAACGTAATATGCAGTGTATCATTGAAAATATTTATGATATAACGTAATATGCAGTGTAACATTGAAAATACCTTATAATATAACGTAATATGCAGTGTATCATTGAAAATACCATATAAAATAACGTAATATGCAGTGTATCATTGAAAATTCCTTATAATATATCGTAATTTGTAGTGTATTATTGAAAATACCTTATAATACAACGTAATATGCAGTGTATCATTGAAAATACCTTATAATACAACGTAATATGCAGTGTATCATTGAAAATACCTTATAATATAACGTAATATGCAGTGTATCATGGAAAATACCTTATAATATAACGTAATATGCAGTGTATCATTGAAAATACCTTATAATATATAGTAGTTTACCATTGAAAATACCTTATAATATATCGTAATATGCAGTGTATCATTGAAAATACCTTATAATATAACGAAAGATGCAGTGTATCATTGAAAATTCCTTATAATATATCGGAATATGCAGTGTATCATTGAAAATACCTTATAATATATAGTAGTTTACCATTGAAAATACCTTATAATATAACGTAATATGCAGTGTATCATTGAAAATACCATATAATATATAGTAGTTTACCATTGAAAATACCTTATAATATAACGTAATATGCAGTGTATCATTGAAAATACCTTATAATATAACGTAATATGCAGTGTATCATTGAAAATACCTTATAATATAACGTAATGTGCAGCGTATAATTGAAAATACCTTATAATATATAGTAGTTTACCATTGAAAATACCTTATATTATAACGTAATATGCAGTGTATCATTGAAAATACCTTATAATATATAGTAGTTTACCATTGAAAATACCTTATATTATAACGTAATATGCAGTGTATAATTGAAAATATCTTATAATATATCGTAATATGCAGTGTATCATTGAAAATACCTTATGATATAACGTAATATGCAGTGTATCATTGAAAATATTTATGATATAACGTAATATGCAGTGTAACATTGAAAATACCTTATAATATAACGTAATATGCAGTGTATCATTGAAAATACCATATAAAATAACGTAATATGCAGTGTATCATTGAAAATTCCTTATAATATATCGTAATTTGTAGTGTATTATTGAAAATACCTTATAATACAACGTAATATGCAGTGTATCATTGAAAATACCTTATAATACAACGTAATATGCAGTGTATCATTGAAAATACCTTTTAATATAACGTAATATGCAGTGTATCATGGAAAATACCTTATAATATAACGTAATATGCAGTGTATCATTGAAAATACCTTATAATATATGGTAGTTTACCATTGAAAATACCTTATAATATATCGTAATATGCAGTGTATCATGGAAAATACCTTATAATATAACGTAATGTGAAGCGTATAATTGAAAATACCTTATAATATATAGTAGTTTACCATTGAAAATACCTTATATTATAACGTTATATGCAGTGTATCATTGAAAATACCTTATAATATATCGTAATATGCAGTGTATCATTGAAAATACCTTATGATATAACGTAATATGCAGTGTATCATTGAAAATACCTTATAATATATAGTAGTTTACCATTGAAAATACCTTATATTATAACGTAATATGCAGTGTATAATTGAAAATATCTTATAATATATCGTAATATGCAGTGTATCATTGAAAATACCTTATAATATAACGTAATATGCAGTGTATCATTGAAAATATAAATATAACATAACGTAATATGCAGTGTATCATTGAAAATTCCTTATAATATATCGTAATTTGTAGTGTATTATTGAAAATACCTTATAATATAACGTAATGAGCAGTGTATCATTGAAATTACCTTATAATATATAGTAGTTTACCATTGAAAATACCTTATAATATATCGTAATATGCAGTGTATCATTGAAAATACCTTATAATATAACGTAATATACAGTGTATCATTGAAAATACCTTATAATATATAGTAGTTTACCATTGAAAATACCTTATATTATAACGTAATATGCAGTGTATCATTGAAAATTCCTTATAATATATCGTAATATGCAGTGTATCATGGAAAATACCTTATAATATAACGTAATGTGCAGTGTATAATTGAAAATACCTTATAATATATAGTAGTTTACCATTGAAAATACCTTATATTATAACGTAATATGCAGTGTATCATTGAAAATACCTTATAATATATCGTAATATGCAGTGTATCATTGAAAATACCTTATGATATAACGTAATATGCAGTGTATCTTTGAAAATACCTTATAATATATAGTAGTTTACCATTGAAAATACCTTATATTATAACGTAATATGCAGTGTATAATTGAAAATATCTTATAATATATCGTAATATGCAGTGTATCATTGAAAATACCTTATGATATAACGTAATATGCAGTGTATCATTGAAAATATTTATGATATAACGTAATATGCAGTGTAACATTGAAAATACCTTATAATATAACGTAATATGCAGTGTATCATTGAAAATACCATATAAAATAACGTAATATGCAGTGTATCATTGAAAATTCCTTATAATATATCGTAATTTGTAGTGTATTATTGAAAATACCTTATAATACAACGTAATATGCAGTGTATCATTGAAAATACCTTATAATACAACGTAATATGCAGTGTATCATTGAAAATACCTTTTAATATAACGTAATATGCAGTGTATCATGGGAAATACCTTATAATATAACGTAATATGCAGTGTATCATTGAAAATACCTTATAATATATAGTAGTTTACCATTGAAAATACCTTATAATATATCGTAATATGCAGTGTATCATTGAAAATACCTTATAATATAACGAAAGATGCAGTGTATCATTGAAAATTCCTTATAATATATCGGAATATGCAGTGTATCATTGAAAATACCTTATAATATATAGTAGTTTACCATTGAAAATACCTTATAATATAACGTAATATGCAGTGTAACATTGAAAATGCCTTATAATATAACGTAATACGCAGTGTATCATTGAAAATACCTTATGATATAACGTAATATGCAGTGTAACATTGAAAATACCTTATAATATATAGTAATATGCAGTGTATCATTGAAAATACCTTATAATATATAGTAGTTTACCATTGAAAATACCTTATAATATAACGTAATATGCAGTGTATCATTGAAAATACCTTATAATATATAGTAGTTTACCATTGAAAATACCTTATAATATAACGTAATATGCAGTGTATCATTGAAAATACCTTATAATATAACGTAATATGCAGTGTATCATTGAAAATACCATATAAAATAACGTAATATGCAGTGTATCATTGAAAATTCCTTATAATATATCGTAATTTGTAGTGTATTATTGAAAATACCTTATAATACAACGTAATATGCAGTGTATCATTGAAAATACCTTATAATACAACGTAATATGCAGTGTATCATTGAAAATACCTTTTAATATAACGTAATATGCAGTGTATCATGGGAAATACCTTATAATATAACGTAATATGCAGTGTATCATTGAAAATACCTTATAATATATAGTAGTTTACCATTGAAAATACCTTATAATATATCGTAATATGCAGTGTATCATTGAAAATACCTTATAATATAACGAAAGATGCAGTGTATCATTGAAAATTCCTTATAATATATCGGAATATGCAGTGTATCATTGAAAATACCTTATAATATATAGTAGTTTACCATTGAAAATACCTTATAATATAACGTAATATGCAGTGTAACATTGAAAATGCCTTATAATATAACGTAATACGCAGTGTATCATTGAAAATACCTTATGATATAACGTAATATGCAGTGTAACATTGAAAATACCTTATAATATATAGTAATATGCAGTGTATCATTGAAAATACCTTATAATATATAGTAGTTTACCATTGAAAATACCTTATAATATAACGTAATATGCAGTGTATCATTGAAAATACCTTATAATATATAGTAGTTTACCATTGAAAATACCTTATAATATAACGTAATATGCAGTGTATCATTGAAAATACCTTATAATATAACGTAATATGCAGTGTATCATGGAAAATACCTTATAATATAACGTAATGTGCAGCGTATAATTGAAAATACCTTATAATATATAGTAGTTTACCATTGAAAATACCTTATATTATAACGTAATATGCAGTGTATCATTGAAAATACCTTATAATATATCGTAATATGCAGTGTATCATTGAAAATACCTTATGATATAACGTAATATGCAGTGTATCATTGAAAATATCTTATAATATATCGTAATATGCAGTGTATCATTGAAAATACCTTATGATATAACGTAATATGCAGTGTATCATTGAAAATATTTATGATATAACGTAATATGCAGTGTAACATTGAAAATACCTTATAATATAACGTAATATGCAGTGTATCATTGAAAATACCATATAAAATAACGTAATATGCAGTGTATCATTGAAAATTCCTTATAATATATCGTAATTTGTAGTGTATTATTGAAAATACCTTATAATACAACGTAATATGCAGTGTATCATTGAAAATACCTTATAATACAACGTAATGTGCAGCGTATAATTGAAAATACCTTATAATATATAGTAGTTTACCATTGAAAATACCTTATGATATAACGTAATATGCAGTGTATCATTGAAAATACCTTATAATATATAGTAGTTTACCATTGAAAATACCTTATATTATAACGTAATATGCAGTGTATAATTGAAAATATCTTATAATATATCGTAATATGCAGTGTATCATTGAAAATATTTATGATATAACGTAATATGCAGTGTAACATTGAAAATACCTTATAATATAACGTAATATGCAGTGTATCATTGAAAATACCATATAAAATAACGTAATATGCAGTGTATCATTGAAAATTCCTTATAATATATCGTAATTTGTAGTGTATTATTGAAAATACCTTATAATACAACGTAATATGCAGTGTATCATTGAAAATACCTTATAATACAACGTAATATGCAGTGTATCATTGAAAATACCTTTTAATATAACGTAATATGCAGTGTATCATGGAAAATACCTTATAATATATCGTAATATGCAGTGTATCATTGAAAATATTTATGATATAACGTAATATGCAGTGTATCATGGAAAATACCTTATAATATAACGTAATAAGCAGTGTATCATTGAAATTACCTTATAATATATAGTAGTTTACCATTGAAAATACCTTATAATATAACGTAATATGCAGTGTAACATTGAAAATGCCTTATAATATAACGTAATACGCAGTGTATCATTGAAAATACCTTATGATATAACGTAATATGCAGTGTAACATTGAAAATACCTTATAATATATAGTAATATGCAGTGTATCATTGAAAATACCTTATAATATATAGTAGTTTACCATTGAAAATACCTTATAATATATCGTAATATGCAGTGTATCATTGAAAATACCTTATAATATAACGAAAGATGCAGTGTATCATTGAAAATTCCTTATAATATATCGGAATATGCAGTGTATCATTGAAAATACTCAATGATATAACGTAATATGCAGTGTATCATTGAAAATACCAATTAATATAACGTAATATGCAGTGTATCATGGAAAATACCTTATAATATAACGTAATATACAGTGTATCATTGAAAATACCTTATAATATATAGTAGTTTACCATTGAAAATACCTTATAATATAACGTAATATGCAGTGTATCATTGAAAATACCTTATAATATAACGTAATATGCAGTGTATCATGGAAAACACCTTATAATATAACGTAATATGCAGTGTATCATTGAAAATACCTTATAATATATAGTAGTTTACCATTGAAAATACCTTATAATATAACGTAATATGCAGTGTATCATGGAAAATACCTTATAATATAACGTAATAAGCAGTGTATCATTTAAATTATCTTATAATATATAGTAGTTTACCATTGAAAATACCTTATAATATATCGTAATATGCAGTGTATCATTGAAAATACCTTATAATATAACGAAAGATGCAGTGTATCATTGAAAATTCCTTATAATATATCGGAATATGCAGTGTATCATTGAAAATACCTTATAATATATAGTAGTTTACCATTGAAAATACCTTATAATATAACGTAATATGCAGTGTAACATTGAAAATGCCTTATAATATAACGTAATACGCAGTGTATCATTGAAAATACCTTATGATATAACGTAATATGCAGTGTAACATTGAAAATGCCTTATAATATAACGTAATACGCAGTGTATCATTGAAAATACCTTATGATATAACGTAATATGCAGTGTAACATTGAAAATACCTTATAATATATAGTAATATGCAGTGTATCATTGAAAATACCTTATAATATATAGTAGTTTACCATTGAAAATACCTTATAATATATCGTAATATGCAGTGTATCATTGAAAATACCTTATAATATAACGAAAGATGCAGTGTATCATTGAAAATTCCTTATAATATATCGGAATATGCAGTGTATCATTGAAAATACTCAATGATATAACGTAATATGCAGTGTATCATTGAAAATACCAATTAATATAACGTAATATGCAGTGTATCATGGAAAATACCTTATAATATAACGTAATATACAGTGTATCATTGAAAATACCTTATAATATATAGTAGTTTACCATTGAAAATACCTTATAATATAACGTAATATGCAGTGTATCATTGAAAATACCTTATAATATAACGTAATATGCAGTGTATCATGGAAAACACCTTATAATATAACGTAATATGCAGTGTATCATTGAAAATACCTTATAATATATAGTAGTTTACCATTGAAAATACCTTATAATATAACGTAATATGCAGTGTATCATGGAAAATACCTTATAATATAACGTAATAAGCAGTGTATCATTTAAATTATCTTATAATATATAGTAGTTTACCATTGAAAATACCTTATAATATATCGTAATATGCAGTGTATCATTGAAAATACCTTATAATATAACGAAAGATGCAGTGTATCATTGAAAATTCCTTATAATATATCGGAATATGCAGTGTATCATTGAAAATACCTTATAATATATAGTAGTTTACCATTGAAAATACCTTATAATATAACGTAATATGCAGTGTAACATTGAAAATACCTTATAATATAACGTAATACGCAGTGTATCATTGAAAATACCTTATGATATAACGTAATATGCAGTGTAACATTGAAAATACCTTATAATATATAGTAATATGCAGTGTATCATTGAAAATACCTTATAATATATAGTAGTTTACCATTGAAAATACCTTATAATATAACGTAATATGCAGTGTATCATTGAAAATACCTTATAATATATAGTAGTTTACCATTGAAAATACCTTATAATATAACGTAATATGCAGTGTATCATTGAAAATACCTTATAATATAACGTAATATGCAGTGTATCATGGAAAATACCTTATAATATAACGTAATGTGCAGCGTATAATTGAAAATACCTTATAATATATAGTAGTTTACCATTGAAAATACCTTATATTATAACGTAATATGCAGTGTATCATTGAAAATACCTTATAATATATCGTAATATGCAGTGTATCATTGAAAATACCTTATGATATAACGTAATATGCAGTGTATCATTGAAAATACCTTATAATATATAGTAGTTTACCATTGAAAATACCTTATATTATAACGTAATATGCAGTGTATAATTGAAAATATCTTATAATATATCGTAATATGCAGTGTATCATTGAAAATACCTTATGATATAACGTAATATGCAGTGTATCATTGAAAATATTTATGATATAACGTAATATGCAGTGTAACATTGAAAATACCTTATAATATAACGTAATATGCAGTGTATCATGGAAAATACCTTATAATATAACGTAATAAGCAGTGTATCATTTAAATTACCTTATAATATATAGTAGTTTACCATTGAAAATACCTTATAATATATCGTAATATGCAGTGTATCATTGAAAATACCTTATAATATAACGAAAGATGCAGTGTATCATTGAAAATTCCTTATAATATATCGGAATATGCAGTGTATCATTGAAAATACCTTATAATATATAGTAGTTTACCATTGAAAATACCTTATAATATAACGTAATATGCAGTGTAACATTGAAAATGCCTTATAATATAACGTAATACGCAGTGTATCATTGAAAATACCTTATGATATAACGTAATATGCAGTGTAACATTGAAAATACCTTATAATATATAGTAATATGCAGTGTATCATTGAAAATACCTTATAATATATAGTAGTTTACCATTGAACATACCTTATAATATAACGTAATATGCAGTGTATCATTGAAAATACCTTATAATATATAGTAGTTTACCATTGAAAATACCTTATAATATAACGTAATATGCAGTGTATCATTGAAAATACCTTATAATATAACGTAATATGCAGTGTATCATGGAAAATACCTTATAATATAACGTAATGTGCAGCGTATAATTGAAAATACCTTATAATATATAGTAGTTTACCATTGAAAATACCTTATATTATAACGTAGTATGCAGTGTATCATTGAAAATACCTTATAATATATCGTAATATGCAGTGTATCATTGAAAATACCTTATGATATAACGTAATATGCAGTGTATCATTGAAAATACCTTATAATATATAGTAGTTTACCATTGAAAATACCTTATATTATAACGTAATATGCAGTGTATCATTGAAAATACCTTATAATATATCGTAATATGCAGTGTATCATTGAAAATACCTTATGATATAACGTAATATGCAGTGTATCATTGAAAATACCTTATAATATATAGTAGTTTACCATTGAAAATACCTTATATTATAACGTAATATGCAGTGTATAATTGAAAATATCTTATAATATATCGTAATATGCAGTGTATCATTGAAAATACCTTATGATATAACGTAATATGCAGTGTATCATTGAAAATATTTATGATATAACGTAATATGCAGTGTAACATTGAAAATACCTTATAATATAACGTAATATGCAGTGTATCATTGAAAATACCATATAAAATAACGTAATATGCAGTGTATCATTGAAAATTCCTTATAATATATCGTAATTTGTAGTGTATTATTGAAAATACCTTATAATACAACGTAATATGCAGTGTATCATTGAAAATACCTTATAATACAACGTAATATGCAGTGTATCATTGATAATACCTTTTAATATAACGTAATATGCAGTGTATCATGGAAAATACCTTATAATATAACGTAATATGCAGTGTATCATTGAAAATACCTTATAATATATAGTAGTTTACCATTGAAAATACCTTATAATATAACGTAATATGCAGTGTATCATGGAAAATACCTTATAATATAACGTAATGAGCAGTGTATCATTGAAATTACCTTATAATATATAGTAGTTTACCATTGAAAATACCTTATAATATATCGTAATATGCAATGTATCATTGAAAATACCTTATAATATAACGAAAGATGCAGTGTATCATTGAAAATTCCTTATAATATATCGGAATATGCAGTGTATCATTGAAAATACCTAATGATATAACGTAATATGCAGTGTATCATTGAAAATACCAATTAATATAACGTAATATGCAGTGTATCATGGAAAATACCTTATAATATAACGTAATATACAGTGTATCATTGAAAATACCTTATAATATATAGTAGTTTACCATTGAAAATACCTTATAATATAACGTAATATGCAGTGTATCATTGAAAATACCTTATAATATAACGTAATATGCAGTGTATCATGGAAAATACCTTATAAAATAACGTAATATGCAGTGTATCATTGAAAATTCCTTATAATATATAGTAGTTTACCATTGAAAATACCTTATATTATAACGTAATATGCAGTGTATCATTGAAAATATCTTATAATATATCGTAATATGCAGTGTATCATTGAAAATACCTTATGATATAACGTAATATGCAGTGTATCATTGAAAATATTTATGATATAACGTAATATGCAGTGTAACATTGAAAATACCTTATAATATAACGTAATATGCAGTGTATCATTGAAAATACCATATAAAATAACGTAATATGCAGTGTATCATTGAAAATTCCTTATAATATATCGTAATTTGTAGTGTATTATTGAAAATACCTTATAATACAACGTAATATGCAGTGTATCATTGAAAATACCATATAAAATAACGTAATATGCAGTGTATCATTGAAAATTCCTTATAATATATCGTAATTTGTAGTGTATTATTGAAAATACCTTATAATACAACGTAATATGCAGTGTATCATTGAAAATACCTTATAATACAACGTAATATGCAGTGTATCATTGAAAATACCTTATGATATAACGTAATATGCAGTGTATCATTGAAAATATTTATGATATAACGTAATATGCAGTGTAACATTGAAAATACCTTATAATATAACGTAATATGCAGTGTATCATTGTAAATTCCTTATAATATATCGTAATTTGTAGTGTATTATTGAAAATACCTTATAATACAACGTAATATGCAGTGTATCATTGAAAATACCTTATAATACAACGTAATATGCAGTGTATCATTGAAAATACCTTATAATATAACGTAATATGCAGTGTATCATGGAAAATACCTTATAATATAACGTAATATGCAGTGTATCATTGAAAATACCTTATAATATATAGTAGTTTACCATTGAAAATACCTTATAATATAACGTAATATGCAGTGTATCATGGAAAATACCTTATAATATAACGTAATAAGCAGTGTATCATTTAAATTACCTTATAATATATAGTAGTTTACCATTGAAAATACCTTATAATATATCGTAATATGCAGTGTATCATTGAAAATACCTTATAATATAACGAAAGATGCAGTGTATCATTGAAAATTCCTTATAATATATCGGAATATGCAGTGTATCATTGAAAATACCTTATAATATATAGTAGTTTACCATTGAAAATACCTTATAATATAACGTAATATGCAGTGTAACATTGAAAATGCCTTATAATATAACGTAATACGCAGTGTATCATTGAAAATACCTTATGATATAACGTAATATGCAGTGTAACATTGAAAATACCTTATAATATATAGTAATATGCAGTGTATCATTGAAAATACCTTATAATATATAGTAGTTTACCATTGAACATACCTTATAATATAACGTAATATGCAGTGTATCATTGAAAATACCTTATAATATATAGTAGTTTACCATTGAAAATACCTTATAATATAACGTAATATGCAGTGTATCATTGAAAATACCTTATAATATAACGTAATATGCAGTGTATCATGGAAAATACCTTATAATATAACGTAATGTGCTGCGTATAATTGAAAATACCTTATAATATATAGTAGTTTACCATTGAAAATACCTTATATTATAACGTAATATGCAGTGTATCATTGAAAATACCTTATAATATATCGTAATATGCAGTGTATCATTGAAAATACCATATAAAATAACGTAATATGCAGTGTATCATTGAAAATTCCTTATAATATATCGTAATTTGTAGTGTATTATTGAAAATACCTTATAATACAACGTAATATGCAGTGTATCATTGAAAATACCTTATAATACAACGTAATATGCAGTGTATCATTGAAAATACCTTTTAATATAACGTAATATGCAGTGTATCATGGAAAATACCTTATAATATAACGTAATATGCAGTGTATCATTGAAAATTCCTTATAATATATCGTAATTTGTAGTGTATTATTGAAAATACCTTATAATACAACGTAATATGCAGTGTATCATTGAAAATACCTTATAATACAACGTAATATGCAGTGTATCATTGAAAATACCTTATAATATAACGTAATATGCAGTGTATCATGGAAAATACCTTATAATATAACGTAATATGCAGTGTATCATTGAAAATACCTTATAATATATAGTAGTTTACCATTGAAAATACCTTATAATATAACGTAATATGCAGTGTATCATGGAAAATACCTTATAATATAACGTAATATGCAGTGTAACATTGAAAATACCTTATAATATAACGTAATATGCAGTGTATCATTGAAAATTCCTTATAATATATCGTAATTTGTAGTGTATTATTGAAAATACCTTATAATACAACGTAATATGCAGTGTATCATTGAAAATACCTTATAATACAACGTAATATGCAGTGTATCATTGAAAATACCTTATAATATAACGTAATATGCAGTGTATCATGGAAAATACCTTATAATATAACGTAATATGCAGTGTATCATTGAAAATACCTTATAATATATAGTAGTTTACCATTGAAAATACCTTATAATATAACGTAATATGCAGTGTATCATGGAAAATACCTTATAATATAACGTAATAAGCAGTGTATCATTGAAATTACCTTATAATATATAGTAGTTTACCATTGAAAATACCTTATAATATATCGTAATATGCAGTGTATCATTGAAAATACCTTATAATATAACGAAAGATGCAGTGTATCATTGAAAATTCCTTATAATATATCGGAATATGCAGTGTATCATTGAAAATACCTTATAATATATAGTAGTTTACCATTGAAAATACCTTATAATATAACGTAATATGCAGTGTAACATTGAAAATGCCTTATAATATAACGTAATACGCAGTGTATCATTGAAAATACCTTATGATATAACGTAATATGCAGTGTAACATTGAAAATACCTTATAATATATAGTAATATGCAGTGTATCATTGAAAATACCTTATAATATATAGTAGTTTACCATTGAAAATACCTTATAATATAACGTAATATGCAGTGTATCATTGAAAATACCTTATAATATAACGTAATATGCAGTGTATCATGGAAAATACCTTATAATATAACGTAATGTGCAGCGTATAATTGAAAATACCTTATAATATATAGTAGTTTACCATTGAAAATACCTTATATTATAACGTAATATGCAGTGTATCATTGAAAATACCTTATAATATATCGTAATATGCAGTGTATCATTGAAAATACCTTATGATATAACGTAATATGCAGTGTATCATTGAAAATACCTTATAATATATAGTAGTTTACCATTGAAAATACCTTATATTATAACGTAATATGCAGTGTATAATTAAAAATATCTTATAATATATCGTAATATGCAGTGTATCATTGAAAATACCTTATGATATAACGTAATATGCAGTGTATCATTGAAAATATTTATGATATAACGTAATATGCAGTGTAACATTGAAAATACCTTATAATATAACGTAATATGCAGTGTATCATTGAAAATACCATATAAAATAACGTAATATGCAGTGTATCATTGAAAATTCCTTATAATATATCGTAATTTGTAGTGTATTATTGAAAATACCTTATAATACAACGTAATATGCAGTGTATCATTGAAAATACCTTATAATACAACGTAATATGCAGTGTATCATTGAAAATACCTTTTAATATAACGTAATATGCAGTGTATCATGGAAAATACCTTATAATATAACGTAATATGCAGTGTATCATTGAAAATACCTTATAATATATAGTAGTTTACCATTGAAAATACCTTATAATATAACGTAATATGCAGTGTATCATGGAAAATACCTTATAATATAACGTAATGTGCAGCGTATAATTGAAAATACCTTATAATATATAGTAGTTTACCATTGAAAATACCTTATATTATAACGTAATATGCAGTGTATCATTGAAAATACCTTATAATATATCGTAATATGCAGTGTATCATTGAAAATACCTTATGATATAACGTAATATGCAGTGTATCATTGAAAATACCTTATAATATATAGTAGTTTACCATTGAAAATACCTTATATTATAACGTAATATGCAGTGTATAATTGAAAATATCTTATAATATATCGTAATATGCAGTGTATCATTGAAAATACCTTATGATATAACGTAATATGCAGTGTATCATTGAAAATATTTATGATATAACGTAATATGCAGTGTAACATTGAAAATACCTTATAATATAACGTAATATGCAGTGTATCATTGAAAATACCATATAAAATAACGTAATATGCAGTGTATCATTGAAAATTCCTTATAATATATCGTAATTTGTAGTGTATTATTGAAAATACCTTATAATACAACGTAATATGCAGTGTATCATTGAAAATACCTTATAATACAACGTAATATGCAGTGTATCATTGAAAATACCTTTTAATATAACGTAATATGCAGTGTATCATGGAAAATACCTTATAATATAACGTAATATGCAGTGTATCATTGAAAATACCTTATAATATATAGTAGTTTACCATTGAAAATACCTTATAATATAACGTAATATGCAGTGTATCATGGAAAATACCTTATAATATAACGTAATGAGCAGTGTATCATTGAAATTACCTTATAATATATAGTAGTTTACCATTGAAAATACCTTATAATATATCGTAATATGCAGTGTATCATTGAAAATACCTTATAATATAACGAAAGATGCAGTGTATCATTGAAAATTCCTTATAATATATCGGAATATGCAGTGTATCATTGAAAATACCTAATGATATAACGTAATATGCAGTGTATCATTGAAAATACCAATTAATATAACGTAATATGCAGTGTATCATGGAAAATACCTTATAATATAACGTAATATACAGTGTATCATTGAAAATACCTTATAATATATAGTAGTTTACCATTGAAAATACCTTATAATATAACGTAATATGCAGTGTATCATTGAAAATACCTTATAATATAACGTAATATGCAGTGTATCATGGAAAATACCTTATAATATAACGTAATGTGCAGTGTATAATTGAAAATACCTTATAATATATAGTAGTTTACCATTGAAAATACCTTATATTATAACGTAATATGCAGTGTATCATTGAAAATACCTTATAATATATCGTAATATGCAGTGTATCATTGAAAATACCTTATGATATAACGTAATATGCAGTGTATCATTGAAAATACCTTATAATATACCATAATATGCAGTGTATAATTGAAAATACCTTATAATATAACGTAATATGCAGTGTATCATTGAAAATACCATATAAAATAACGTAATATGCAGTGTATCATTGAAAATTCCTTATAATATATAGTAGTTTACCATTGAAAATACCTTATATTATAACGTAATATGCAGTGTATCATTGAAAATATCTTATAATATATCGTAATATGCAGTGTATCATTGAAAATACCTTATGATATAACGTAATATGCAGTGTATCATTGAAAATATTTATGATATAACGTAATATGCAGTGTAACATTGAAAATACCTTATAATATAACGTAATATGCAGTGTATCATTGAAAATACCATATAAAATAACGTAATATGCAGTGTATCATTGAAAATTCCTTATAATATATCGTAATTTGTAGTGTATTATTGAAAATACCTTATAATACAACGTAATATGCAGTGTATCATTGAAAATACCTTATAATACAACGTAATATGCAGTGTATCATTGAAAATACCTTATGATATAACGTAATATGCAGTGTATCATTGAAAATATTTATGATATAACGTAATATGCAGTGTAACATTGAAAATACCTTATAATATAACGTAATATGCAGTGTATCATTGAAAATTCCTTATAATATATCGTAATTTGTAGTGTATTATTGAAAATACCTTATAATACAACGTAATATGCAGTGTATCATTGAAAATACCTTATAATACAACGTAATATGCAGTGTATCATTGAAAATACCTTATAATATAACGTAATATGCAGTGTATCATGGAAAATACCTTATAATATAACGTAATATGCAGTGTATCATTGAAAATACCTTATAATATATAGTAGTTTACCATTGAAAATACCTTATAATATAACGTAATATGCAGTGTATCATTGAAAATACCTTATAATATAACGTAATATGCAGTGTATCATTGAAAATACCTGATAATATATCGTAAGTTGTAGTGTATCCTCGAAAATGCCTTATAATATAACGTAATATGCAGTGTATCATTGAAAATACCATATAATATATCGTAATATGCAGTGTATCATTGAAAATACCTTATAATATAACGAAAGATGCAGTGTATCATTGAAAATTCCTTATAATATATCGGAATATGCAGTGTATCATTGAAAATACCTTATAATATATAGTAGTTTACCATTGAAAATACCTTATAATATAACGTAATATGCAGTGTATCATTGAAAATGCCTTATAATATAACGTAATACGCAGTGTATCATTGAAAATACCTTATGATATAACGTAATATGCAGTGTAACATTGAAAATACCTTATAATATAACGTAATATGCAGTGTATCGTTGAAAATACCTTATAATGTATCGTAATGTGCAGTGTATCATTGAGAATACCTTATAATATAACGTAATATGCAGTGTATCATTGAAAATACCTTATAATATATAGTAGTTTACCATTGAAAATACCTTATAATATAACGTAATATGCAGTGTATCATTGAAAATACCTTATAATATAACGTAATATGCAGTGTATCATTGAAAATACCTGATAATATATCGTAAGTTGTAGTGTATCCTCGAAAATGCCATATAATATAACGTAATATGCAGTGTATCATTGAAAATACCATATAATATATCGTAATATGCAGTGTATCATTGAAAATACCTTATAATATAACGAAAGATGCAGTGTATCATTGAAAATTCCTTATAATATATCGGAATATGCAGTGTATCATTGAAAATACCTTATAATATATAGTAGTTTACCATTGAAAATACCTTATAATATAACGTAATATAAAGTGTATCATTGAAAATACATTATAATATATAGTAGTTTACCATTGAAAATACCTTATAATATAACGTAATATGCAGTGTATCATTGAAAATACCTTATAATATAACGTAATATGCAGTGTATCATGGAAAATACCTTATAATATAACGTAATGTGCAGTGTATAATTGAAAATACCTTATAATATATAGTAGTTTACCATTGAAAATACCTTATAATATAACGTAATATGCAGTGTATCATTGAAAATACCAATTAATATAACGTAATATGCAGTGTATCATGGAAAATACCTTATAATATAACGTAATGTGCAGTGTATAATTGAAAATACCTTATAATATATAGTAGTTTACCATGGAAAATACCTTATATTATAACGTAATATGCAGTGTATCATTGAAAATACCTTATAATATATCGTAATATGCAGTGTATCATTGAAAATACCTTATGATATAACGTAATATGCAGTGTATCATTGAAAATACCTTATAATATATAGTAGTTTACCATTGAAAATACCTTATATTATAACGTAATATGCAGTGTATCATTGAAAATATCTTATAATATATCGTAATATGGAGTGTATCATTGAAAATACCTTATGATATAACGTAATATGCAGTGTATCATTGAAAATATTTATGATATAACGTAATATGCAGTGTAACATTGAAAATACCTTATAATATAACGTAATATGCAGTGTATCATTGAAAATTCCTTATAATATATCGTAATTTGTAGTGTATTATTGAAAATACCTTATAATACAACGTAATATGCAGTGTATCATTGAAAATACCTTATAATACAACGTAATATACAGTGTATCATTGAAAATACCTTATAATATAACGTAATATGCAGTGTATCATGGAAAATACCTTATAATATAACGTAATATGCAGTGTATCATTGAAAATACCTTATAATATATAGTAGTTTACCATTGAAAATACCTTATAATATAACGTAATATACAGTGTATCATTGAAAATACCTTATAATATATAGTAGTTTACCATTGAAAATACCTTATAATATAACGTAATATGCAGTGTATCATTGAAAATACCTTATAATATAACGTAATATGCAGTGTATCATGGAAAATATTTATGATATAACGTAATATGCAGTGTAACATTGAAAATACCTTATAATATAACGTAATATGCAGTGTATCATTGAAAATTCCTTATAATATATCGTAATTTGTAGTGTATTATTGAAAATACCTTATAATACAACGTAATATGCAGTGTATCATTGAAAATACCTTATAATACAACGTAATATGCAGTGTATCATTGAAAATACCTTATAATATAACGTAATATGCAGTGTATCATGGAAAATACCTTATAATATAACGTAATATGCAGTGTATCATTGAAAATACCTTATAATATATAGTAGTTTACCATTGAAAATACCTTATAATATAACGTAATATGCAGTGTATCATTGAAAATACCTTATAATATAACGTAATATGCAGTGTATCATTGAAAATACCTGATAATATATCGTAAGTTGTAGTGTATCCTCGAAAATGCCTTATAATATAACGTAATATGCAGTGTATCATTGAAAATACCATATAATATATCGTAATATGCAGTGTATCATTGAAAATACCTTATAATATAACGAAAGATGCAGTGTATCATTGAAAATTCCTTATAATATATCGGAATATGCAGTGTATCATTGAAAATACCTTATAATATATAGTAGTTTACCATTGAAAATACCTTATAATATAACGTAATATGCAGTGTAACATTGAAAATGCCTTATAATATAACGTAATACGCAGTGTATCATTGAAAATACCTTATGATATAACGTAATATGCAGTGTAACATTGAAAATACCTTATAATATAACGTAATATGCAGTGTATCGTTGAAAATACCTTATAATGTATCGTAATGTGCAGTGTATCATTGAGAATACCTTATAATATAACGTAATATGCAGTGTATCATTGAAAATACCTTATAATATATAGTAGTTTACCATTGAAAATACCTTATAATATAACGTAATATGCAGTGTATCATTGAAAATACCTTATAATATAACGTAATATGCAGTGTATCATTGAAAATACCTGATAATATATCGTAAGTTGTAGTGTATCCTCGAAAATGCCTTATAATATAACGTAATATGCAGTGTATCATTGAAAATACCATATAATATATCGTAATATGCAGTGTATCATTGAAAATACCTTATAATATAACGAAAGATGCAGTGTATCATTGAAAATTCCTTATAATATATCGGAATATGCAGTGTATCATTGAAAATACCTTATAATATATAGTAGTTTACCATTGAAAATACCTTATAATATAACGTAATATACAGTGTATCATTGAAAATACATTATAATATATAGTAGTTTACCATTGAAAATACCTTATAATATAACGTAATATGCAGTGTATCATTGAAAATACCTTATAATATAACGTAATATGCAGTGTATCATGGAAAATACCTTATAATATAACGTAATGTGCAGTGTATAATTGAAAATACCTTATAATATATAGTAGTTTACCATTGAAAATACCTTATAATATAACGTAATATGCAGTGTATCATTGAAAATACCAATTAATATAACGTAATATGCAGTGTATCATGGAAAATACCTTATAATATAACGTAATGTGCAGTGTATAATTGAAAATACCTTATAATATATAGTAGTTTACCATTGAAAATACCTTATATTATAACGTAATATGCAGTGTATCATTGAAAATACCTTATAATATATCGTAATATGCAGTGTATCATTGAAAATACCTTATGATATAACGTAATATGCAGTGTATCATTGAAAATACCTTATAATATATAGTAGTTTACCATTGAAAATACCTTATATTATAACGTAATATGCAGTGTATCATTGAAAATATCTTATAATATATCGTAATATGCAGTGTATCATTGAAAATACCTTATGATATAACGTAATATGCAGTGTATCATTGAAAATATTTATGATATAACGTAATATGCAGTGTATCATTGAAAATACCTTATAATATAACGTAATATGCAGTGTATCATTGAAAATTCCTTATAATATATCGTAATTTGTAGTGTATTATTGAAAATACCTTATAATACAACGTAATATGCAGTGTATCATTGAAAATACCTTATAATACAACGTAATATGCAGTGTATCATTGAAAATACCTTATAATATAACGTAATATGCAGTGTATCATGGAAAATACCTTATAATATAACGTAATATGCAGTGTATCATTGAAAATACCTTATAATATATAGTAGTTTACCATTGAAAATACCTTATAATATAACGTAATATACAGTGTATCATTGAAAATACCTTATAATATATAGTAGTTTACCATTGAAAATACCTTATAATATAACGTAATATGCAGTATATCATTGAAAATACCTTATAATATAACGTAATATGCAGTGTATCATGGAAAATACCTTATAATATAACGTAATGTGCAGTGTATAATTGAAAATACCTTATAATATATAGTAGTTTACCATTGAAAATACCTTATATTATAACGTAATATGCAGTGTATCATTGAAAATACCTTATAATATATCGTAATATGCAGTGTATCATTGAAAATACCTTATAATACAACGTAATATGCAGTGTATCATTGAAAATACCTTATAATATAACGTAATATGCAGTGTATCATGGAAAATACCTTATAATATAACGTAATATGCAGTGTATCATTGAAAATACCTTATAATATATAGTAGTTTACCATTGAAAATACCTTATAATATAACGTAATATGCAGTGTATCATTGAAAATACCTTATAATATAACGTAATATGCAGTGTATCATTGAAAATACCTGATAATATATCGTAAGTTGTAGTGTATCCTCGAAAATGCCTTATAATATAACGTAATATGCAGTGTATCATTGAAAATACCATATAATATATCGTAATATGCAGTGTATCATTGAAAATACCTTATAATATAACGAAAGATGCAGTGTATCATTGAAAATTCCTTATAATATATCGGAATATGCAGTGTATCATTGAAAATACCTTATAATATATAGTAGTTTACCATTGAAAATACCTTATAATATAACGTAATATGCAGTGTAACATTGAAAATGCCTTATAATATAACGTAATACGCAGTGTATCATTGAAAATACCTTATGATATAACGTAATATGCAGTGTAACATTGAAAATACCTTATAATATAACGTAATATGCAGTGTATCGTTGAAAATACCTTATAATGTATCGTAATGTGCAGTGTATCATTGAGAATACCTTATAATATAACGTAATATGCAGTGTATCATTGAAAATACCTTATAATATATAGTAGTTTACCATTGAAAATACCTTATAATATAACGTAATATGCAGTGTATCATTGAAAATACCAATTAATATAACGTAATATGCAGTGTATCATGGAAAATACCTTATAATATAACGTAATGTGCAGTGTATAATTGAAAATACCTTATAATATATAGTAGTTTACCATTGAAAATACCTTATATTATAACGTAATATGCAGTGTATCATTGAAAATACCTTATAATATATCGTAATATGCAGTGTATCATTGAAAATACCTTATGATATAACGTAATATGCAGTGTATCATTGAAAATACCTTATAATATATAGTAGTTTACCATTGAAAATACCTTATATTATAACGTAATATGCAGTGTATCATTGAAAATATCTTATAATATATCGTAATATGCAGTGTATCATTGAAAATACCTTATGATATAACGTAATATGCAGTGTATCATTGAAAATATTTATGATATAACGTAATATGCAGTGTAACATTGAAAATACCTTATAATATAACGTAATATGCAGTGTATCATTGAAAATTCCTTATAATATATCGTAATTTGTAGTGTATTATTGAAAATACCTTATAATACAACGTAATATGCAGTGTATCATTGAAAATACCTTATAATACAACGTAATATGCAGTGTATCATTGAAAATACCTTATAATATAACGTAATATGCAGTGTATCATGGAAAATACCTTATAATATAACGTAATATGCAGTGTATCATTGAAAATACCTTATAATATATAGTAGTTTACCATTGAAAATACCTTATAATATAACGTAATATACAGTGTATCATTGAAAATACCTTATAATATATAGTAGTTTACCATTGAAAATACCTTATAATATAACGTAATATGCAGTATATCATTGAAAATACCTTATAATATAACGTAATATGCAGTGTATCATGGAAAATACCTTATAATATAACGTAATGTGCAGTGTATAATTGAAAATACCTTATAATATATAGTAGTTTACCATTGAAAATACCTTATATTATAACGTAATATGCAGTGTATCATTGAAAATACCTTATAATATATCGTAATATGCAGTGTATCATTGAAAATACCTTATGATATAACGTAATATGCAGTGTATCATTGAAAATACCTTATAATATATAGTAGTTTACCATTGAAAATACCTTATATTATAACGTAATATGCAGTGTATCATTGAAAATATCTTATAATATATCGTAATATGCAGTGTATCATTGAAAATACCTTATGATATAACGTAATATGCAGTGTATCATTGAAAATATTTATGATATAACGTAATATGCAGTGTAACATTGAAAATACCTTATAATATAACGTAATATGCAGTGTATCATTGAAAATACCATATAAAATAACGTAATATGCAGTGTATCATTGAAAATTCCTTATAATATATCGTAATTTGTAGTGTATTATTGAAAATACCTTATAATACAACGTAATATGCAGTGTATCATTGAAAATACCTTATAATACAACGTAATATGCAGTGTATCATTGAAAATACCTTATGATATAACGTAATATGCAGTGTATTATTGAAAATACCTTATAATACAACGTAATATGCAGTGTATCATTGAAAATACCTTATAATACAACGTAATATGCAGTGTATCATTGAAAATACCTTATAATATAACGTAATATGCAGTGTATCATGGAAAATACCTTATAATATAACGTAATATGCAGTGTATCATTGAAAATACCTTATAATATATAGTAGTTTACCATTGAAAATACCTTATAATATAACGTAATATGCAGTGTATCATTGAAAATACCTTATAATATAACGTAATATGCAGTGTATCATGGAAAATACCTTATAATATAACGTAATGTGCAGTGTATAATTGAAAATACCTTATAATATATAGTAGTTTACCATTGAAAATACCTTATATTATAACGTAATATGCAGTGTATCATTGAAAATACCATATAATATATCGTAATATGCAGTGTATCATTGAAAATACCTTATAATATAACGAAAGATGCAGTGTATCATTGAAAATTCCTTATAATATATCGGAATATGCAGTGTATCATTGAAAATACCTTATAATATATAGTAGTTTACCATTGAAAATACCTTATAATATAACGTAATATGCAGTGTAACATTGAAAATGCCTTATAATATAACGTAATACGCAGTGTATCATTGAAAATACCTTATGATATAACGTAATATGCAGTGTAACATTGAAAATACCTTATAATATAACGTAATATGCAGTGTATCGTTGAAAATACCTTATAATGTATCGTAATGTGCAGTGTATCATTGAGAATACCTTATAATATAACGTAATATGCAGTGTATCATTGAAAATACCTTATAATATAACGTAATATGCAGTGTATCATTGAAAATTCCTTATAATATATCGTAATTTGTAGTGTATTATTGAAAATACCTTATAATACAAAGTAATATGCAGTGTATCATTGAAAATACCTTATAATACAACGTAATATGCAGTGTATCATTGAAAATACCTTATAATATAACGTAATATGCAGTGTATCATGGAAAATACCTTATAATATAACGAAAGATGCAGTGTATCATTGAAAATTCCTTATAATATATCGGAATATGCAGTGTATCATTGAAAATACCTTATAATATATAGTAGTTTACCATTGAAAATACCTTATAATATAACGTAATATGCAGTGTAACATTGAAAATGCCTTATAATATAACGTAATACGCAGTGTATCATTGAAAATACCTTATGATATAACGTAATATGCAGTGTAACATTGAAAATACCTTATAATATAACGTAATATGCAGTGTATCATTGAAAATACCTTATAATATATAGTAGTTTACCATTGAAAATACCTTATAATATAACGTAATATGCAGTGTATCATTGAAAATACCTTATAATATAACGTAATATGCAGTGTATCATTGAAAATACCTGATAATATATCGTAAGTTGTAGTGTATCCTCGAAAATGCCTTATAATATAACGTAATATGCAGTGTATCATTGAAAATACCATATAATATATCGTAATATGCAGTGTATCATTGAAAATACCTTATAATATAACGAAAGATGCAGTATATCATTGAAAATTCCTTATAATATATCGGAATATGCAGTGTATCATTGAAAATACCTTATAATATATAGTAGTTTACCATTGAAAATACCTTATAATATAACGTAATATGCAGTGTAACATTGAAAATGCCTTATAATATAACGTAATACGCAGTGTATCATTGAAAATACCTTATGATATAACGTAATATGCAGTGTAACATTGAAAATACCTTATAATATAACGTAATATGCAGTGTATCGTTGAAAATACCTTATAATGTATCGTAATGTGCAGTGTATCATTGAGCATACCTTATAATATAACGTAATATGCAGTGTATCATTGAAAATACCTTATAATATAACGTAATATGCAGTGTATCATTGAAAATACCTTATAATATATAGTAGTTTACCATTGAAAATACCTTATAATATAACGTAATATACAGTGTATCATTGAAAATACCTTATAATATATAGTAGTTTACCATTGAAAATACCTTATAATATAACGTAATATGCAGTGTATCATTGAAAATTCCTTATAATATATCGTAATTTGTAGTGTATTATTGAAAATACCTTATAATACAACGTAATATGCAGTGTATCATTGAAAATACCTTATAATACAACGTAATATGCAGTGTATCATTGAAAATACCTTATAATATAACGTAATATGCAGTGTATCATGGAAAATACCTTATAATATAACGTAATATGCAGTGTATCATTGAAAATACCTTATAATATATAGTAGTTTACCATTGAAAATACCTTATAATATAACGTAATATGCAGTGTATCATTGAAAATACCTTATAATATAACGTAATATGCAGTGTATCATTGAAAATACCTGATAATATATCGTAAGTTGTAGTGTATCCTCGAAAATGCCTTATAATATAACGTAATATGCAGTGTATCATTGAAAATACCATATAATATATCGTAATATGCAGTGTATCATTGAAAATACCTTATAATATAACGAAAGATGCAGTGTATCATTGAAAATTCCTTATAATATATCGGAATATGCAGTGTATCATTGAAAATACCTTATAATATATAGTAGTTTACCATTGAAAATACCTTATAATATAACGTAATATGCAGTGTAACATTGAAAATGCCTTATAATATAACGTAATACGCAGTGTATCATTGAAAATACCTTATGATATAACGTAATATGCAGTGTAACATTGAAAATACCTTATAATATAACGTAATATGCAGTGTATCGTTGAAAATACCTTATAATGTATCGTAATGTGCAGTGTATCATTGAGAATACCTTATAATATAACGTAATATGCAGTGTATCATTGAAAATACCTTATAATATAACGTAATATGCAGTGTATCATTGAAAATTCCTTATAATATATCGTAATTTGTAGTGTATTATTGAAAATACCTTATAATACAAAGTAATATGCAGTGTATCATTGAAAATACCTTATAATACAACGTAATATGCAGTGTATCATTGAAAATACCTTATAATATAACGTAATATGCAGTGTATCATGGAAAATACCTTATAATATAACGTAATATGCAGTGTATCATTGAAAATACCTTATAATATATAGTAGTTTACCATTGAAAATACCTTATAATATAACGTAATATGCAGTGTATCATTGAAAATACCTTATAATATAACGTAATATGCAGTGTATCATTGAAAATACCTGATAATATATCGTAAGTTGTAGTGTATCCTCGAAAATGCCTTATAATATAACGTAATATGCAGTGTATCATTGAAAATACCATATAATATATCGTAATATGCAGTGTATCATTGAAAATACCTTATAATATAACGAAAGATGCAGTGTATCATTGAAAATTCCTTATAATATATCGGAATATGCAGTGTATCATTGAAAATACCTTATAATATATAGTAGTTTACCATTGAAAATACCTTATAATATAACGTAATATGCAGTGTAACATTGAAAATGCCTTATAATATAACGTAATACGCAGTGTATCATTGAAAATACCTTATGATATAACGTAATATGCAGTGTAACATTGAAAATACCTTATAATATAACGTAATATGCAGTGTATCATTGAAAATACCTTATAATGTATCGTAATGTGCAGTGTATCATTGAGAATACCTTATAATATAACGTAATATGCAGTGTATCATTGAAAATACCTTATAATATAACGTAATATGCAGTGTATCATTGAAAATACCTTATAATATATAGTAGTTTACCATTGAAAATACCTTATAATATAACGTAATATACAGTGTATCATTGAAAATACCTTATAATATATAGTAGTTTACCATTGAAAATACCTTATAATATAACGTAATATGCAGTGTATCATTGAAAATTCCTTATAATATATCGTAATTTGTAGTGTATTATTGAAAATACCTTATAATACAACGTAATATGCAGTGTATCATTGAAAATACCTTATAATACAACGTAATATGCAGTGTATCATTGAAAATACCTTATAATATAACGTAATATGCAGTGTATCATTGAAAATACCTTATAATATAACGTAATATGCAGTGTATCATTGAAAATACCTTATAATATATAGTAGTTTACCATTGAAAATACCTTATAATATAACGTAATATGCAGTGTATCATTGAAAATACCTTATAATATAACGTAATATGCAGTGTATCATTGAAAATACCTGATAATATATCGTAAGTTGTAGTGTATCCTCGAAAATGCCTTATAATATAACGTAATATGCAGTGTATCATTGAAAATACCATATAATATATCGTAATATGCAGTGTATCATTGAAAATACCTTATAATATAACGAAAGATGCAGTGTATCATTGAAAATTCCTTATAATATATCGGAATATGCAGTGTATCATTGAAAATACCTTATAATATATAGTAGTTTACCATTGAAAATACCTTATAATATAACGTAATATGCAGTGTAACATTGAAAATGCCTTATAATATAACGTAATACGCAGTGTATCATTGAAAATACCTTATGATATAACGTAATATGCAGTGTAACATTGAAAATACCTTATAATATAACGTAATATGCAGTGTATCGTTGAAAATACCTTATAATGTATCGTAATGTGCAGTGTATCATTGAGAATACCTTATAATATAACGTAATATGCAGTGTATCATTGAAAATACCTTATAATATAACGTAATATGCAGTGTATCATTGAAAATACATTATAATATATAGTAGGTTACCATTGAAAATACCTTATAATATAACGTAATATACAGTGTATCATTGAAAATACCTTATGATATAACGTAATATGCAGTGTAACATTGAAAATACCTTATAATATAACGTAATATGCAGTGTATCGTTGAAAATACCTTATAATGTATCGTAATGTGCAGTGTATCATTGAAAATACCTTATAATACAAAGTAATATGCAGTGTATCATTGAAAATACCTTATAATACAACGTAATATGCAGTGTATCATTGAAAATACCTTATAATATAACGTAATATGCAGTGTATCATGGAAAATACCTTATAATATAACGTAATATGCAGTGTATCATTGAAAATACCTTATAATATATAGTAGTTTACCATTGAAAATACCTTATAATATAACGTAATATGCAGTGTATCATTGAAAATACCTTATAATATAACGTAATATGCAGTGTATCATTGAAAATACCTTATAATATATCGTAAGTTGTAGTGTATCCTCGAAAATGCCTTATAATATAACGTAATATGCAGTGTATCATTGAAAATACCATATAATATATCGTAATATGCAGTGTATCATTGAAAATACCTTATAATATAACGAAAGATGCAGTGTATCATTGAAAATTCCTTATAATATATCGGAATATGCAGTGTATCATTGAAAATACCTTATAATATATAGTAGTTTACCATTGAAAATACCTTATAATATAACGTAATATGCAGTGTATCATTGAAAATGCCTTATAATATAACGTAATACGCAGTGTATCATTGAAAATACCTTATGATATAACGTAATATGCAGTGTAACATTGAAAATACCTTATAATATAACGTAATATGCAGTGTATCGTTGAAAATACCTTATAATGTATCGTAATGTGCAGTGTATCATTGAGAATACCTTATAATATAACGTAATATGCAGTGTATCATTGAAAATACCTTATAATATAACGTAATATGCAGTGTATCATTGAAAATACCTTATAATATATAGTAGTTTACCATTGAAAATACCTTATAATATAACGTAATATACAGTGTATCATTGAAAATACCTTATAATATATAGTAGTTTACCATTGAAAATACCTTATAATATAACGTAATATGCAGTGTATCATTGAAAATTCCTTATAATATATCGTAATTTGTAGTGTATTATTGAAAATACCTTATAATACAACGTAATATGCAGTGTATCATTGAAAATACCTTATAATACAACGTAATATGCAGTGTATCATTGAAAATACCTTATAATATAACGTAATATGCAGTGTATCATGGAAAATACCTTATAATATAACGTAATATGCAGTGTATCATTGAAAATACCTTATAATATATAGTAGTTTACCATTGAAAATACCTTATAATATAACGTAATATGCAGTGTATCATTGAAAATACCTTATAATATAACGTAATATGCAGTGTATCATTGAAAATACCTGATAATATATCGTAAGTTGTAGTGTATCCTCGAAAATGCCTTATAATATAACGTAATATGCAGTGTATCATTGAAAATACCATATAATATATCGTAATATGCAGTGTATCATTGAAAATACCTTATAATATAACGAAAGATGCAGTGTATCATTGAAAATTCCTTATAATATATCGGAATATGCAGTGTATCATTGAAAATACCTTATAATATATAGTAGTTTACCATTGAAAATACCTTATAATATAACGTAATATGCAGTGTAACATTGAAAATGCCTTATAATATAACGTAATACGCAGTGTATCATTGAAAATACCTTATGATATAACGTAATATGCAGTGTAACATTGAAAATACCTTATAATATAACGTAATATGCAGTGTATCGTTGAAAATACCTTATAATGTATCGTAATGTGCAGTGTATCATTGAGAATACCTTATAATATAACGTAATATGCAGTGTATCATTGAAAATACCTTATAATATAACGTAATATGCAGTGTATCATTGAAAATACATTATAATATATAGTAGGTTACCATTGAAAATACCTTATAATATAACGTAATATACAGTGTATCATTGAAAATACCTTATGATATAACGTAATATGCAGTGTAACATTGAAAATACCTTATAATATAACGTAATATGCAGTGTATCGTTGAAAATACCTTATAATGTATCGTAATGTGCAGTGTATCATTGAGAATACCTTATAATATAACGTAATATGCAGTGTATCATTGAAAATACCTTATAATATAACGTAATATGCAGTGTATCATTGAAAATACCTTATAATATATAGTAGTTTACCATTGAAAATACCTTATAATATAACGTAATATACAGTGTATCATTGAAAATACCTTATAATATATAGTAGTTTACCATTGAAAATACCTTATAATATAACGTAATATGCAGTGTATCATTGAAAATTCCTTATAATATATCGTAATTTGTAGTGTATTATTGAAAATACCTTATAATACAACGTAATATGCAGTGTATCATTGAAAATACCTTATAATACAACGTAATATGCAGTGTATCATTGAAAATACCTTATAATATAACGTAATATGCAGTGTATCATTGAAAATACCTTATAATATAACGTAATATGCAGTGTATCATTGAAAATACCTTATAATATATAGTAGTTTACCATTGAAAATACCTTATAATATAACGTAATATGCAGTGTATCATTGAAAATACCTTATAATATAACGTAATATGCAGTGTATCATTGAAAATACCTTATAATATATCGTAAGTTGTAGTGTATCCTCGAAAATGCCTTATAATATAACGTAATATGCAGTGTATCATTGAAAATACCATATAATATATCGTAATATGCAGTGTATCATTGAAAATACCTTATAATATAACGAAAGATGCAGTGTATCATTGAAAATTCCTTATAATATATCGGAATATGCAGTGTATCATTGAAAATACCTTATAATATATAGTAGTTTACCATTGAAAATACCTTATAATATAACGTAATATGCAGTGTAACATTGAAAATGCCTTATAATATAACGTAATACGCAGTGTATCATTGAAAATACCTTATGATATAACGTAATATGCAGTGTATCATTGAAAATACCTTATAATATAACGTAATATGCAGTGTATCGTTGAAAATACCTTATAATGTATCGTAATGTGCAGTGTATCATTGAGAATACCTTATAATATAACGTAATATGCAGTGTATCATTGAAAATACCTTATAATATAACGTAATATGCAGTGTATCATTGAAAATACGTTATAATATATAGTAGGTTACCATTGAAAATACCTTATAATATAACGTAATATACAGTGTATCATTGAAAATACCTTATGATATAACGTAATATGCAGTGTAACATTGAAAATACCTTATAATATAACGTAATATGCAGTGTATCGTTGAAAATACCTTATAATGTATCGTAATGTGCAGTGTATCATTGAGAATACCTTATAATATAACGTAATATGCAGTGTATCATTGAAAATACCTTATAATATAACGTAATATGCAGTGTATCATTGAAAATACCTTATAATATATAGTAGTTTACCATTGAAAATACCTTATAATATAACGTAATATACAGTGTATCATTGAAAATACCTTATAATATATAGTAGTTTACCATTGAAAATACCTTATAATATAACGTAATATGCAGTGTATCATTGAAAATTCCTTATAATATATCGTAATTTGTAGTGTATTATTGAAAATACCTTATAATACAACGTAATATGCAG
This sequence comes from Lasioglossum lativentre, assembly GCA_916610255.1. NCBI lineage: Eukaryota > Metazoa > Arthropoda > Insecta > Hymenoptera > Halictidae > Lasioglossum > Lasioglossum lativentre. The sequence goes on from CAKAJI010000335.1 coordinate 64,454, forward strand.
TGTATCATTGAAAATACCTTATAATACAACGTAATATGCAGTGTATCATTGAAAATACCTTATAATATAACGTAATATGCAGTGTATCATGGAAAATACCTTATAATATAACGTAATATGCAGTGTATCATTGAAAATACCTTATAATATATAGTAGTTTACCATTGAAAATACCTTATAATATAACGTAATATGCAGTGTATCATTGAAAATACCTTATAATATAACGTAATATGCAGTGTATCATTGAAAATACCTGATAATATATCGTAAGTTGTAGTGTATCCTCGAAAATGCCTTATAATATAACGTAATATGCAGTGTATCATTGAAAATACCATATAATATATCGTAATATGCAGTGTATCATTGAAAATACCTTATAATATAACGAAAGATGCAGTGTATCATTGAAAATTCCTTATAATATATCGGAATATGCAGTGTATCATTGAAAATACCTTATAATATATAGTAGTTTACCATTGAAAATACCTTATAATATAACGTAATATGCAGTGTAACATTGAAAATGCCTTATAATATAACGTAATACGCAGTGTATCATTGAAAATACCTTATGATATAACGTAATATGCAGTGTAACATTGAAAATACCTTATAATATAACGTAATATGCAGTGTATCGTTGAAAATACCTTATAATGTATCGTAATGTGCAGTGTATCATTGAGAATACCTTATAATATAACGTAATATGCAGTGTATCATTGAAAATACCTTATAATATAACGTAATATGCAGTGTATCATTGAAAATACATTATAATATATAGTAGTTTACCATTGAAAATACCTTATAATATAACGTAATATACAGTGTATCATTGAAAATACCTTATAATATATAGTAGTTTACCATTGAAAATACCTTATAATATAACGTAATATGCAGTGTATCATTGAAAATACCTTATAATATAACGTAATATGCAGTGTATCATGGAAAATACCTTATAATATAACGTAATGTGCAGTGTATAATTGAAAATACCTTATAATATATAGTAGTTTACCATTGAAAATACCTTATATTATAACGTAATATGCAGTGTATCATTGAAAATACCTTATAATATATCGTAATATGCAGTGTATCATTGAAAATACCTTATGATATAACGTAATATGCAGTGTATCATTGAAAATACCTTATAATATATAGTAGTTTACCATTGAAAATACCTTATATTATAACGTAATATGCAGTGTATCATTGAAAATATCTTATAATATATCGTAATATGCAGTGTATCATTCAAAATACCTTATGATATAACGTAATATGCAGTGTATCATTGAAAATATTTATGATATAACGTAATATGCAGTGTAACATTGAAAATACCTTATAATATAACGTAATATGCAGTGTATCATTGAAAATACCATATAAAATAACGTAATATGCAGTGTATCATTGAAAATTCCTTATAATATATCGTAATTTGTAGTGTATTATTGAAAATACCTTATAATATATAGTAGTTTACCATTGAAAATACCTTATAATATAACGTAATATGCAGTGTATCATTGAAAATACCTTATAATATAACGTAATATGCAGTGTATCATTGAAAATACCTGATAATATATCGTAAGTTGTAGTGTATCCTCGAAAATGCCTTATAATATAACGTAATATGCAGTGTATCATTGAAAATACCATATAATATATCGTAATATGCAGTGTATCATTGAAAATACCTTATAATATAACGAAAGATGCAGTGTATCATTGAAAATTCCTTATAATATATCGGAATATGCAGTGTATCATTGAAAATACCTTATAATATATAGTAGTTTACCATTGAAAATACCTTATAATATAACGTAATATGCAGTGTAACATTGAAAATGCCTTATAATATAACGTAATACGCAGTGTATCATTGAAAATACCTCATGATATAACGTAATATGCAGTGTAACATTGAAAATACCTTATAATATAACGTAATATGCAGTGTATCGTTGAAAATACCTTATAATGTATCGTAATGTGCAGTGTATCATTGAGAATACCTTATAATATAACGTAATATGCAGTGTATCATTGAAAATACCTTATAATATAACGTAATATGCAGTGTATCATTGAAAATACCTTATAATATATAGTAGTTTACCATTGAAAATACCTTATAATATAACGTAATATGCAGTGTATCATTGAAAATACCTTATAATATAACGTAATATGCAGTGTATCATGGAAAATACCTAATAATGTAACGTAATATGCAGTGTATCATTGAAAATACCAATTAATATAACGTAATATGCAGTGTATCATGGAAAATACCTTATAATATAACGTAATATACAGTGTATCATTGAAAATACCATATAATATATAGTAGTTTACCATTGAAAATACCTTATAATATAACGTAATATGCAGTGTATCATTGAAAATACCTTATAATACAACGTAATATGCAGTGTATCATTGAAAATACCTTATAATACAACGTAATATGCAGTGTATCATTGAAAATACCTTATAATATAACATAATATGCAGTGTATCATGGAAAATACCTTATAATATAACGTAATATGCACTGTATCATTGAAATTACCTTATAATATGTAGTAGTTTACCATTGAAAATACCTTATAATATAATGTAATATGCAGTGTATCATTGAAAATACCTGATAATTCATCGTAATTTGTAGTGTATCCTCGAAAATACCTTATAATATAACGTAATATGCAGTGTATCATTGAAAATACCTAATGATATAACGTAATATGCAGTGTATCATTGAAAATACCAATTAATATAACGTAATATGCAGTGTATCATGGAAAATACCTTATAATACAACGTAATATACAGTGTATCATTGAAAATACCATATAATATATAGTAGTTTACCATTGAAAATACCTTATAATATAACGTAATATGCAGTGTATCATTGAAAATACCTTATAATATAACGTAATATGCAGTGTATCATGGAAAATACCTTATAATATATAGTAGTTTACCATTGAAAATACCTTATAAAAATAACGTAATATGCAGTGTAACATTGAAAATACCTTATAATATAACGTAATATGCAGTGTATCATTGAAAATACCATATAATATATCGTAATATGTAGTGTATCATCGAAAATACCTTATAATGTATCATTGAAAATACCTTATAGTATATCGTAATATGCAGTGTATCGTTGAAAATACCGTATGATATAACGTAATATGCAGTGTAACATTGAAAATACCTTATAATATAACGTAATATGCATTGTATCATTGAAAATACCTTATAATGTATCGTAATGTGCAGCGTATCATTGAAAATACCTGATAATATATCGTAAGTTGTAGTGTATCCTCGAAAATGCCTTATAATATAACGTAATATGCAGTGTATCATTGAAAATACCATATAATATATCGTAATATGCAGTGTATCATTGAAAATACCTTATAATATAACGAAAGATGCAGTGTATCATTGTAAATTCCTTATAATATATCGGAATATGCAGTGTATCATTGAAAATACCTTATAATATATAGTAGTTTACCATTGAAAATACCTTATAATATAACGTAATATGCAGTGTAACATTGAAAATGCCTTATAATATAACGTAATACGCAGTGTATCATTGAAAATACCTTATGTATAACGTAATATGCAGTGTAACATTGAAAATACCTTATAATATAACGTAATATGCAATGTATCGTTGAAAATACCTTATAATGTATCGTAATGTGCAGTGTATCATTGAGAATACCTTATAATATAACGTAATATGCAGTGTATCATTGAAAATACCTTATAATATAACGTAATATTCAGTGTATCATTGAAAATACCTGATAATATATCGTAATTTGTAGTGTATCCTCGAAAATACCTTATAATATAACGTAATATGCTGTGTATAATTGAAAATACCTAATGATATAACGTAATATGCAGTGTATCATTGAAAATACCTTTTAATATAACGTAATATGCAGTGTATCATGGAAAATACCTTATAATATAACGTAATATGCAGTGTATCATTGAAAATACCTTATAATATATAGTAGTTTACCATTGAAAATACCTTATAATATAACGTAATATACAGTGTATCATTGAAAATACCTTATAATATAACGTAATATGCAGTGTATCATGGAAAATACCTATTAATATAACGTAATAAGCAGTGTATCATTGAAATTACCTTATAATATATAGTAGTTTACCATTGAAAATACCTTATAATATAACGTAATGTGCAGTGTATCATTGAAAATACCTTATAATATATAGTAGTTTACCATTGAAAATACCTTATATTATAACGTAATATGCAGTGTATCATTGAAAATACCTTATAATATATCGTAATATGCAGTGTATCATCGAAAATACCTTATAATGTATCATTGAAAATACCTTACAGTATATCGTAATATGCAGTGTATCGTTGAAAATACCTTATGATATAACGTAATATGCATTGTATCATTGAAAATACCTTATAATGTATCGTAATGTGCAGTGTATCATTGAAAATACCTTATAATATAACGTAATACGCAGTGTATCATTGAAAATACCTTATAATATAACGTAATATGCAGTGTATCATTGAAAATAACATATAATATATCGTAATATGCAGTGTATCATTGAAAATACCTTATAATATATAGTAGTTTACCATTGTAAATACCTTATATTATAACGTAATATGCAGTGTAACATTGAAAATGCCTTATAATATAACGTAATACGCAGTGTATCATTGAAAATACCTTATGATATAACGTAATATGCAGTGTAACATTGAAAATACCTTATAATATAACGTAATATGCAGTGTATCGTTGAAAATACCTTATAATGTATCGTAATGTGCAGTGTATCATTGAGAATACCTTATAATATAACGTAATATGCAGTGTATCATTGAAAATACCTTATAATATAACGTAATATGCAGTGTATCATTGAAAATACCTTATAATATATAGTAGTTTACCATTGAAAATACCTTATAATATAACGTAATACGCAGTGTATCATTGAAAATACCTTATAATATAACGTAATATGCAGTGTATCATGGAAAATACCTTATAATATAACGTAATATGCAGTGTATCATTGAAAATACCTTATAATATAACGTAATATGCAGTGTATCATGGAAAATACCTTATAATCAAACGTAATATGCAGTGTATCATTGAAAATACCTTATAATATATAGTAGTTTACCATTGAAAATACCTTATATTATAACGTAATATGCAGTGTAACATTGAAAATGCCTTATAATATAACGTAATACGCAGTGTATCATTGAAAATACCTTATAAAAATAACGTAATATGCAGTGTAACATTGAAAATACCTTATAATATACCGTAATATGCAGTGTATCATTGAAAATACCATATATTATATCGTAATATGCAGTGTATCATCGAAAATACCTTATAATGTATCATTGAAAATACCTTATAGTATATCGTAATATGTAGTGTATCGTTGAAAATACCTCATGATATAACGTAATATGCAGTGTAACATTGAAAATACCTTATAATATAACGTAATATGCAGTGTATCATTGAAAATACCTTATAATATAACGTAATATGCAGTGTATCATGGAAAATACCTTATAATATAACGTAATATGCAGTGTATCATGGAAAATACCTTATAATATAACGTAATATGCAGTGTATCATTGAAAATACCTTATAATATATAGTAGTTTACCATTGAAAATACCTTATATTATAACGTAATATGCAGTGTAACATTGAAAATGCCTTATAATATAACGTAATACGCAGTGTATCATTGAAATTACCTTATAAAAATAACGTAATATGCAGTGTAACATTGAAAATACCTTATAATATACCGTAATATGCAGTGTATCATTGAAAATACCATATAATATATCGTAATATGCAGTGTATCATCGAAAATACCTTATAATATAACGTAATATGCAGTGTATCATTGAAAATATCTTATAATGTATCGTAATGTGCAGTGTATCATTGAAAATACCTTATAATATAACGTAATACGCAGTGTATCATTGAAAATACCTTATATTATAACGTAATATGCAGTGTATCATTGAAAATACCATATAATATATAGTAATATGCAGTGTATCATTGAAAATACCTTATAATATATAGTAGTTTACCATTGAAAATACCTTATAATATATAGTAGTTTACCATTGAAAATACCTTATAATATAACGTAATATGCAGTGTATCATTGAAAATACCTTATAATATATAGTAGTTTACCATTGAAAATACCTTATAATATAACGTAATGTGCAGTGTATCATTGAAAATACCTTATAATATATAGTAGTTTACCATTGAAAATACCTTATAATATAACGTAATATGCAGTGTATCATGGAAAATACCTTATAATATAACGTAATATGCAGTGTATCATTGAAAATACCTTATAATATAACGTAATATGCAGTGTATCATTGAAAATACCTAATGATATAACGTAATATGCAGTGTATCATTGAAAATACCAATTAATATGACGTAATATGCAGTGTATCATGGAAAATACCTTATAATATAACGTAATAAGCAGTGTATCATTGAAATTACCTTATAATATATAGTAGTTTACCATTGAAAATACCTTATAAAATAACGTAATATGCAGTGTATCATTGAAAATTCCTTATAATATATCGTAATTTGTAGTGTATTATTGAAAATACCTTATAATACAACGTAATATGCAGTGTATCATTGAAAATACCTTATAATACAACGTAATATGCAGTGTATCATTGAAAATACCTTATAATATACCATAATATGCAGTGTATAATTGAAAATACCTTATAATATAACGTAATATGCATTGTATCATTGAAAATATCTTATAATGTATCGTAATGTGCAGTGTATCATTGAAAATACCTTATAATATAACGTAATACGCAGTGTATCATTGAAAATACCTTATAATATATAGTAGTTTACCATTGAAAATACCTTATAATATATAGTAGTTTACCATTGAAAATACCTTATAATATAACGTAATATGCAGTGTATCATTGAAAATACCTTATAATATATAGTAGTTTACCATTGAAAATACCTTATAATATAACGTAATGTGCAGTGTATCATTGAAAATACCTTATAATATATAGTAGTTTACCATTGAAAATACCTTATATTATAACGTAATATGCAGTGTATCATTGAAAATACCTTATAATATATCGTTATATGCAGTGTATCATCGAAAATACCTTATAATGTATCATTGAAAATACCTTACAGTATATCGTAATATGCAGTGTATCGTTGAAAATACCTTATAATATAACGTAATACGCAGTGTATCATTGAAAATACCTTATAATATAACGTAATATGCAGTGTATCATTGAAAATAACATATAATATAACGTAATATGCAGTGTATCATTGAAAATACCTTATAATATAACGTAATATGCAGTGTATCATTGAAAATACCTTATAATATAACGTAATGTGCAGTGTATCATTGAAAATACCTTATAATATATAGTAGTTTACCATTGAAAATACCTTATATTATAACGTAATATGCAGTGTATCATTGAAAATAACATATAATATATCGTAATATGTAGTGTATCGTTGAAAATACCTCATGATACAACGTAATATGCAGTGTATCATTGAAAATACCTTATAATATACCATAATATGCAGTGTATCATTGAAAATACCTTATAATATAACGTAATATGCATTGTATCATTGAAAATATCTTATAATGTGTCGTAATGTGCAGTGTATCATTGAAAATACCTTATAATATAACGTAATACGCAGTGTATCATTGAAAATACCTTATATTATAACGTAATATGCAGTGTATCATTGAAAATACCATATAATATATAGTAATATGCAGTGTATCATTGAAAATACCTTATAATATATAGTAGTTTACCATTGAAAATACCTTATAATATATAGTAGTTTACCATTGAAAATACCTTATAATATAACGTAATATGCAGTGTATCATTGAAAATACCTTATAATATATAGTAGTTTACCATTGAAAATACCTTATAATATAACGTAATGTGCAGTGTATCATTGAAAATACCTTATAATATATAGTAGTTTACCATGAAAATACCTTATATTATAACGTAATATGCAGTGTATCATTGAAAATACCTTATAATATATCGTAATATGCAGTGTATCATCGAAAATACCTTATAATGTATCGTTGAAAATACCTTATGATATAACGTAATATGCATTGTATCATTGAAAATACCTTATAATGTATCGTAATGTGCAGTGTATCATTGAAAATACCTTATATTATAACGTAATACGCAGTGTATCATTGAAAATACCTTATAATATAACGTAATATGCAGTGTATCATGGAAAATACCTTATAATATAACGTAATATGCAGTGTATCATTGAAAATACCTTATAATATATAGTAGTTTACCATTGAAAATACCTTATATTATAACGTAATATGCAGTGTAACATTGTAAATGCCTTATAATATAACGTAATACGCAGTGTATCATTGAAAATACCTTATAAAAATAACGTAATATGCAGTGTAACATTGAAAATACCTTATAATATAAAGTAATATGCAGTGTATCATGGAAAATACCTTATAATATAACGTAATATGCAGTGTATCATTGAAAATACCTTATAATATAACGTAATATGCAGTGTATCATTGAAAATACCTTATAATATAACGTGATATGCAGTGTATCATGGAAAATACCTTATAATATAACGTAATAAGCAGTGTATCATTGAAATTACCTTATAATATATAGTAGTTTACCATTGAAACTACCTTATAATATAACGTAATATGCAGTGTATCATTGAAAATACCTTATAATGTATCGTAATTTGCAGTGTATCATTGAAAATACCTTATAATATATAGTAGTTTACCATTGAAAATACCTTATATTATAACGTAATATGCAGTGTATCATTGAAAATAACATATAATATATCGTAATATGTAGTGTATCGTTGAAAATACCTCATGATACAACGTAATATGCAGTGTATCATTGAAAATACCTTATAATATACCATAATATGCAGTGTATCATTGAAAATACCTTATAATATAACGTAATATGCATTGTATCATTGAAAATATCTTATAATGTGTCGTAATGTGCAGTGTATCATTGAAAATACCTTATAATATAACGTAATACGCAGTGTATCATTGAAAATACCTTATATTATAACGTAATATGCAGTGTATCATTGAAAATACCATATAATATAACGTAATATGCAGTGTATCATTGAAAATACCATATAATATATCGTAATATGCAGTGTATCATCGAAAATACCTTATAATGTATCATTGAAAATACCTTATAGTATATCGTAATATGTAGTGTATCGTTGAAAATACCTCATGATATAACGTAATATGCAGTGTATCATTGAAAATACCTTATAATACAACGTAATATGCAGTGTATCATTGAAAATACCTTATAATATAACGTAATATGCAGTGTATCATGGAAAATACCTTATAATATAACGTAATATGCAGTGTATCATTGAAAATACCTTATAATATATAGTAGTTTACCATTGAAAATACCTTATAATATAACGTAATATGCAGTGTATCATTGAAAATACCTTATAATATAACGTAATATGCAGTGTATCATTGAAAATACCTGATAATATATCGTAAGTTGTAGTGTATCCTCGAAAATGCCTTATAATATAACGTAATATGCAGTGTATCATTGAAAATACCATATAATATATCGTAATATGCAGTGTATCATTGAAAATACCTTATAATATAACGAAAGATGCAGTGTATCATTGAAAATTCCTTATAATATATCGGAATATGCAGTGTATCATTGAAAATACCTTATAATATATATTAGTTTACCATTGAAAATACCTTATAATATAACGTAATATGCAGTGTAACATTGAAAATGCCTTATAATATAACGTAATACGCAGTGTATCATTGAAAATACCTTATGATATAACGTAATATGCAGTGTAACATTGAAAATACCTTATAATATAACGTAATATGCAGTGTATCGTTGAAAATACCTTATAATGTATCGTAATGTGCAGTGTATCATTGAGAATACCTTATAATATAACGTAATATGCAGTGTATCATTGAAAATACCTTATAATATAACGTAATATGCAGTGTATCATTGAAAATACATTATAATATATAGTAGTTTACCATTGAAAATACCTTATAATATAACGTAATATACAGTGTATCATTGAAAATACCTTATAATATATAGTAGTTTACCATTGAAAATACCTTATAATATAACGTAATATGCAGTGTATCATTGAAAATACCTTATAATATAACGTAATATGCAGTGTATCATGGAAAATACCTTATAATATAACGTAATGTGCAGTGTATAATTGAAAATACCTTATAATATATAGTAGTTTACCATTGAAAATACCTTATATTATAACGTAATATGCAGTGTATCATTGAAAATACCTTATAATATATCGTAATATGCAGTGTATCATTGAAAATACCTTATGATATAACGTAATATGCAGTGTATCATTGAAAATACCTTATAATATATAGTAGTTTACCATTGAAAATACCTTATATTATATCGTAATATGCAGTGTATCATTGAAAATATCTTATAATATATCGTAATATGCAGTGTATCATTCAAAATACCTTATGATATAACGTAATATGCAGTGTATCATTGAAAATATTTATGATATAACGTAATATGCAGTGTAACATTGAAAATACCTTATAATATAACGTAATATGCAGTGTATCATTGAAAATACCATATAAAATAACGTAATATGCAGTGTATCATTGAAAATTCCTTATAATATATCGTAATTTGTAGTGTATTATTGAAAATACCTTATAATACAACGGAATATGCAGTGTATCATTGAAAATACCTTATAATACAACGTAATATGCAGTGTATCATTGAAAATACCTTATGATATAACGTAATATGCAGTGTATCATTGAAAATATTTATGATATAACGTAATATGCAGTGTAACATTGAAAATACCTTATAATATAACGTAATATGCAGTGTATCACTGAAAATACCTTATAATATATAGTAGTTTACCATTGAAAATACCTTATAATATAACGTAATATGCAGTGTATCATTGAAAATACCTTATAATATAACGTAATATGCAGTGTATCATTGAAAATACCTGATAATATATCGTAAGTTGTAGTGTATCCTCGAAAATGCCTTATAATATAACGTAATATGCAGTGTATCATTGAAAATACCATATAATATATCGTAATATGCAGTGTATCATTGAAAATACCTTATAATATAACGAAAGATGCAGTGTATCATTGAAAATTCCTTATAATATATCGGAATATGCAGTGTATCATTGAAAATACCTTATAATATATAGTAGTTTACCATTGAAAATACCTTATAATATAACGTAATATGCAGTGTAACATTGAAAATGCCTTATAATATAACGTAATACGCAGTGTATCATTGAAAATACCTCATGATATAACGTAATATGCAGAGTAACATTGAAAATACCTAATAATATAACGTAATATGCAGTGTATCGTTGAAAATACCTTATAATGTATCGTAATGTGCAGTGTATCATTGAGAATACCTTATAATATAACGTAATATGCAGTGTATCATTGAAAATACCTTATAATATAACGTAATATGCAGTGTATCATTGAAAATACCTTATAATATATAGTAGTTTACCATTGAAAATACCTTATAATATAACGTAATATGCAGTGTATCATTGAAAATACCTTATAATATAACGTAATATGCAGTGTATCATGGAAAATACCTAATAATGTAACGTAATATGCAGTGTATCATTGAAAATACCTTATAATATAACATAATATGCAGTGTATCATGGAAAATACCTTATAATATAACGTAATATGCACTGTATCATTGAAATTACCTTATAATATGTAGTAGTTTACCATTGAAAATACCTTATAATATAATGTAATATGCAGTGTATCATTGAAAATACCTGATAATTCATCGTAATTTGTAGTGTATCCTCGAAAATACCTTATAATATAACGTAATATGCAGTGTATCATGGAAAATACCTTATAATATAACGTAATATACAGTGTATCATTGAAAATACCATATAATATATAGTAGTTTACCATTGAAAATACCTTATAATATAACGTAATATGCAGTGTATCATTGAAAATACCTTATAATATAACGTAATATGCAGTGTATCATTGAAAATACCATATAAAATAACGTAATATGCAGTGTATCATTGAAAATTCCTTATAATATATAGTAGTTTACCATTGAAAATACCTTATATTATAACGTAATATGCAGTGTATCATTGAAAATATCTTATAATATATCGTAATATGCAGTGTATCATTGAAAATACCTTATGATATAACGTAATATGCAGTGTATCATTGAAAATATTTATGATATAACGTAATATGCAGTGTAACATTGAAAATACCTTATATTATAACGTAATATGCAGTGTATCATTGAAAATACCATATAAAATAACGTAATATGCAGTGTATCATTGAAAATTCCTTATAATATATCGTAATTTGTAGTGTATTATTGAAAATACCTTATAATACAACGTAATATGCAGTGTATCATTGAAAATACCTTATAATATAACATAATATGCAGTGTATCATGGAAAATACCTTATAATATAACGTAATATGCACTGTATCATTGAAATTACCTTATAATATGTAGTAGTTTACCATTGAAAATACCTTATAATATAATGTAATATGCAGTGTATCATTGAAAATACCTGATAATTCATCGTAATTTGTAGTGTATCCTCGAAAATACCTTATAATATAACGTAATATGCAGTGTATCATTGAAAATACCTAATGATATAACGTAATATGCAGTGTATCATTGAAAATACCAATTAATATAACGTAATATGCAGTGTATCATGGAAAATACCTTATAATACAACGTAATATACAGTGTATCATTGAAAATACCATATAATATATAGTAGTTTACCATTGAAAATACCTTATAATATAACGTAATATGCAGTGTATCATTGAAAATACCTTATAATATAACGTAATATGCAGTGTATCATTGAAAATACCTTATAATATATAGTAGTTTACCATTGAAAATACCTTATAAAAATAACGTAATATGCAGTGTAACATTGAAAATACCTTATAATATAACGTAATATGCAGTGTATCATTGAAAATACCATATAATATATCGTAATATGTAGTGTATCATCGAAAATACCTTATAATGTATCATTGAAAATACCTTATAGTATATCGTAATATGCAGTGTATCGTTGAAAATACGGTATGATATAACGTAATATGCAGTGTAACATTGAAAATACCTTATAATATAACGTAATATGCATTGTATCATTGAAAATACCTTATAATGTATCGTAATGTGCAGCGTATCATTGAAAATACCTGATAATATATCGTAAGTTGTAGTGTATCCTCGAAAATGCCTTATAATATAACGTAATATGCAGTGTATCATTGAAAATACCATATAATATATCGTAATATGCAGTGTATCATTGAAAATACCTTATAATATAACGAAAGATGCAGTGTATCATTGAAAATTCCTTATAATATATCGGAATATGCAGTGTATCATTGAAAATACCTTATAATATATAGTAGTTTACCATTGAAAATACCTTATAATATAACGTAATATGCAGTGTAACATTGAAAAAGCATTATAATATAACGTAATACGCAGTGTATCATTGAAAATACCTTATGATATAACGTAATATGCAGTGTAACATTGAAAATACCTTATAATATAACGTAATATGCAGTGTATCGTTGAAAATACCTTATAATGTATCGTAATGTGCAGTGTATCATTGAGAATACCTTATAATATAACGTAATATGCAGTGTATCATTGAAAATACCTTATAATATAACGTAATATTCAGTGTATCATTGAAAATACCTGATAATATATCGTAATTTGTAGTGTATCCTCGAAAATACCTTATAATATAACGTAATATGCTGTGTATAATTGAAAATACCTAATGATATAACGTAATATGCAGTGTATCATTGAAAATACCTTTTAATATAACGTAATATGCAGTGTATCATGGAAAATACCTTATAATATAACGTAATATGCAGTGTATCATTGAAAATACCTTATAATATATAGTAGTTTACCATTGAAAATACCTTATAATATAACGTAATATACAGTGTATCATTGAAAATACCTTATAATATAACGTAATATGCAGTGTATCATGGAAAATACCTTATAATATAACGTAATAAGCAGTGTATCATTGAAATTACCTTATAATATATAGTAGTTTACCATTGAAAATACCTTATAATATAACGTAATGTGCAGTGTATCATTGAAAATACCTTATAATATATAGTAGTTTACCATTGAAAATACCTTATATTATAACGTAATATGCAGTGTATCATTGAAAATACCTTATAATATATCGTAATATGCAGTGTATCATCGAAAATACCTTATAATGTATCATTGAAAATACCTTACAGTATATCGTAATATGCAGTGTATCGTTGAAAATACCTTATGATATAACGTAATATGCATTGTATCATTGAAAATACCTTATAATGTATCGTAATGTGCAGTGTATCATTGAAAATACCTTATAATATAACGTAATACGCAGTGTATCATTGAAAATACCTTATAATATAACGTAATATGCAGTGTATCATTGAAAATAACATATAATATATCGTAATATGCAGTGTATCATTGAAAATACCTTATAATATATAGTAGTTTACCATTGTAAATACCTTATATTATAACGTAATATGCAGTGTAACATTGAAAATGCCTTATAATATAACGTAATACGCAGTGTATCATTGAAAATACCTTATGATATAACGTAATATGCAGTGTAACATTGAAAATACTTATAATATAACGTAATATGCAGTGTATCGTTGAAAATACCTTATAATGTATCGTAATGTGCAGTGTATCATTGAGAATACCTTATAATATAACGTAATATGCAGTGTATCATTGAAAATACCTTATAATATAACGTAATATGCAGTGTATCATTGAAAATACCTTATAATATATAGTAGTTTACCATTGAAAATACCTTATAATATAACGTAATACGCAGTGTATCATTGAAAATACCTTATAATATAACGTAATATGCAGTGTATCATTGAAAATACCTTATAATATAACGTAATATGCAGTGTATCATTGAAAATACCTTATAATATAACGTAATATGCAGTGTATCATGGAAAATACCTTATAATCAAACGTAATATGCAGTGTATCATTGAAAATACCTTATAATATATAGTAGTTTACCATTGAAAATACCTTATATTATAACGTAATATGCAGTGTAACATTGAAAATGCCTTATAATATAACGTAATACGCAGTGTATCATTGAAAATACCTTATAAAAATAACGTAATATGCAGTGTAACATTGAAAATACCTTATAATATACCGTAATATGCAGTGTATCATTGAAAATACCATATATTATATCGTAATATGCAGTGTATCATCGAAAATACCTTATAATGTATCATTGAAAATACCTTATAGTATATCGTAATATGTAGTGTATCGTTGAAAATACCTCATGATATAACGTAATATGCAGTGTAACATTGAAAATACCTTATAATATAACGTAATATGCAGTGTATCATTGAAAATACCTTATAATATAACGTAATATGCAGTGTATCATGGAAAATACCTTATAATATAACGTAATATGCAGTGTATCATGGAAAATACCTTATAATATAACGTAATATGCAGTGTATCATTGAAAATACCTTATAATATATAGTAGTTTACCATTGAAAATACCTTATATTATAACGTAATATGCAGTGTAACATTGAAAATGCCTTATAATATAACGTAATACGCAGTGTATCATTGAAATTACCTTATAAAAATAACGTAATATGCAGTGTAACATTGAAAATACCTTATAATATACCGTAATATGCAGTGTATCATTGAAAATACCATATAATATATCGTAATATGCAGTGTATCATCGAAAATACCTTATAATATAACGTAATATGCAGTGTATCATTGAAAATATCTTATAATGTATCGTAATGTGCAGTGTATCATTGAAAATACCTTATAATATAACGTAATACGCAGTGTATCATTGAAAATACCTTATATTATAACGTAATATGCAGTGTATCATTGAAAATACCATATAATATATAGTAATATGCAGTGTATCATTGAAAATACCTTATAATATATAGTAGTGTACCATTGAAAATACCTTATAATATATAGTAGTTTACCATTGAAAATACCTTATAATATAACGTAATATGCAGTGTATCATTGAAAATACCTTATAATATATAGTAGTTTACCATTGAAAATACCTTATAATATAACGTAATGTGCAGTGTATCATTGAAAATACCTTATAATATATAGTAGTTTACCATTGAAAATACCTTATAATATAACGTAATATGCAGTGTATCATGGAAAATACCTTATAATATAACGTAATATGCAGTGTATCATGGAAAATACCTTATAATATAACGTAATATGCAGTGTATCATTGAAAATACCTTATAATATAACGTAATATGCAGTGTATCATTGAAAATACCTTATAATATACCATAATATGCAATGTATAATTGAAAATACCTTATAATATAACGTAATATGCATTGTATCATTGAAAATATCTTATAATGTATCGTAATGTGCAGTGTATCATTGAAAATACCTTATAATATAACGTAATACGCAGTGTATCATTGAAAATACCTTATAATATATAGTAGTTTACCATTGAAAATACCTTATAATATATAGTAGTTTACCATTGAAAATACCTTATAATATAACGTAATATGCAGTGTATCATTGAAAATACCTTATAATATATAGTAGTTTACCATTGAAAATACCTTATAATATAACGTAATGTGCAGTGTATCATTGAAAATACCTTATAATATATAGTAGTTTACCATTAAAAATACCTTATATTATAACGTAATATGCAGTGTATCATTGAAAATACCTTATAATATATCGTAATATGCAGTGTATCATCGAAAATACCTTATAATGTATCATTGAAAATACCTTACAGTATATCGTAATATGCAGTGTATCGTTGAAAATACCTTATGATATAACGTAATATGCATTGTATCATTGAAAATACCTTATAATATAACGTAATATGCAGTGTATCATGGAAAATACCTTATAATAGAACGTAATATGCAGTGTATCATGGAAAATACCTTATAATATAACGTAATATGCAGTGTATCATTGAAAATACCTTATAATATATAGTAGTTTACCATTGAAAATACCTTATATTATAACGTAATATGCAGTGTAACATTGAAAATGCCTTATAATATAACGTAATACGCAGTGTATCATTGAAATTACCTTATAAAAATAACGTAATATGCAGTGTAACATTGAAAATACCTTATAATATACCGTAATATGCAGTGTATCATTGAAAATACCATATAATATATCGTAATATGCAGTGTATCATCGAAAATACCTTATAATATAACGTAATATGCAGTGTATCATTGAAAATACCTTATAATGTATCGTAATGTGCAGTGTATCATTGAAAATACCTTATAATATAACGTAATACGCAGTGTATCATTGAAAATACCTTATATTATAACGTAATATGCAGTGTATCATTGAAAATACCATATAATATATAGTAATATGCAGTGTATCATTGAAAATACCTTATAATATATAGTAGTGTACCATTGAAAATACCTTATAATATATAGTAGTTTACCATTGAAAATACCTTATAATATAACGTAATATGCAGTGTATCATTGAAAATACCTTATAATATATAGTAGTTTACCATTGAAAATACCTTATAATATAACGTAATGTGCAGTGTATCATTGAAAATACCTTATAATATATAGTAGTTTACCATTGAAAATACCTTATAATATAACGTAATATGCAGTGTATCATGGAAAATACCTTATAATATAACGTAATATGCAGTGTATCATGGAAAATACCTTATAATATAACGTAATATGCAGTGTATCATTGAAAATACCTTATAATATAACGTAATATGCAGTGTATCATTGAAAATACCTTATAATATACCATAATATGCAATGTATAATTGAAAATACCTTATAATATAACGTAATATGCATTGTATCATTGAAAATATCTTATAATGTATCGTAATGTGCAGTGTATCATTGAAAATACCTTATAATATAACGTAATACGCAGTGTATCATTGAAAATACCTTATATTATAACGTAATATGCAGTGTATCATTGAAAATACCATATAATATATAGTAATATGCAGTGTATCATTGAAAATACCTTATAATATATAGTAGTTTACCATTGAAAATACCTTATAATATATAGTAGTTTACCATTGAAAATACCTTATAATATAACGTAATATGCAGTGTATCATTGAAAATACCTTATAATATATAGTAGTTTACCATTGAAAATACCTTATAATATAACGTAATGTGCAGTGTATCATTGAAAATACCTTATAATATATAGTAGTTTACCATTAAAAATACCTTATATTATAACGTAATATGCAGTGTATCATTGAAAATACCTTATAATATATCGTAATATGCAGTGTATCATCGAAAATACCTTATAATGTATCATTGAAAATACCTTACAGTATATCGTAATATGCAGTGTATCGTTGAAAATACCTTATGATATAACGTAATATGCATTGTATCATTGAAAATACCTTATAATATAACGTAATATGCAGTGTATCATTGAAAATAACATATAATATAACGTAATATGCAGTGTATCATCGAAAATACCTTATAATGTATCATTGAAAATACCTTATAGTATATCGTAATATGTAGTGTATCGTTGAAAATACCTCATGATATAACGTAATATGCAGTGTAACATTGAAAATACCTTATAATATAACGTATTATGCAGTGTATCATTGAAAATACCTTATAATATAACGTAATATGCAGTGTATCATGGAAAATACCTTATAATATAACGTAATAAGCAGTGTATCATTGAAATTACCTTATAATATATAGTAGTTTACCATTGAAACTACCTTATAATATAACGTAATATGCAGTGTATCATGGAAAATACCTTATAATATAACGTAATATGCAGTGTATCATTGAAAATACCTTATAATATAACGTAATATGCAGTGTATCATTGAAAATACCTAATGATATAACGTAATATGCAGTGTATCATTGAAAATACCAATTAATATAACGTAATATGCAGTGTATCATGGAAAATACCTTATAATATAACGTAATATGCAGTGTATCATTGAAAATACCATATATTATATCGTAATATGCTGTGTATCATCGAATATACCTTATAATGTATCATTGAAAATACCTTATAGTATATCGTAATATGTAGTGTATCGTTGAAAATACCTCATGATATAACGTAATATGCAGTGTAACATTGAAAATACCTTATAATATAACGTAATATGCAGTGTATCATTGAAAATACCTTATAATATAACGTAATATGCAGTGTATCATCGAAAATACCTTATAATGTATCATTGAAAATACCTTATAGTATATCGTAATATGTAGTGTATCGTTGAAAATACCTCATGATATAACGTAATATGCAGTGTAACATTGAAAATACCTTATAATATAACGTAATATGCAGTGTATCATTGAAAATACCTTATAATATAACGTAATATGCAGTGTATCATGGAAAATACCTTATAATATAACGTAATAAGCAGTGTATCATTGAAATTACCTTATAATATATAGTAGTTTACCATTGAAACTACCTTATAATATAACGTAATATGCAGTGTATCATTGAAAATACCTTATAATATATCGTAATTTGCAGTGTATCATTGAAAATACCTTATAATATATAGTAGTTTACCATTGAAAATACCTTATATTATAACGTAATATGCAGTGTATCATTGAAAATAACATATAATATATCGTAATATGTAGTGTATCGTTGAAAATACCTCATGATACAACGTAATATGCAGTGTATCATTGAAAATACCTTATAATATACCATAATATGCAGTGTATCATTGAAAATACCTTATAATATAACGTAATATGCATTGTATCATTGAAAATATCTTATAATGTGTCGTAATGTGCAGTGTATCATTGAAAATACCTTATAATATAACGTAATACGCAGTGTATCATTGAAAATACCTTATATTATAACGTAATATGCAGTGTATCATTGAAAATACCATATAATATAACGTAATATGCAGTGTATCATTGAAAATACCATATAATATATCGTAATATGCAGTGTATCATCGAAAATACCTTATAATGTATCATTGAAAATACCTTATAGTATATCGTAATATGTAGTGTATCGTTGAAAATACCTCATGATATAACGTAATATGCAGTGTATCATTGAAAATACCATATAATATATCGTAATATGCAGTGTATCATTGAAAATACCTTATAATATATAGTAGTTTACCATTGAAAATACCTTATATTATAACGTAATATGCAGTGTAACATTGAAAATGCCTTATAATATAACGTAATACGCAGTGTATCATTGAAAATACCTTATGATATAACGTAATATGCAGTGTAACATTGAAAATACCTTATAATATAACGTAATATGCAGTGTATCGTTGAAAATACCTTATAATGTATCGTAATGTGCAGTGTATCATTGAGAATACCTTATAATATAACGTAATATGCAGTGTATCATTGAAAATACCTTATAATATAACGTAATATGCAGTGTATCATTGAAAATACCTTATAATGTATAGTAGTTTACCATTGAAAATACCTTATAATATAACGTAATATGCAGTGTATCATTGAAAATACCTGATAATATATTGTAATTTGTAGTGTATCCTCGAAAATACCTTATAATATAACGTAATATGCAGTGTATCATTGAAAATACCTTATAATATATAGTAGTTTACCATTGAAAATACCTTATAATATAACGTAATATGCAGTGTATCATTGAAAATACCTTATAATATAACGTAATAGGCAGTGTATCATGGAAAATACCTTATAATATAACGTAATATGCAGTGTATCATTGAAAATACCTTATAATATATAGTAGTTTACCATTGAAAATACCTTATATTATAACGTAATATGCAGTGTAACATTGAAAATGCCTTATAATATAACGTAATACGCAGTGTATCATTGAAAATACCTTATAAAAATAACGTAATATGCAGTGTAACATTGAAAATACCTTATAATATAAAGTAATATGCAGTGTATCATGGAAAATACCTTATAATATAACGTAATATGCAGTGTATCATTGAAAATACCTTATATTATAACGTAATATGCAGTGTAACATTGAAAATGCCTTATAATATAACGTAATACGCAGTGTATCATTGAAAATACCAATTAATATAACGTAATATGCAGTGTATCATGGAAAATACCTTATAATATAACGTAATATGCAGTGTATCATTGAAAATACCATATATTATATCGTAATATGCTGTGTATCATCGAATATACCTTATAATGTATCATTGAAAATACCTTATAGTATATCGTAATATGTAGTGTATCGTTGAAAATACCTCATGATATAACGTAATATGCAGTGTAACATTGAAAATACCTTATAATATAACGTAATATGCAGTGTATCATTGAAAATACCTTATAATATAACGTAATATGCAGTGTATCATCGAAAATACCTTATAATGTATCATTGAAAATACCTTATAGTATATCGTAATATGTAGTGTATCGTTGAAAATACCTCATGATATAACGTAATATGCAGTGTAACATTGAAAATACCTTATAATATAACGTAATATGCAGTGTATCATTGAAAATACCTTATAATATAACGTAATATGCAGTGTATCATGGAAAATACCTTATAATATAACGTAATAAGCAGTGTATCATTGAAATTACCTTATAATATATAGTAGTTTACCATTGAAACTACCTTATAATATAACGTAATATGCAGTGTATCATTGAAAATACCTTATAATATAACGTAATATGCAGTGTATCATTGAAAATACCTTATAATATAACGTAATATGCAGTGTATCATGGAAAATACCTTATAATATAACGTAATAAGCAGTGTATCATTGAAATTACCTTATAATATATAGTAGTTTACCATTGAAACTACCTTATAATATAACGTAATATGCAGTGTATCATTGAAAATACCTTATAATATATCGTAATTTGCAGTGTATCATTGAAAATACCTTATAATATATAGTAGTTTACCATTGAAAATACCTTATATTATAACGTAATATGCAGTGTATCATTGAAAATAACATATAATATATCGTAATATGTAGTGTATCGTTGAAAATACCTCATGATACAACGTAATATGCAGTGTATCATTGAAAATACCTTATAATATACCATAATATGCAGTGTATCATTGAAAATACCTTATAATATAACGTAATATGCATTGTATCATTGAAAATATCTTATAATGTGTCGTAATGTGCAGTGTATCATTGAAAATACCTTATAGTATATCGTAATATGTAGTGTATCGTTGAAAATACCTCATGATATAACGTAATATGCAGTGTATCATTGAAAATACCATATAATATATCGTAATATGCAGTGTATCATTGAAAATACCTTATAATATATAGTAGTTTACCATTGAAAATACCTTATATTATAACGTAATATGCAGTGTAACATTGAAAATGCCTTATAATATAACGTAATACGCAGTGTATCATTGAAAATACCTTATGATATAACGTAATATGCAGTGTAACATTGAAAATACCTTATAATATAACGTAATATGCAGTGTATCGTTGAAAATACCTTATAATGTATCGTAATGTGCAGTGTATCATTGAGAATACCTTATAATATAACGTAATATGCAGTGTATCATTGAAAATACCTTATAATATAACGTAATATGCAGTGTATCATGGAAAATACCTTATAATATAACGTAATATGCAGTGTATCATTGAAAATACCTTATAATATATAGTAGTTTACCATTGAAAATACCTTATATTATAACGTAATATGCAGTGTAACATTGAAAATGCCTTATAATATAACGTAATACGCAGTGTATCATTGAAAATACCTTATAAAAATAACGTAATATGCAGTGTAACATTGAAAATACCTTATAATATAACGTAATATGCAGTGTATAATTGAAAATACCTTATAATATACCATAATATGCAGTGTATAATTGAAAATACCTTATAATATAACTTAATACGCAGTGTATCATTGAAAATACCTTATAATATAACGTAATATGCAGTGTATCATTGAAAATACCATATAATATATCGTAATATGCAGTGTATCATTGAAAATACCTTATAATATATAGTAGTTTACCATTGAAAATACCTTATATTATAACGTAATATGCAGTGTAACATTGAAAATGCCTTATAATATAACGTAATACGCAGTGTATCATTGAAAATACCTTATGATATAACGTAATATGCAGTGTAACATTGAAAATACCTTATAATATAACGTAATATGCAGTGTATCGTTGAAAATACCTTATAATGTATCGTAATGTGCAGTGTATCATTGAGAATACCTTATAATATAACGTAATATGCAGTGTAACATTGAAAATACCTTATAATATAACGTAATATGCAGTGTATCGTTGAAAATACCTTATAATGTATCGTAATGTGCAGTGTATCATTGAGAATACCTTATAATATAACGTAATATGCAGTGTATCATTGAAAATACCTTATAATATAACGTAATATGCAGTGTATCATTGAAAATACCTGATAATATATTGTAATTTGTAGTGTATCCTCGAAAATACCTTATAATATAACGTAATATGCAGTGTATCATTGAAAATACCTTATAATATATAGTAGTTTACCATTGAAAATACCTTATAATATAACGTAATATGCAGTGTAACATTGAAAATGCCTTATAATATAACGTAATACGCAGTGTATCATTGAAAATACCTTATGATATAACGTAATATGCAGTGTAACATTGAAAATACCTTATAATATAACGTAATATGCATTGTATCATTGAAAATACCTTATAATGTATCGTAATGTGCAGTGTATCATTGAAAATACCTTACAATATAACGTAATACGCAGTGTATCATTGAAAATACCTTATAATATAACGTAATATGCAGTGTATCATTGAAAATACCATATAATATATCGTAATATGCAGTGTATCATTGAAAATACCTTATAATATATAGTAGTTTACCATTGAAAATACCTTATATTATAACGTAATATGCAGTGTATCATTGAAAATACCTTATAGTACAACGTAATATGCAGTGTATCATTGAAAATACCTTATAATATAACGTAATATGCATTGTATCATTGAAAATATCTTATAATGTATCGTAATGTACAGTGTATCATTGAAAATACCTTATAATATAACGTAATACGCAGTGTATCATTGAAAATACCTTATATTATAACGTAATATGCAGTGTATCATTGAAAATACCATGTAATATATAGTAATATGCAGTGTATCATTGAAAATACCTTATAATATATAGTAGTTTACCATTGAAAATACCTTATAATATATAGTAGTTTACCATTGAAAATACCTTATAATATAACGTAATATGCAGTGTATCATTGAAAATACCTTATAATATATAGTAGTTTACCATTGAAAATACCTTATAATATAACGTAATGTGCAGTGTATCATTGAAAATACCTTATAATATATAGTAGTTTACCATTGAAAATACCTTATATTATAACGTAATATGCAGTGTATCATTGAAAATACCTTATAATATATCGTAATATGCAGTGTATCATCGAAAATACCTTATAATGTATCATTGAAAATACCTTACAGTATATCGTAATATGCAGTGTATCGTTGAAAATACCTTATGGTATAACGTAATATGCATTGTATCATTGAAAATACCTTATAATGTATCGTAATGTGCAGTGTATCATTGAAAATACCTTATAATATAACGTAATGTGCAGTGTATCATTGAAAATACCTTATAATATATAGTAGTTTACCATTGAAAATACCTTATATTATAACGTAATATGCAGTGTATCATTGAAAATACCTTATAATATATCGTAATATGCAGTGTATCATCGAAAATACCTTATAATGTATCATTGAAAATACCTTATAGTATATCGTAATATGCAGTGTATCGTTGAAAATACCTTATGATATAACGTAATATGCATTGTATCATTGAAAATACCTTATAATGTATCGTAATGTGCAGTGTATCATTGAAAATACCTTATAATATATAGTAGTTTACCATTGAAAATACCTTATATTATAACGTAATATGCAGTGTAACATTGAAAATGCCTTATAATATAACGTAATACGCAGTGTATCATTGAAAATACCTTATAATATAACGTAATATGCAGTGTATCATTGAAAATACCTGATAATATATTGTAATTTGTAGTGTATCCTCGAAAATACCTTATAATATAACGTAATATGCAGTGTATCATTGAAAATACCTTATAATATAACGTAATATGCAGTGTATCATTGAAAATACCTTATAATATAACGTAATATGCAGTGTATCATGGAAAATACCTTATAATATAACGTAATAAGCAGTGTATCATTGAAATTACCTTATAATATATAGTAGTTTACCATTGAAACTACCTTATAATATAACGTAATATGCAGTGTATCATTGAAAATACCTTATAATATATCGTAATATGCAGTGTATCATTGAAAATACCTTATAATATAACATAATATGCAGTGTATCATTGAAAATACCTTATAATATAACATAATATGCAGTGTATCATGGAAAATACCTTATAATATAACGTAATATGCAGTGTATCATTGAAATTACCTTATAATATGTAGTAGTTTACCATTGAAAATACCTTATAATATAACGTAATATGCAGTGTATCGTTGAAAATACCTTATAATGTATAGTAATGTGCAGTGTATCATTGAGAATACCTTATAATATAACGTAATATGCAGTGTATCATTGAAAATACCTTATAATATAACGTAATATGCAGTGTATCATTGAAAATACCTTATAATATATAGTAGTTTACCATTGAAAATACCTTATAATATAACGTAATATGCAGTGTATCATTGAAAATACCTTATAATATAACGTAATATGCAGTGTATCATTGAAAATACCTTATAAAAATAACGTAATATGCAGTGTAACATTGAAAATACCTTATAATATAACGTAATATGCAGTGTATCATTGAAAATACCATATAATATATCGTAATATGCAGTGTATCATCGAAAATACCTTATAATGTATCATTGAAAATACCTTATAGTATATCGTAATATGTAGTGTATCGTTGAAAATACCTCATGATATAACGTAATATGCAGTGTAACATTGAAAATACCTTATAATATAACGTAATATGCAGTGTAACATTGAAAATGCCTTATAATATAATGTAATACGCAGTGTATCATTGAAAATACCTTATAAAAATAACGTAATATGCAGTGTATCATTGAAAATACCAATTAATATAACGTAATATGCAGTGTATCATGGAAAATACCTTATAATATAATGTAATATGCAGTGTATCATTGAAAATACCTTATAATATAACGTAATATGCAGTGTATCATTGAAAATACCTTATAATATAACGTAATATGCAGTGTATCATGGAAAATACCTTATAATATAACGTAATATGCAGTGTATCATTGAAAATACCTTATAATATATAGTAGTTTACCATTGAAAATACCTTATATTATAACGTAATATGCAGTGTAACATTGAAAATGCCTTATAATATAACGTAATACGCAGTGTATCAATGAAAATACCTTATAAAAATAACGTAATATGCAGTGTAACATTGAAAATACCTTATAATATAACGTAATATGCAGTGTATCATTGAAAATACCATATAATATATCGTAATATGCAGTGTATCATTGAAAATACCTTATAATATAACGTACTATGCAGTGTATCATTGAAAATACCTTATAATATATAGTTGTTTACCATTGAAAATACCTTATAATATAACGTAATGTGCAGTGTATCATTGAAAATACCTTATAATATAACGTAAAATGCAGTGTATCATTGAAAATACCATATAATATATCGTAATATGCAGTGTATCATGGAAAATACCTTATAATATAACGTAATATGCAGTGTATCATTGAAAATACCTTATAATATATAGTTGTTTACCATTGAAAATACCTTATAATATAACGTAATGTGCAGTGTATCATTGAAAATACCTTATAATATAACGTAAAATGCAGTGTATCATGGAAAATACCTTATAATATATAGTAGTTTACCATTGAAAATACCTTATAATATAACGTAATGTG
Organism: Lasioglossum lativentre; assembly: GCA_916610255.1. NCBI lineage: Eukaryota > Metazoa > Arthropoda > Insecta > Hymenoptera > Halictidae > Lasioglossum > Lasioglossum lativentre. The sequence goes on from CAKAJI010000335.1 coordinate 92,321, forward strand.
CAGTGTATCATTGAAAATACCTTATAATATATAGTAGTTTACCATTGAAAATACCTTATATTATAACGTAATATGCAGTGTATCATTGAAAATACCTTATAATATATCGTAATATGCAGTGTATCATCGAAAATACCTTATAATGTATCATTGAAAATACCTTACAGTATATCGTAATATGCAGTGTATCGTTGAAAATACCTTATGATATAACGTAATATGCATTGTATCATTGAAAATACCTTATAATGTATCGTAATGTGCAGTGTATCATTGAAAATACCTTATAATATAACGTAATACGCAGTGTATCATTGAAAATGCCTTATAATATAACGTAATATGCAGTGTATCATTGAAAATACCATATAATATATCGTAATATGCAGTGTATCATTGAAAATACCTTATAATATATAGTAGTTTACCATTGAAAATACCTTATATTATAACGTAATATGCAGTGTAACATTGAAAATGCCTTATAATATAACGTAATACGCAGTGTATCATTGAAAATACCTTATAATATAACGTAATATGCAGTGTATCATTGAAAATACCTGATAATATATTGTAATTTGTAGTGTATCCTCGAAAATACCTTATAATATAACGTAATATGCAGTGTATCATTGAAAATACCTTATAATATATAGTAGTTTACCATTGAAAATACCTTATAATATAACGTAATATGCAGTGTATCATTGAAAATACCTTATAATATAACGTAATATGCAGTGTATCATTGAAAATACCTTATAATATAACGTAATATGCAGTGTATCATGGAAAATACCTTATAATATAACGTAATATGCAGTGTATCATTGAAAATACCTTATAATATATAGTAGTTTACCATTGAAAATACCTTATATTATAACGTAATATGCAGTGTAACATTGAAAATGCCTTATAATATAACGTAATACGCAGTGTATCAATGAAAATACCTTATAAAAATAACGTAATATGCAGTGTAACATTGAAAATACCTTATAATATAACGTAATATGCAGTGTATCATTGAAAATACCATATAATATATCGTAATATGCAGTGTATCATTGAAAATACCTTATAATATAACGTACTATGCAGTGTATCATTGAAAATACCTTATAATATATAGTTGTTTACCATTGAAAATACCTTATAATATAACGTAATGTGCAGTGTATCATTGAAAATACCTTATAATATAACGTAAAATGCAGTGTATCATTGAAAATACCATATAATATATCGTAATATGCAGTGTATCATGGAAAATACCTTATAATATAACGTAATATGCAGTGTATCATTGAAAATACCTTATAATATATAGTTGTTTACCATTGAAAATACCTTATAATATAACGTAATGTGCAGTGTATCATTGAAAATACCTTATAATATAACGTAAAATGCAGTGTATCATGGAAAATACCTTATAATATATAGTAGTTTACCATTGAAAATACCTTATAATATAACGTAATGTGCAGTGTATCATTGAAAATACCTTATAATATATAGTAGTTTACCATTGAAAATACCTTATATTATAACGTAATATGCAGTGTATCATTGAAAATACCTTATAATATATCGTAATATGCAGTGTATCATCGAAAATACCTTATAATGTATCATTGAAAATACCTTATAGTATATCGTAATATGCAGTGTATCGTTGAAAATACCTTATGATATAACGTAATATGCATTGTATCATTGAAAATACCTTATAATGTATCGTAATGTGCAGTGTATCATTGAAAATACCTTATAATATAACGTAATACGCAGTGTATCATTGAAAATACCATATAATATATCGTAATATGCAGTGTATCATTGAAAATACCTTATAATATATAGTAGTTTACCATTGAAAATACCTTATATTATAACGTAATATGCAGTGTAACATTGAAAATGCCTTATAATATAACGTAATACGCAGTGTATCATTGAAAATACCTTATAATATAACGTAATATGCAGTGTATCATTGAAAATACCTGATAATATATTGTAATTTGTAGTGTATCCTCGAAAATACCTTATAATATAACGTAATATGCAGTGTATCATCGAAAATACCTTATAATATATAGTAGTTTACCATTGAAAATACCTTATAATATAACGTAATATGCAGTGTATCATTGAAAATACCTTATAATATAACGTAATATGCAGTGTATCATTGAAAATACCTTATAATATAACGTAATATGCAGTGTATAATGGAAAATACCTTATAATATAACGTAATAAGCAGTGTATCATTGAAATTACCTTATAATATATAGTAGTTTACCATTGAAACTACCTTATAATATAACGTAATATGCAGTGTATCATTGAAAATACCTTATAATATATCGTAATATGCAGTGTATCATTGAAAATACCTTATAATATAACATAATATGCAGTGTATCATTGAAAATACCTTATAATATAACATAATATGCAGTGTATCATGGAAAATACCTTATAATATAACGTAATATGCAGTGTATCATTGAAATTACCTTATAATATGTAGTAGTTTACCATTGAAAATACCTTATAATATAACGTAATATGCAGTGTATCGTTGAAAATACCTTATAATGTATAGTAATGTGCAGTGTATCATTGAGAATACCTTATAATATAACGTAATATGCAGTGTATCATTGAAAATACCTTATAATATAACGTAATATGCAGTGTATCATTGAAAATACCTTATAATATATAGTAGTTTACCATTGAAAATACCTTATAATATAACGTAATATGCAGTGTATCATTGAAAATACCTTATAATATAACGTAATATGCAGTGTATCATTGAAAATACCATATAATATATCGTAATATGCAGTGTATCATCGAAAATACCTTATAATGTATCATTGAAAATACCTTATAGTATATCGTAATATGTAGTGTATCGTTGAAAATACCTCATGATATAACGTAATATGCAGTGTAACATTGAAAATACCTTATAATATAACGTAATATGCAGTGTATCATTGAAAATACCTTATAATATAACGTAATATGCAGTGTATCATTGAAAATACCTTATAATATAACGTAATATGCAGTGTATCATTGAAAATACCATATAATATATCGTAATATGCAGTGTATCATTGAAAATGCCTTATAATATATAGTAGTTTACCATTGAAAATACCTTATATTATAACGTAATATGCAGTGTAACATTGAAAATGCCTTATAATATAACGTAATACGCAGTGTATCATTGAAAATACCTTATGATATAACGTAATATGCAGTGTAACATTGAAAATACCTTATAATATAACGTAATATGCAGTGTATCGTTGAAAATACCTTATAATGTATCGTAATGTGCAGTGTATCATTGAGAATACCTTATAATATAACGTAATATGCAGTGTATCATTGAAAATACCTTATAATATAACGTAATATGCAGTGTATCATTGAAAATTCCTTATAATGTATAGTAGTTTACCATTGAAAATACCTTATAATATAACGTAATATGCAGTGTAACATTGAAAATACCTTATAATATAAAGTAATATGCAGTGTATCATGGAAAATACCTTATAATATAACGTAATATGCAGTGTATCATTGAAAATACCTTATATTATAACGTAATATGCAGTGTAACATTGAAAATGCCTTATAATATAACGTAATACGCAGTGTATCATTGAAAATACCTTATAAAAATAACGTAATATGCAGTGTATCATTGAAAATACCAATTAATATAACGTAATATGCAGTGTATCATGGAAAATACCTTATAATATAATGTAATATGCAGTGTATCATTGAAAATACCTTATAATATAACGTAATATGCAGTGTATCATTGAAAATACCTTATAATATAACGTAATATGCAGTGTATCATGGAAAATACCTTATAATATAACGTAATATGCAGTGTATCATTGAAAATACCTTATAATATATAGTAGTTTACCATTGAAAATACCTTATATTATAACGTAATATGCAGTGTAACATTGAAAATGCCTTATAATATAACGTAATACGCAGTGTATCAATGAAAATACCTTATAAAAATAACGTAATATGCAGTGTAACATTGAAAATACCTTATAATATAACGTAATATGCAGTGTATCATTGAAAATACCATATAATATAACGTAATACGCAGTGTATCATTGAAAATACCTGATAATATATTGTAATTTGTAGTGTATCCTCGAAAATACCTTATAATATAACGTAATATGCAGTGTATCATTGAAAATACCTTATAATATATAGTAGTTTACCATTGAAAATACCTTATAATATAACGTAATATGCAGTGTATCATTGAAAATACCTTATAATATAACGTAATATGCAGTGTATCATTGAAAATACCTTATAATATAACGTAATATGCAGTGTATCATGGAAAATACCTTATAATATAACGTAATAAGCAGTGTATCATTGAAATTACCTTATAATATATAGTAGTTTACCATTGAAACTGCCTTATAATATAACGTAATATGCAGTGTATCATTGAAAATACCTTATAATATATCGTAATATGCAGTGTATCATTGAAAATACCTTATAATATAACATAATATGCAGTGTATCATTGAAAATACCTTATAATATAACATAATATGCAGTGTATCATGGAAAATACCTTATAATATAACGTAATATGCAGTGTATCATTGAAATTACCTTATAATATGTAGTAGTTTACCATTGAAAATACCTTATAATATAACGTAATATGCAGTGTATCATTGAAAATACCTTATAATATAACGTAATATGCAGTGTATCATTGAAAATACCTTATAATATATAGTAGTTTACCATTGAAAATACCTTATATTATAACGTAATATGCAGTGTAACATTGAAAATGCCTTATAATATAACGTAATACGCAGTGTATCATTGAAAATACCTTATAAAAATAACGTAATATGCAGTGTAACATTGAAAATACCTTATAATATAACGTAATATGCAGTGTATCATTGAAAATACCATATAATATATCGTAATATGCAGTGTATCATCGAAAATACCTTATAATGTATCATTGAAAATACCTTATAGTATATCGTAATATGTAGTGTATCGTTGAAAATACCTCATGATATAACGTAATATGCAGTGTAACATTGAAAATACCTTATAATATAACGTAATATGCAGTGTATCATTGAAATTACCTTATAATATGTAGTAGTTTACCATTGAAAATACCTTATAATATACTGTAATATGCAGTGTATCATTGAAAATACCTTATAATATAACGTAATATGCAGTGTATCATTGAAAATACCTTATAATATAACGTAATATGCAGTGTATCATGGAAAATACCTTATAATATAACGTAATATGCAGTGTATCATTGAAAATACCTTATAATATATAGTAGTTTACCATTGAAAATACCTTATATTATAACGTAATATGCAGTGTAACATTGAAAATGCCTTATAATATAACGTAATACGCAGTGTATCATTGAAAATACCTTATAAAAATAACGTAATATTCAGTGTAACATTGAAAATACCTCATAATATAACGTAATATGCCGTGTATCATTGAAAATACCATATAATATATCGTAATGTGCAGTGTATCATCGAAAATACCTTATAATGTATCATTGAAAATACCTTATAGTATATCGTAATATGCAGTGTATCGTTGAAAATACCTTATGATATAACGTAATATGCATTGTATCATTGAAAATACCTTATAATGTATCGTAATGTGCAGTGTATCATTGAAAATACCTTATAATATAACGTAATACGCAGTGTATCATTGAAAATGCCTTATAATATAACGTAATATGCAGTGTATCATTGAAAATACCATATAATATATCGTAATATGCAGTGTATCATTGAAAATACCTTATAATATATAGTAGTTTACCATTGAAAATACCTTATATTATAACGTAATATGCAGTGTAACATTGAAAATGCCTTATAATATAACGTAATACGCAGTGTATCATTGAAAATACCTTATAATATAACGTAATATGCAGTGTATCATTGAAAATACCTGATAATATATTGTAATTTGTAGTGTATCCTCGAAAATACTTTATAATATAACGTAATATGCAGTGTATCATTGAAAATACCTTATAATATATAGTAGTTTACCATTGAAAATACCTTATAATATAACGTAATATGCAGTGTATCATTGAAAATACCTTATAATATAACGTAATATGCAGTGTATCATTGAAAATACCTTATAAAAATAACGTAATATGCAGTGTAACATTGAAAATACCTTATAATATAACGTAATATGCAGTGTATCATTGAAAATACCATATAATATATCGTAATATGCAGTGTATCATCGAAAATACCTTATAATGTATCATTGAAAATACCTTATAGTATATCGTAATATGTAGTGTATCGTTGAAAATACCTCATGATATAACGTAATATGCAGTGTAACATTGAAAATACCTTATAATATAACGTAATATGCAGTGTATCATTGAAAATACCTTATAATATAACGTAATATGCAGTGTATCATTGAAAATACCTTATAATATAACGTAATATGCAGTGTATCATTGAAAATACCATATAATATATCGTAATATGCAGTGTATCATTGAAAATGCCTTATAATATATAGTAGTTTACCATTGAAAATACCTTATATTATAACGTAATATGCAGTGTAACATTGAAAATGCCTTATAATATAACGTAATACGCAGTGTATCATTGAAAATACCTTATGATATAACGTAATATGCAGTGTAACATTGAAAATACCTTATAATATAACGTAATATGCAGTGTATCGTTGAAAATACCTTATAATGTATCGTAATGTGCAGTGTATCATTGAGAATACCTTATAATATAACGTAATATGCAGTGTATCATTGAAAATACCTTATAATATAACGTCATATGCAGTGTATCATTGAAAATTCCTTATAATGTATAGTAGTTTACCATTGAAAATACCTTATAATATAACGTAATATGCAGTGTAACATTGAAAATACCTTATAATATAAAGTAATATGCAGTGTAACATTGAAAATACCTTATAATATAACGTAATATGCAGTGTATCATTGAAAATACCTTATATTATAACGTAATATGCAGTGTAACATTGAAAATGCCTTATAATATAACGTAATACGCAGTGTATCATTGAAAATACCTTATAAAAATAACGTAATATGCAGTGTATCATTGAAAATACCAATTAATATAACGTAATATGCAGTGTATCATGGAAAATACCTTATAATATAATGTAATATGCAGTGTATCATTGAAAATACCTGATAATATATTGTAATTTGTAGTGTATCCTCGAAAATACCTTATAATATAACGTAATATGCAGTGTATCATTGAAAATACCTTATAATATATAGTAGTTTACCATTGAAAATACCTTATAATATAACGTAATATGCAGTGTATCATTGAAAATACCTTATAATATAACGTAATATGCAGTGTATCATTGAAAATACCTTATAATATAACGTAATATGCAGTGTATCATTGAAATTACCTTATAATATGTAGTAGTTTACCATTGAAAATACCTTATAATATAACGTAATATGCAGTGTATCATTGAAAATACCTTATAATATAACGTAATATGCAGTGTATCATTGAAAATACCTTATAATATATAGTAGTTTACCATTGAAAATACCTTATATTATAACGTAATATGCAGTGTAACATTGAAAATGCCTTATAATATAACGTAATACGCAGTGTATCATTGAAAATACCTTATAAAAATAACGTAATATGCAGTGTAACATTGAAAATACCTTATAATATAACGTAATATGCAGTGTATCATTGAAAATACCATATAATATATCGTAATATGCAGTGTATCATCGAAAATACCTTATAATGTATCATTGAAAATACCTTATAGTATATCGTAATATGTAGTGTATCGTTGAAAATACCTCATGATATAACGTAATATGCAGTGTAACATTGAAAATACCTTATAATATAACGTAATATGCAGTGTATCATTGAAATTACCTTATAATATGTAGTAGTTTACCATTGAAAATACCTTATAATATAATGTAATATGCAGTGTATCATTGAAAATACCTTATAATATAACGTAATATGCAGTGTATCATTGAAAATACCTTATAATATAACGTAATATGCAGTGTATCATGGAAAATACCTTATAATATAACGTAATATGCAGTGTATCATTGAAAATACCTTATAATATATAGTAGTTTACCATTGAAAATACCTTATATTATAACGTAATATGCAGTGTAACATTGAAAATGCCTTATAATATAACGTAATACGCAGTGTATCATTGAAAATACCTTATAAAAATAACGTAATATTCAGTGTAACATTGAAAATACCTCATAATATAACGTAATATGCCGTGTATCATTGAAAATACTATATAATATATCGTAATATGCAGTGTATCATCGAAAATACCTTATAATGTATCATTGAAAATACCTTACAGTATATCGTAATATGCAGTGTATCGTTGAAAATACCTTATGATATAACGTAATATGCATTGTATCATTGAAAATACCTTATAATGTATCGTAATGTGCAGTGTATCATTGAAAATACCTTATAATATAACGTAATACGCAGTGTATCATTGAAAATGCCTTATAATATAACGTAATATGCAGTGTATCATTGAAAATACCATATAATATATCGTAATATGCAGTGTATCATTGAAAATACCTTATAATATATAGTAGTTTACCATTGAAAATACCTTATATTATAACGTAATATGCAGTGTAACATTGAAAATGCCTTATAATATAACGTAATATGCAGTGTATCATTGAAAATACCTTATAATATAACGTAATATGCAGTGTATCATTGAAAATACCTGATAATATATTGTAATTTGTAGTGTATCCTCGAAAATACCTTATAATATAACGTAATATGCAGTGTATCATTGAAAATACCTTATAATATATAGTAGTTTACCATTGAAAATACCTTATAATATAACGTAATATGCAGTGTATCATTGAAAATACCTTATAATATAACGTAATATGCAGTGTATCATTGAAAATACCTTATAATATAACGTAATATGCAGTGTATCATGGAAAATACCTTATAATATAACGTAATAAGCAGTGTATCATTGAAATTACCTTATAATATATAGTAGTTTACCATTGAAACTACCTTATAATATAACGTAATATGCAGTGTATCATTGAAAATACCTTATAATATATCGTAATTTGCAGTGTATCATTGAAAATACCTTATAATATAACATAATATGCAGTGTATCATTGAAAATACCTTATAATATAACATAATATGCAGTGTATCATGGAAAATACCTTATAATATAACGTAATATGCAGTGTATCATTGAAATTACCTTATAATATGTAGTAGTTTACCATTGAAAATACCTTATAATATAACGTAATATGCAGTGTATCGTTGAAAATACCTTATAATGTATAGTAATGTGCAGTGTATCATTGAGAATACCTTATAATATAACGTAATATGCAGTGTATCATTGAAAATACCTTATAATATAACGTAATATGCAGTGTATCATTGAAAATACCTTATAATATATAGTAGTTTACCATTGAAAATACCTTATAATATAACGTAATATGCAGTGTATCATTGAAAATACCTTATAATATAACGTAATATGCAGTGTATCATTGAAAATACCTTATAAAAATAACGTAATATGCAGTGTAACATTGAAAATACCTTATAATATAACGTAATATGCAGTGTATCATTGAAAATACCATATAATATATCGTAATATGCAGTGTATCATCGAAAATACCTTATAATGTATCATTGAAAATACCTTATAGTATATCGTAATATGTAGTGTATCGTTGAAAATACCTCATGATATAACGTAATATGCAGTGTAACATTGAAAATACCTTATAATATAACGTAATATGCAGTGTATCATTGAAAATACCTTATAATATAACGTAATATGCAGTGTATCATTGAAAATACCTTATAATATAACGTAATATGCAGTGTATCATTGAAAATACCATATAATATATCGTAATATGCAGTGTATCATTGAAAATGCCTTATAATATATAGTAGTTTACCATTGAAAATACCTTATATTATAACGTAATATGCAGTGTAACATTGAAAATGCCTTATAATATAACGTAATACGCAGTGTATCATTGAAAATACCTTATGATATAACGTAATATGCAGTGTAACATTGAAAATACCTTATAATATAACGTAATATGCAGTGTATCATTGAAAATACCTTATAATATAACGTAATATGCAGTGTATCATTGAAAATACCTTATAATATATAGTAGTTTACCATTGAAAATACCTTATAATATAACGTAATATGCAGTGTATCATTGAAAATACCTTATAATATAACGTAATATGCAGTGTATCATTGAAAATACCTTATAAAAATAACGTAATATGCAGTGTAACATTGAAAATACCTTATAATATAACGTAATATGCAGTGTATCATTGAAAATACCATATAATATATCGTAATATGCAGTGTATCATCGAAAATACCTTATAATGTATCATTGAAAATACCTTATAGTATATCGTAATATGTAGTGTATCGTTGAAAATACCTCATGATATAACGTAATATGCAGTGTAACATTGAAAATACCTTATAATATAACGTAATATGCAGTGTATCATTGAAAATACCTTATAATATAACGTAATATGCAGTGTATCATTGAAAATACCTTATAATATAACGTAATATGCAGTGTATCATTGAAAATACCATATAATATATCGTAATATGCAGTGTATCATTGAAAATGCCTTATAATATATAGTAGTTTACCATTGAAAATACCTTATATTATAACGTAATATGCAGTGTAACATTGAAAATGCCTTATAATATAACGTAATACGCAGTGTATCATTGAAAATACCTTATGATATAACGTAATATGCAGTGTAACATTGAAAATACCTTATAATATAACGTAATATGCAGTGTATCGTTGAAAATACCTTATAATGTATCGTAATGTGCAGTGTATCATTGAGAATACCTTATAATATAACGTAATATGCAGTGTATCATTGAAAATACCTTATAATATAACGTCATATGCAGTGTATCATTGAAAATTCCTTATAATGTATAGTAGTTTACCATTGAAAATACCTTATAATATAACGTAATATGCAGTGTAACATTGAAAATACCTTATAATATAAAGTAATATGCAGTGTATCATGGAAAATACCTTATAATATAACGTAATATGCAGTGTATCATTGAAAATACCTTATATTATAACGTAATATGCAGTGTAACATTGAAAATGCCTTATAATATAACGTAATACGCAGTGTATCATTGAAAATACCTTATAAAAATAACGTAATATGCAGTGTATCATTGAAAATACCAATTAATATAACGTAATATGCAGTGTATCATGGAAAATACCTTATAATATAATGTAATATGCAGTGTATCATTGAAAATACCTGATAATATATTGTAATTTGTAGTGTATCCTCGAAAATACCTTATAATATAACGTAATATGCAGTGTATCATTGAAAATACCTTATAATATATAGTAGTTTACCATTGAAAATACCTTATAATATAACGTAATATGCAGTGTATCATTGAAAATACCTTATAATATAACGTAATATGCAGTGTATCATTGAAAATACCTTATAATATAACGTAATATGCAGTGTATCATGGAAAATACCTTATAATATAACGTAATATGCAGTGTATCATTGAAAATACCTTATAATATATCGTAATATGCAGTGTATCATTGAAAATACCTTATAATATAACATAATATGCAGTGTATCATTGAAAATACCTTATAATATAACATAATATGCAGTGTATCATGGAAAATACCTTATAATATAACGTAATATGCAGTGTATCATTGAAATTACCTTATAATATGTAGTAGTTTACCATTGAAAATACCTTATAATATAACGTAATATGCAGTGTATCATTGAAAATACCTTATAATATAACGTAATATGCAGTGTATCATTGAAAATACCTTATAATATATAGTAGTTTACCATTGAAAATACCTTATATTATAACGTAATATGCAGTGTAACATTGAAAATGCCTTATAATATAACGTAATACGCAGTGTATCATTGAAAATACCTTATAAAAATAACGTAATATGCAGTGTAACATTGAAAATACCTTATAATATAACGTAATATGCAGTGTATCATTGAAAATACCATATAATATATCGTAATATGCAGTGTATCATCGAAAATACCTTATAATGTATCATTGAAAATACCTTATAGTATATCGTAATATGTAGTGTATCGTTGAAAATACCTCATGATATAACGTAATATGCAGTGTAACATTGAAAATACCTTATAATATAACGTAATATGCAGTGTATCATTGAAATTACCTTATAATATGTAGTAGTTTACCATTGAAAATACCTTATAATATAATGTAATATGCAGTGTATCATTGAAAATACCTTATAATATAACGTAATATGCAGTGTATCATTGAAAATACCTTATAATATAACGTAATATGCAGTGTATCATGGAAAATACCTTATAATATAACGTAATATGCAGTGTATCATTGAAAATACCTTATAATATATAGTAGTTTACCATTGAAAATACCTTATATTATAACGTAATATGCAGTGTAACATTGAAAATGCCTTATAATATAACGTAATACGCAGTGTATCATTGAAAATACCTTATAAAAATAACGTAATATTCAGTGTAACATTGAAAATACCTCATAATATAACGTAATATGCCGTGTATCATTGAAAATACTATATAATATATCGTAATATGCAGTGTATCATCGAAAATACCTTATAATGTATCATTGAAAATACCTTACAGTATATCGTAATATGCAGTGTATCGTTGAAAATACCTTATGATATAACGTAATATGCATTGTATCATTGAAAATACCTTATAATGTATCGTAATGTGCAGTGTATCATTGAAAATACCTTATAATATAACGTAATACGCAGTGTATCATTGAAAATGCCTTATAATATAACGTAATATGCAGTGTATCATTGAAAATACCATATAATATATCGTAATATGCAGTGTATCATTGAAAATACCTTATAATATATAGTAGTTTACCATTGAAAATACCTTATATTATAACGTAATATGCAGTGTATCATTGAAAATACCTTATAATATAACGTAATATGCAGTGTATCATGGAAAATACCTTATAATATAACGTAATAAGCAGTGTATCATTGAAATTACCTTATAATATATAGTAGTTTACCATTGAAACTACCTTATAATATAACGTAATATGCAGTGTATCATTGAAAATACATAATAATATATCGTAATATGCAGTGTATCATTTAAAATACCTTATAATATAACATAATATGCAGTGTATCATTGAAAATACCTTATAATATAACATAATATGCAGTGTATCATGGAAAATACCTTATAATATAACGTAATATGCAGTGTATCATTGAAATTACCTTATAATATGTAGTAGTTTACCATTGAAAACACCTTATAATATAACGTAATATGCAGTGTATCGTTGAAAATACCTTATAATGTATAGTAATGTGCAGTGTATCATTGAGAATACCTTATAATATAACGTAATATGCAGTGTATCATTGAAAATACCTTATAATATAACGTAATATGCAGTGTATCATTGAAAATACCTTATAATATATAGTAGTTTACCATTGAAAATACCTTATAATATAACGTAATATGCAGTGTATCATTGAAAATACCTTATAATATAACGTAATATGCAGTGTATCATTGAAAATACCTTATAAAAATAACGTAATATGCAGTGTAACATTGAAAATACCTTATAATATAACGTAATATGCAGTGTATCATTGAAAATACCATATAATATATCGTAATATGCAGTGTATCATCGAAAATACCTTATAATGTATCATTGAAAATACCTTATAATGTATCGTAATGTGCAGTGTATCATTGAAAATACCTTATAATATAACGTAATACGCAGTGTATCATTGAAAATGCCTTATAATATAACGTAATATGCAGTGTATCATTGAAAATACCATATAATATATCGTAATATGCAGTGTATCATTGAAAATACCTTATAATATATAGTAGTTTACCATTGAAAATACCTTATATTATAACGTAATATGCAGTGTAACATTGAAAATGCCTTATAATATAACGTAATACGCAGTGTATCATTGAAAATACCTTATAATATAACGTAATATGCAGTGTATCATTGAAAATACCTGATAATATATTGTAATTTGTAGTGTATCCTCGAAAATACCTTATAATATAACGTAATATGCAGTGTATCATTGAAAATACCTTATAATATATAGTAGTTTACCATTGAAAATACCTTATAATATAACGTAATATGCAGTGTATCATTGAAAATACCTTATAATATAACGTAATATGCAGTGTATCATTGAAAATACCTTATAATATAACGTAATATGCAGTGTATCATGGAAAATACCTTATAATATAACGTAATAAGCAGTGTATCATTGAAATTACCTTATAATATATAGTAGTTTACCATTGAAACTACCTTATAATATAACGTAATATGCAGTGTATCATTGAAAATACCTTATAATATATCGTAATATGCAGTGTATCATTGAAAATACCTTATAATATAACATAATATGCAGTGTATCATTGAAAATACCTTATAATATAACATAATATGCAGTGTATCATGGAAAATACCTTATAATATAACGTAATATGCAGTGTATCATTGAAATTACCTTATAATATGTAGTAGTTTACCATTGAAAATACCTTATAATATAACGTAATATGCAGTGTATCGTTGAAAATACCTTATAATGTATAGTAATGTGCAGTGTATCATTGAGAATACCTTATAATATAACGTAATATGCAGTGTATCATTGAAAATACCTTATAATATAACGTAATATGCAGTGTATCATTGAAAATACCTTATAATATATAGTAGTTTACCATTGAAAATACCTTATAATATAACGTAATATGCAGTGTATCATTGAAAATACCTTATAATATAACGTAATATGCAGTGTATCATTGAAAATACCTTATAAAAATAACGTAATATGCAGTGTAACATTGAAAATACCTTATAATATAACGTAATATGCAGTGTATCATTGAAAATACCATATAATATATCGTAATATGCAGTGTATCATCGAAAATACCTTATAATGTATCATTGAAAATACCTTATAGTATATCGTAATATGTAGTGTATCGTTGAAAATACCTCATGATATAACGTAATATGCAGTGTAACATTGAAAATACCTTATAATATAACGTAATATGCAGTGTATCATTGAAAATACCTTATAATATAACGTAATATGCAGTGTATCATTGAAAATACCTTATAATATAACGTAATATGCAGTGTATCATTGAAAATACCATATAATATATCGTAATATGCAGTGTATCATTGAAAATGCCTTATAATATATAGTAGTTTACCATTGAAAATACCTTATATTATAACGTAATATGCAGTGTAACATTGAAAATGCCTTATAATATAACGTAATACGCAGTGTATCATTGAAAATACCTTATAAAAATAACGTAATATGCAGTGTAACATTGAAAATACCTTATAATATAACGTAATATGCAGTGTATCATTGAAAATACCATATAATATATCGTAATATGCAGTGTATCATCGAAAATACCTTATAATGTATCATTGAAAATACCTTATAGTATATCGTAATATGTAGTGTATCGTTGAAAATACCTCATGATATAACGTAATATGCAGTGTAATATTGAAAATACCTTATAATATAACGTAATATGCAGTGTATCATTGAAATTACCTTATAATATGTAGTAGTTTACCATTGAAAATACCTTATAATATAATGTAATATGCAGTGTATCATTGAAAATACCTTATAATATAACGTAATATGCAGTGTATCATTGAAAATACCTTATAATATAACGTAATATGCAGTGTATCATGGAAAATACCTTATAATATAACGTAATATGCAGTGTATCATTGAAAATACCTTATAATATATAGTAGTTTACCATTGAAAATACCTTATATTATAACGTAATATGCAGTGTAACATTGAAAATGCCTTATAATATAACGTAATACGCAGTGTATCATTGAAAATACCTTATAAAAATAACGTAATATTCAGTGTAACATTGAAAATACCTCATAATATAACGTAATATGCCGTGTATCATTGAAAATACCATATAATATATCGTAATATGCAGTGTATCATCGAAAATACCTTATAATGTATCATTGAAAATACCTTATAGTATATCGTAATATGCAGTGTATCGTTGAAAATACCTTATGATATAACGTAATATGCATTGTATCATTGAAAATACCTTATAATGTATCGTAATGTGCAGTGTATCATTGAAAATACCTTATAATATAACGTAATACGCAGTGTATCATTGAAAATGCCTTATAATATAACGTAATATGCAGTGTATCATTGAAAATACCATATAATATATCGTAATATGCAGTGTATCATTGAAAATACCTTATAATATATAGTAGTTTACCATTGAAAATACCTTATATTATAACGTAATATGCAGTGTAACATTGAAAATGCCTTATAATATAACGTAATATGCAGTGTATCATTGAAAATACCTTATAATATAACGTAATATGCAGTGTATCATTGAAAATACCTGATAATATATTGTAATTTGTAGTGTATCCTCGAAAATACCTTATAATATAACGTAATATGCAGTGTATCATTGAAAATACCTTATAATATATAGTAGTTTACCATTGAAAATACCTTATAATATAACGTAATATGCAGTGTATCATTGAAAATACCTTATAATATAACGTAATATGCAGTGTATCATTGAAAATACCTTATAATATAACGTAATATGCAGTGTATCATGGAAAATACCTTATAATATAACGTAATAAGCAGTGTATCATTGAAATTACCTTATAATATATAGTAGTTTACCATTGAAACTACCTTATAATATAACGTAATATGCAGTGTATCATTGAAAATACCTTATAATATATCGTAATATGCAGTGTATCATTGAAAATACCTTATAATATAACATAATATGCAGTGTATCATTGAAAATACCTTATAATATAACATAATATGCAGTGTATCATGGAAAATACCTTATAATATAACGTAATATGCAGTGTATCATTGAAATTACCTTATAATATGTAGTAGTTTACCATTGAAAACACCTTATAATATAACGTAATATGCAGTGTATCGTTGAAAATACCTTATAATGTATAGTAATGTGCAGTGTATCATTGAGAATACCTTATAATATAACGTAATATGCAGTGTATCATTGAAAATACCTTATAATATAACGTAATATGCAGTGTATCATTGAAAATACCTTATAATATATAGTAGTTTAGCATTGAAAATACCTTATAATATAACGTAATATGCAGTGTATCATTGAAAATACCTTATAATATAACGTAATATGCAGTGTATCATTGAAAATACCTTATAAAAATAACGTAATATGCAGTGTAACATTGAAAATACCTTATAATATAACGTAATATGCAGTGTATCATTGAAAATACCATATAATATATCGTAATATGCAGTGTATCATCGAAAATACCTTATAATGTATCATTGAAAATACCTTATAGTATATCGTAATATGTAGTGTATCGTTGAAAATACCTCATGATATAACTTAATATGCAGTGTAACATTGAAAATACCTTATAATATAACGTAATATGCAGTGTATCATTGAAAATACCTTATAATATAACGTAATATGCAGTGTATCATTGAAAATACCTTATAATATAACGTAATATGCAGTGTATCATTGAAAATTCCTTATAATGTATAGTAGTTTACCATTGAAAATACCTTATAATATAACGTAATATGCAGTGTAACATTGAAAATACCTTATAATATAAAGTAATATGCAGTGTATCATGGAAAATACCTTATAATATAACGTAATATGCAGTGTATCATTGAAAATACCTTATATTATAACGTAATATGCAGTGTAACATTGAAAATGCCTTATAATATAACGTAATACGCAGTGTATCATTGAAAATACCTTATAAAAATAACGTAATATGCAGTGTATCATTGAAAATACCAATTAATATAACGTAATATGCAGTGTATCATGGAAAATACCTTATAATATAATGTAATATGCAGTGTATCATTGAAAATACCTTATAATATAACGTAATATGCAGTGTATCATTGAAAATACCTTATAATATAACGTAATATGCAGTGTATCATGGAAAATACCTTATAATATAACGTAATATGCAGTGTATCATTGAAAATACCTTATAATATATAGTAGTTTACCATTGAAAATACCTTATATTATAACGTAATATGCAGTGTAACATTGAAAATGCCTTATAATATAACGTAATACGCAGTGTATCAATGAAAATACCTTATAAAAATAACGTAATATGCAGTGTAACATTGAAAATACCTTATAATATAACGTAATATGCAGTGTATCATTGAAAATACCATATAATATATCGTAATATGCAGTGTATCATTGAAAATACCTTATAATATATAGTAGTTTACCATTGAAAATACCTTATAATATAACGTAATATGCAGTGTATCATTGAAAATACCTTATAATATATAGTAGTTTACCATTGAAAATACCTTATAATATAACGTAATGTGCAGTGTATCATTGAAAATACCTTATAATATAACGTAAAATGCAGTGTATCATGGAAAATACCTTATAATATATAGTAGTTTACCATTGAAAATACCTTATAATATAACGTAATGTGCAGTGTATCATTGAAAATACCTTATAATATATAGTAGTTTACCATTGAAAATACCTTATATTATAACGTAATATGCAGTGTATCATTGAAAATACCTTATAATATATCGTAATATGCAGTGTATCATCGAAAATACCTTATAATGTATCATTGAAAATACCTTATAGTATATCGTAATATGCAGTGTATCGTTGAAAATACCTTATGATATAACGTAATATGCATTGTATCATTGAAAATACCTTATAATGTATCGTAATGTGCAGTGTATCATTGAAAATACCTTATAATATAACGTAATATGCAGTGTATCATGGAAAATACCTTATAATATAACGTAATATGCAGTGTATCATTGAAAATACCTTATAATATATAGTAGTTTACCATTGAAAATACCTTATATTATAACGTAATATGCAGTGTAACATTGAAAATGCCTTATAATATAACGTAATACGCAGTGTATCAATGAAAATACCTTATAAAAATAACGTAATATGCAGTGTAACATTGAAAATACCTTATAATATAACGTAATATGCAGTGTATCATTGAAAATACCATATAATATATCGTAATATGCAGTGTATCATTGAAAATACCTTATAATATATAGTAGTTTACCATTGAAAATACCTTATAATATAACGTAATATGCAGTGTATCATTGAAAATACCTTATAATATATAGTAGTTTACCATTGAAAATACCTTATAATATAACGTAATATGCAGTGTATCATTGAAAATACCTTATAATATATAGTAGTTTAGCATTGAAAATACCTTATAATATAACGTAATATGCAGTGTATCATTGAAAATACCTTATAATATAACGTAATATGCAGTGTATCATTGAAAATACCTTATAAAAATAACGTAATATGCAGTGTAACATTGAAAATACCTTATAATATAACGTAATATGCAGTGTATCATTGAAAATACCATATAATATATCGTAATATGCAGTGTATCATCGAAAATACCTTATAATGTATCATTGAAAATACCTTATAGTATATCGTAATATGTAGTGTATCGTTGAAAATACCTCATGATATAACTTAATATGCAGTGTAACATTGAAAATACCTTATAATATAACGTAATATGCAGTGTATCATTGAAAATACCTTATAATATAACGTAATATGCAGTGTATCATTGAAAATACCTTATAATATAACGTAATATGCAGTGTATCATTGAAAATACCTTATAATGTATAGTAGTTTACCATTGAAAATACCTTATAATATAACGTAATATGCAGTGTAACATTGAAAATACCTTATAATATAAAGTAATATGCAGTGTATCATGGAAAATACCTTATAATATAACGTAATATGCAGTGTATCATTGAAAATACCTTATATTATAACGTAATATGCAGTGTAACATTGAAAATGCCTTATAATATAACGTAATACGCAGTGTATCATTGAAAATACCTTATAAAAATAACGTAATATGCAGTGTATCATTGAAAATACCAATTAATATAACGTAATATGCAGTGTATCATGGAAAATACCTTATAATATAATGTAATATGCAGTGTATCATTGAAAATACCTTATAATATAACGTAATATGCAGTGTATCATTGAAAATACCTTATAATATAACGTAATATGCAGTGTATCATGGAAAATACCTTATAATATAACGTAATATGCAGTGTATCATTGAAAATACCTTATAATATATAGTAGTTTACCATTGAAAATACCTTATATTATAACGTAATATGCAGTGTAACATTGAAAATGCCTTATAATATAACGTAATACGCAGTGTATCAATGAAAATACCTTATAAAAATAACGTAATATGCAGTGTAACATTGAAAATACCTTATAATATAACGTAATATGCAGTGTATCATTGAAAATACCATATAATATATCGTAATATGCAGTGTATCATTGAAAATACCTTATAATATATAGTAGTTTACCATTGAAAATACCTTATAATATAACGTAATATGCAGTGTATCATTGAAAATACCTTATAATATATAGTAGTTTACCATTGAAAATACCTTATAATATAACGTAATGTGCAGTGTATCATTGAAAATACCTTATAATATAACGTAAAATGCAGTGTATCATGGAAAATACCTTATAATATATAGTAGTTTACCATTGAAAATACCTTATAATATAACGTAATGTGCAGTGTATCATTGAAAATACCTTATAATATATAGTAGTTTACCATTGAAAATACCTTATATTATAACGTAATATGCAGTGTATCATTGAAAATACCTTATAATATATCGTAATATGCAGTGTATCATCGAAAATACCTTATAATGTATCATTGAAAATACCTTATAGTATATCGTAATATGCAGTGTATCGTTGAAAATACCTTATGATATAACGTAATATGCATTGTATCATTGAAAATACCTTATAATGTATCGTAATGTGCAGTGTATCATTGAAAATACCTTATAATATAACGTAATATGCAGTGTATCATGGAAAATACCTTATAATATAACGTAATATGCAGTGTATCATTGAAAATACCTTATAATATATAGTAGTTTACCATTGAAAATACCTTATATTATAACGTAATATGCAGTGTAACATTGAAAATGCCTTATAATATAACGTAATACGCAGTGTATCAATGAAAATACCTTATAAAAATAACGTAATATGCAGTGTAACATTGAAAATACCTTATAATATAACGTAATATGCAGTGTATCATTGAAAATACCATATAATATATCGTAATATGCAGTGTATCATTGAAAATACCTTATAATATATAGTAGTTTACCATTGAAAATACCTTATAATATAACGTAATATGCAGTGTATCATTGAAAATACCTTATAATATATAGTAGTTTACCATTGAAAATACCTTATAATATAACGTAATGTGCAGTGTATCATTGAAAATACCTTATAATATAACGTAAAATGCAGTGTATCATGGAAAATACCTTATAATATATAGTAGTTTACCATTGAAAATACCTTATAATATAACGTAATGTGCAGTGTATCATTGAAAATACCTTATAATATATAGTAGTTTACCATTGAAAATACCTTATATTATAACGTAATATGCAGTGTATCATTGAAAATACCTTATAATATATCGTAATATGCAGTGTATCATCGAAAATACCTTATAATGTATCATTGAAAATACCTTATAGTATATCGTAATATGCAGTGTATCGTTGAAAATACCTTATGATATAACGTAATATGCATTGTATCATTGAAAATACCTTATAATGTATCGTAATGTGCAGTGTATCATTGAAAATACCTTATAATATAACGTAATACGCAGTGTATCATTGAAAATGCCTTATAATATAACGTAATATGCAGTGTATCATTGAAAATACCATATAATATATCGTAATATGCAGTGTATCATTGAAAATACCTTATAATATATAGTAGTTTACTATTGAAAATACCTTATATTATAACGTAATATGCAGTGTAACATTGAAAATGCCTTATAATATAACGTAATACGCAGTGTATCATTGAAAATACCTGATAATATATTGTAATTTGTAGTGTATCCTCGAAAATACCTTATAATATAACGTAATATGCAGTGTATCATTGAAAATACCTTATAATATATAGTAGTTTACCATTGAAAATACCTTATAATATAACGTAATATGCAGTATATCATTGAAAATACCTTATAATATAACGTAATATGCAGTGTATCATTGAAAATACCTTATAATATAACGTAATATGCAGTGTATCATGGAAAATACCTTATAATATAACGTAATAAGCAGTGTATCATTGAAATTACCTTATAATATATAGTAGTTTACCATTGAAACTGCCTTATAATATAACGTAATATGCAGTGTATCATTGAAAATACCTTATAATATATCGTAATATGCAGTGTATCATTGAAAATACCTTATAATATAACATAATATGCAGTGTATCATTGAAAATACCTTATAATATAACATAATATGCAGTGTATCATGGAAAATACCTTATAATATAACGTAATATGCAGTGTATCATTGAAATTACCTTATAATATGTAGTAGTTTACCATTGAAAATACCTTATAATATAACGTAATATGCAGTGTATCATTGAAAATACCTTATAATATAACGTAATATGCAGTGTATCATTGAAAATACCTTATAATATATAGTAGTTTACCATTGAAAATACCTTATATTATAACGTAATATGAAGTGTAACATTGAAAATGCCTTATAATATAACGTAATACGCAGTGTATCATTGAAAATACCTTATAAAAATAACGTAATATGCAGTGTAACATTGAAAATACCTTATAATATAACGTAATATGCAGTGTATCATTGAAAATACCATATAATATATCGTAATATGCAGTGTATCATCGAAAATACCTTATAATGTATCATTGAAAATACCTTATAGTATATCGTAATATGTAGTGTATCGTTGAAAATACCTCATGATATAACGTAATATGCAGTGTAACATTGAAAATACCTTATAATATAACGTAATATGCAGTGTATCATTGAAATTACCTTATAATATGTAGTAGTTTACCATTGAAAATACCTTATAATATAATGTAATATGCAGTGTATCATTGAAAATACCTTATAATATAACGTAATATGCAGTGTATCATTGAAAATACCTTATAATATAACGTAATATGCAGTGTATCATGGAAAATACCTTATAATATAACATAATATGCAGTGTATCATTGAAAATACCTTATAATATATAGTAGTTTACCATTGAAAATACCTTATATTATAACGTAATATGCAGTGTAACATTGTAAATGCCTTATAATATAACGTAATACGCAGTGTATCATTGAAAATACCTTATAAAAATAACGTAATATTCAGTGTAACATTGAAAATACCTCATAATATAACGTAATATGCCGTGTATCATTGAAAATACCATATAATATATCGTAATATGCAGTGTATCATCGAAAATACCTTATAATGTATCATTGAAAATACCTTATAGTATATCGTAATATGTAGTGTATCGTTGAAAATACCTCATGATATAACGTAATATGCAGTGTAACATTGAAAATACCTTATAATATAACGTAATATGCAGTGTATCATTGAAAATACCTTATAATATAACGTAATATGCAGTGTATCATTGAAAATACCTTATAATATAACGTAATATGCAGTGTATCATTGAAAATACCTTATAATATAACGTAATATGCAGTGTATCATGGAAAATACCTTATAATATAACGTAATATGCAGTGTATCATTGAAAATACCTTATAATATATAGTAGTTTACCATTGAAAATACCTTATAATATAACGTAATATGCAGTGTATCATTGAAAATACCTTATAATATAACGTAATATGCAGTGTATCATTGAAAATACCTTATAATATAACGTAATATGCAGTGTATCATTGAAAATACCTTATAATATAACGTAATATGCAGTGTATCATTGAAAATACCTTATAATATAACATAATATGCAGTGTATCATGGAAAATACCTTATAATATAACGTAATATGCAGTGTATCATTGAAATTATCTTATAATATGTAGTAGTTTACCATTGAAAATACCTTATAATATAATGTAATATGCAGTGTATCATTGAAAATACCTGATAATATATCGTAATTTGTAGTGTATCCTCGAAAATACCTTATAATATAACGTAATATGCAGTGTATCATTGAAAATACCTAATGATATAACGTAATATGCAGTGTATCATTGAAAATACCAATTAATATAACGTAATATGCAGTGTATCATGGAAAACACCTTATAATATAACGTAATATACAGTGTATCATTGAAAATACCTTATAATATATTGTAGTTTACCATTGAAAATACCTTATAATATAACGTAATATGCAGTGTATCATTGAAAATACCTTATAATATAACGTAAAATGCAGTGTATCATGGAAAATACCTTATAATATATAGTAGTTTACCATTGAAAATACCTTATAAAAATAACGTAATATGCAGTGTAACATTGAAAATACCTTATAATATAACGTAATATGCAGTGTATCATTGAAAATACCATATAATATATCGTAATATGCAGTGTATCATCGAAAATACCTTATAATGTATCATTGAAAATACCTTATAGTATATAGTAATATGCAGTGTATCGTTGAAAATACCGTATGATATAACGTAATATGCAGTGTAACATTGAAAATACCTTATCATATAACGTAATATGCAGTGTATCATTGAAAATACCTTATAATATAACGTAATATGCAGTGTATCATTGAAAATACCTGATAATATATCGTAATTTGTAGTGTATCCTCGAAAATACCTTATAATATAACGTAATATGCAGTGTATCATTGAAAATACCTAATGATATAACGTAATATGCAGTGTATCATTGAAAATACCAATTAATATAACGTAATATGCAGTGTATCATTGAAAATACCTTATAATATATAGTAGTTTACCATTGAAAAAACCTTATAATATAACGTAATATGCAGTGTATCATTGAAAATACCTTATAATATAACGTAATATGCAGTGTAACATTGAAAATACCTTATAATATAACGTAATATGCAGTGTATCATTGAAAATACCTTATATTATAACGTAATATGCAGTGTATCATTGAAAATACCTTATAATATATCGTAATATGCAGTGTATCATCGAAAATACCTTATAGTATATCGTAATATGCAGTGTATCGTTGAAAATACCTTATGATATAACGTAATATGCATTGTATCATTGAAAATACCTTATAATGTATCGTAATGTGCAGTGTATCATTGAAAATTCCTTATAATATAACGTAATACACAGTGAATCATTGAAAATACCTTATAATATAACGTAATATGCAGTGTATCATTGAAAATACCTGATAATATATCGTAAGTTGTAGTGTATCCTCCAAAATGCCTTATAATATAACGTAATATGCAGTGTATCATTGAAAATACCATATAATATATCGTAATATGCAGTGTATCATTGAAAATACCTTATAATATAACGAAAGATGCAGTGTATCATTGAAAATTCCTTATAATATATCGGAATATGCAGTGTATCATTGAAAATACTTTATAATATATAGTAGTTTACCATTGAAAATACCTTATAATATAACGTAATATGCAGTGTAACATTGAAAATGCCTTATAATATAACGTAATACGCAGTGTATCATTGAAAATACCTTATAATATATCGTAATATGCAGTGTATCATCGAAAATACCATATAATATATCGTAATATGCAGTGTATCATTGAAAATACCTTATAATATAACGAAAGATGCAGTGTATCATTGAAAATTCCTTATAATATATCGGAATATGCAGTGTATCATTGAAAATACTTTATAATATATAGTAGTTTACCATTGAAAATACCTTATAATATAACGTAATATGCAGTGTAACATTGAAAATGCCTTATAATATAACGTAATACGCAGTGTATCATTGAAAATACCTTATGATATAACGTAATATGCAGTGTAACATTGAAAATACCTTATAATATAACGTAATATGCAGTGTAACATTGAAAATACCTTATAATATAACGTAATATGCAGTGTATCGTTGAAAATACCTTATAATATACCATAATATGCAGTGTATAATTGAAAATACCTTATAATATAACGTAATATGCATTGTATCATTGAAAATATCTTATAATGTATCGTAACGTGCAGTGTATCATTGAAAATACCTTATAATATAACGTAATACGCAGTGTATCATTGAAAATACCTTATAATATAACGTAATATGCAGTGTATCATTGAAAATACCATATAATATATAGTAATATGCAGTGTATCATTGAAAATACCTTATAATATATTGTAGTTTACCATTGAAAATACCTTATAATATAACGTAATATGCAGTGTATCATTGAAAATACCTTATAATATATAGTAGTTTACCATTGAAAATACCTTATAATATAACGTAATGTGCAGTGTATCATTGAAAATACCTTATAATATATAGTAGTTTACCATTGAAAATACCTTATATTATAACGTAATATGCAGTGTATCATTGAAAATACCTTATAATATATCGTAATATGCAGTGTATCATCGAAAATACCTTATAATGTATCATTGAAAATACCTTGTAGTATAACGTAATATGCATTGTATCATTGAAAATACCTTATAATGTATCGTAATGTGCAGTGTATCATTGAAAATACCTTATAATATAACGTAATACGCAGTGTATCATTGAAAATGCCTTATAATATAACGTAATATGCAGTGTATCATTGAAAATACCATATAATATATCGTAATATGCAGTGTATCATTGAAAATACCTTATAATATATAGTAGTTTACCATTGAAAATACCTTATATCATAACGTAATATGCAGTGTAACATTGAAAATGCCTTATAATATAACGTAATACGCAGTGTATCATGGAAAATACCTTATAATATAACGTAATATGCAGTGTATCATTGAAAATACCTTATAATATATAGTAGTTTACCATTGAAAATACCTTATAATATAACGTAATATGCAGTGTATCATTGAAAATACCTTATAATATAACGTAATATGCAGTGTATCATGGAAAATACCTTATAATATAACGTAATATGCAGTGTATCATTGAAAATACCTTATAATATATAGTAGTTTACCATTGAAAATACCTTATATTATAACGTAATATGCAGTGTAACATTGAAAATGCCTTATAATATAACGTAATACGCAGTGTATCATTGAAAATGCCTTATAATATAACGTAATATGCAGTGTATCATTGAAAATACCATATAATATATCGTAATATGCAGTGTATCATTGAAAATACCTTATAATATATAGTAGTTTACCATTGAAAATACCTTATATCATAACGTAATATGCAGTGTAACATTGAAAATTCCTTATAATATAACGTAATACGCAGTGTATCATTGAAAATACCTTATAATATAACGTAATATGCAGTGTATCATTGAAAATACCTGATAATATATTGTAATTTGTAGTGTATCCTCGAAAATACCTTATAATATAACGTAATATGCAGTGTATCATTGAAAATACCTTATAATATATAGTAGTTTACCATTGAAAATACCTTATAATATAACGTAATATGCAGTGTATCATTGAAAATACCTTATAATATAACGTAATATGCAGTGTATCATGGAAAATACCTTATAATATAACGTAATATGCAGTGTATCATTGAAAATACCTTATAATATATAGTAGTTTACCATTGAAAATACCTTATATTATAACGTAATATGCACTGTAACATTGAAAATGCCTTATAATATAACGTAATACGCAGTGTATCATTGAAAATAGCTTATAAAAATAACGTAATATGCAGTGTATCATTGAAATTACCTTATAATATATAGTAGTTTACCATTGAAACTACCTTATAATATAACGTAATATGCAGTGTATCATTGAAAATACCTTATAATATATCGTAATATGCAGTGTATCATTGAAAATACCTTATAATATAACATAATATGCAGTGTATCATTGAAAATACCTTATAATATAACATAATATGCAGTGTATCATGGAAAATACCTTATAATATAACGTAATATGCAGTGTATCATTGAAATTACCTTATAATATGTAGTAGTTTACCATTGAAAATACCTTATAATATAACGTAATATGCAGTGTATCGTTGAAAATACCTTATAATATAACGTAATATGCAGTGTATCATTGAAAATACCATATAATATATCGTAATATGCAGTGTATCATCGAAAATACCTTATAATGTATCATTGAAAATACCTTATAGTATATCGTAATATGTAGTGTATCGTTGAAAATACCTCACGATATAACGTAATATGCAGTGTAACATTGAAAATACCTTATAATATAACGTAATATGCAGTGTATCATTGAATATACCTTATAATATAACGTAATATGCAGTGTATCATGGAAAATACCTTATAATATAACGTAATATGCAGTGTATCATTGAAAATACCTTATAATATAACATAATATGCAGTGTATCATTGAAAATATTTATGATATAACGTAATATGCAGTGTAACATTGAAAATACCTTATAATATAACGTAATATACAGTGTGTCATTGAAAATACCTTATAATATAACGTAATATGCAGTGTATCATTGAAAATACCTGATAATATATCGTAATTTGTAGTGTATCCTGGAAAATACCTTATAATATAACGTAATATGCAGTGTATCATTGAAAATACCTAATGATATAACGTAATATGCAGTGTATCATTGAAAATACCAATTAATATAACGTAATATGCAGTGTATCATGGAAAATACCATATAATATAATGTAATATGCAGTGTATCATTGAAAATACCTTATAATATAACGTAATATGCAGTGTATCATTGAAAATACCTTATAATATAACGTAATATGCAGTGTATCATGGAAAATACCTTATAATATAACGTAATATGCAGTGTATCATTGAAAATACCTTATAATATATAGTAGTTTACCATTGAAAATACCTTATATTATAACGTAATATGCAATGTAACATTGAAAATGCCTTATAATATAACGTAATACGCAGTGTATCATTGAAAATACCTTATAATATAACGTAATATGCAGTGTATCATTGAAATTACCTTATAATATGTAGTAGTTTACCATTGAAAATACCTTATAATATAACGTAATATGCAGTGTATCATTGAAAATACCTGATAATATATCGTAATTTGTAGTGTATCCTCGAAAATACCTTATAATATAACGTAATATGCAGTGTATCATTGAAAATACCATATAATATAACGTAATATGCAGTGTATCATGGAAAATACCTTATAATATAACGTAATATGCCGTGTATCATTGAAAATACCTTATAATATATAGTAGTTTACCATTGAAAATACCTTATATTATAACGTAATATGCAGTGTAACATTGAAAATGCCTTATAATATAACGTAATACGCAGTGTACCATTGAAAATACCTTATAAAAATAACGTAATATGCAGTGTAACATTGAAAATACCTCATAATATAACGTAATATGCCGTGTATCATTGAAAATACCATATAATATATCGTAATGTGCAGTGTATCATCGAAAATACCTTATAATGTATCATTGAAAATACCTTATAGTATATCGTAATATGTAGTGTATCGTTGAAAATACCTCATGATATAACGTAATATGCAGTGTAACATTGAAAATACCATATAATATAACGTAATATGCAGTGTATCATTGAAAATACCTTATAATATAACGTAATATGCAGTGTATCATTGAAAATACCTTATAATATAACATAATATGCAGTGTATCATTGAAAATACCTTATAATATAACATAATGTCCAGTGTATCATGGAAAATACCTTATAATATAACGTAATATGCAGTGTATCATTGAAATTACCTTATAATATGTAGTAGTTTACCATTGAAAATACCTTATAATATAATGTAATATGCAGTGTATCATTGAAAATACCTGATAATATATCGTAATTTGTAGTGTATCCTCGAAAATACCTTATAATATAACGTAATATGCAGTATATCATTGAAAATACCTAATGATATAACGGAATATGCAGTGTATCATTGAAAATACCAATTAATATAACGTAATATGCAGTGTATCATGGAAAATACCTTATAATATAACGTAATATGCAGTGTATCATTGAAAATACCTTATAATATATTGTAGTTTACCATTGAAAATACCTTATAATATAACGTAATATGCAGTGTATCATTGAAAATACCTTATAATATAACGTAATATGCAGTGTATCATGGAAAATACCTTATAATATATAGTAGTTTACCATTGAAAATACCTTATAATATAACGTAATATGCAGTGTATCATTGAAAATACTTTATAATATATCGTAATATGCTGTGTATCATGGAAAATACCTTATAATATATAGTAGTTTACCATTGAAAATACCTTATAATATAACGTAATATGCAGTGTATCATTGAAAATACTTTATAATATATCGTAATATGCAGTGTATCATTGAAAATACCTTCTGATATAACGTAATATGCAGTGTATCATTGAAAATACGTTATAATATAACGTAATATGCAATGTATCATGGAAAATACCTTATATTATAACGTAATATGCAGCGTATCATTGAAAATACCTTATAATATATAGTAGTTTACCATTGAAAATACCTTATATTATAACGTAATATGCAGTGTAACATTGAAAATGCCTTATAATATAACGTAATACGCAGTGTACCATTGAAAATACCTTATAAAAATAACGTAATATGCAGTGTAACATTGAAAATACCTCATAATATAACGTAATATGCCGTGTATCATTGAAAATACCATATAATATATCGTAATGTGCAGTGTATCATCGAAAATACCTTATAATGTATCATTGAAAATACCTTATAGTATATCGTAATATGTAGTGTATCGTTGAAAATACCTCATGATATAACGTAATATGCAGTGTAACATTGAAAATACCATATAATATAACGTAATATGCAGTGTATCATTGAAAATACCTTATAATATAACGTAATATGCAGTGTATCATTGAAAATACCTTATAATATAACGTAATATGCAGTGTATCATTGAAAATACCTTATAATATAACATAATGTCCAGTGTATCATGGAAAATACCTTATAATATAACGTAATATGCAGTGTATCATTGAAATTACCTTATAATATGTAGTAGTTTACCATTGAAAATACCTTATAATATAATGTAATATGCAGTGTATCATTGAAAATACCTGATAATATATCGTAATTTGTAGTGTATCCTCGAAAATACCTTATAATATAACGTAATATGCAGTATATCATTGAAAATACCTAATGATATAACGGAATATGCAGTGTATCATTGAAAATACCAATTAATATAACGTAATATGCAGTGTATCATGGAAAATACCTTATAATATAACGTAATATGCAGTGTATCATTGAAAATACCTTATAATATATTGTAGTTTACCATTGAAAATACCTTATAATATAACGTAATATGCAGTGTATCATTGAAAATACCTTATAATATAACGTAATATGCAGTGTATCATGGAAAATACCTTATAATATATAGTAGTTTACCATTGAAAATACCTTATAATATAACGTAATATGCAGTGTATCATTGAAAATACTTTATAATATATCGTAATATGCTGTGTATCATGGAAAATACCTTATAATATATAGTAGTTTACCATTGAAAATACCTTATAATATAACGTAATATGCAGTGTATCATTGAAAATACTTTATAATATATCGTAATATGCAGTGTATCATTGAAAATACCTTCTGATATAACGTAATATGCAGTGTATCATTGAAAATACGTTATAATATAACGTAATATGCAATGTATCATGGAAAATACCTTATATTATAACGTAATATGCAGCGTATCATTGAAAATACCTTATAATATATAGTAGTTTACCATTGAAAATACCTTATAATATAACGTAATATGTAGTGTATCATGGAAAATACCTTATAATATAACGTAATATGCAGTGTATCATTGAAAACACCTTATAATATAACGTAATATGCAATGCATCATCGAAAATACCTTATAATATAACGTAATATGCAGTGTATCATTGAAAATACCTTATAATATAACGTAATATGCAGTGTATCATTGAAAATACCTAATGATATAACGTAATATGCAGTGTATCATTGAAAATACCAATTAATATAACGTAATATGCAGTGTATCATGGAAAATACCTTATAATATAACGTAATATGCAGTGTATCATTGAAAATACCTTATAATATATAGTAGTTTACCATTGAAAATACCTTATAATATAACGTAATTTGCAGTGTATCATTGAAAATACCTTATAATATAACGTAATATGCAGTGTAACATTGAAAATGCCTTATAATATAACGTAATACGCAGTGTATCATTGAAAATACCTTATAAAAATAACGTAATATGCAGTGTAACATTGAAAATACCTTATAATATAACGTAATATACAGTGTATCATTGAAAATACCTTATAATATAACGTAATATGCAGTGTATCATTGAAAATACCTGATAATATATCGTAATTTGTAGTGTATCCTCGAAAATACCTTATAATATAACGTAATATGCAGTGTATCATTGAAAATACCTAATGATATAACGTAATATGCAGTGTATCATTGAAAATACCAATTAATATAACGTAATATGCAGTGTATCATGGAAAATACCTTATAATATAACGTAATATGCAGTGTATCATTGAAAATACCTGATAATATATCGTAATTTGTAGTGTATCCTCGAAAATACCTTATAATATAACGTAATATGCAGTATATCATTGAAAATACCTAATGATATAACGGAATATGCAGTGTATCATTGAAAATACCAATTAATATAACGTAATATGCAGTGTATCATGGAAAATACCTTATAATATAACGTAATATGCAGTGTATCATTGAAAATACCTTATAATATATTGTAGTTTACCATTGAAAATACCTTATAATATAACGTAATATGCAGTGTATCATTGAAAATACCTTATAATATAACGTAATATGCAGTGTATCATGGAAAATACCTTATAATATATAGTAGTTTACCATTGAAAATACCTTATAATATAACGTAATATGCAGTGTATCATTGAAAATACTTTATAATATATCGTAATACGCAGTGTATCATGGAAAATACCTTATAATATATAGTAGTTTACCATTGAAAATACCTTATAATATAACGTAATATGCAGTGTATCATTGAAAATACTTTATAATATATCGTAATATGCAGTGTATCATTGAAAATACCTTCTGATATAACGTAATATGCAGTGTATCATTGAAAATACGTTATAATATAACGTAATATGCAATGTATCATGGAAAATACCTTATATTATAACGTAATATGCAGCGTATCATTGAAAATACCTTATAATATATAGTAGTTTACCATTGAAAATACCTTATAATATAACGTAATATGTAGTGTATCATGGAAAATACCTTATAATATAACGTAATATGCAGTGTATCATTGAAAACACCTTATAATATAACGTAATATGCAATGCATCATCGAAAATACCTTATAATATAACGTAATATGCAGTGTATCATTGAAAATACCTTATAATATAACGTAATATGCAGTGTATCATTGAAAATACCTAATGATATAACGTAATATGCAGTGTATCATTGAAAATACCAATTAATATAACGTAATATGCAGTGTATCATGGAAAATACCTTATAATATAACGTAATATGCAGTGTATCATTGAAAATACCTTATAATATATAGTAGTTTACCATTGAAAATACCTTATAATATAACGTAATATGCAGTGTATCATTGAAAATACCTTATAATATAACGTAATATGCAGTGTAACATTGAAAATGCCTTATAATATAACGTAATACGCAGTGTATCATTGAAAATACCTTATAAAAATAACGTAATATGCAGTGTAACATTGAAAATACCTTATAATATAACGTAATATACAGTGTATCATTGAAAATACCTTATAATATAACGTAATATGCAGTGTATCATTGAAAATACCTGATAATATATCGTAATTTGTAGTGTATCCTCGAAAATACCTTATAATATAACGTAATATGCAGTGTATCATTGAAAATACCTAATGATATAACGTAATATGCAGTGTATCATTGAAAATACCAATTAATATAACGTAATATGCAGTGTATCATGGAAAATACCTTATAATATAACGTAATATGCAGTGTATCATTGAAAATACCTTATAATATATCGTAATATGCAGTGTATCATTGAAAATACCTTATAATATGTAGTAGTTTACCATTGAAAATACCTTATAATATAACGTAATATGCAGTGTATCGTTGAAAATACCTTATAATGTATCGTAATGTGCAGTGTATCATTGAGAATACCTTATAATATAACGTAATATGCAGTGTATCATTGAAAATACCTTATAATATAACGTAATATGCAGTGTATCATTGAATATACCTTATAATATAACGTAATACGCAGTGTACCATTGAAAATACCTTATAAAAATAACGTAATATGCAGTGTAACATTGAAAATACCTCATAATATAACGTAATATGCCGTGTATCATTGAAAATACCATATAATATATCGTAATGTGCAGTGTATCATCGAAAATACCTTATAATGTATCATTGAAAATACCTTATAGTATATCGTAATATGTAGTGTATCGTTGAAAATACCTCATGATATAACGTAATATGCAGTGTAACATTGAAAATACCATATAATATAACGTAATATGCAGTGTATCATGGAAAATACCTTATAATATAATGTAATATGCAGTGTATCATTGAAAATACCTTATAATATAACGTAATATGCAGTGTATCATTGAAAATACCTTATAATATAACGTAATATGCAGTGTATCATGGAAAATACCTTATAATATAACGTAATATGCAGTGTATCATTGAAAATACCTTATAATATATAGTAGTTTACCATTGAAAATACCTTATATTATAACGTAATATGCAGTGTAACATTGAAAATGCCTTATAATATAACGTAATACGCAGTGTACCATTGAAAATACCTTATAAAAATAACGTAATATGCAGTGTAACATTGAAAATACCTCATAATATAACGTAATATGCCGTGTATCATTGAAAATACCATATAATATATCGTAATGTGCAGTGTATCATCGAAAATACCTTATAATGTATCATTGAAAATACCTTATAGTATATCGTAATATGTAGTGTATCGTTGAAAATACCTCATGATATAACGTAATATGCAGTGTAACATTGAAAATGCCATATAATATAACGTAATATGCAGTGTATCATTGAAAATACCTTATAATATAACGTAATATGCAGTGTATCATTGAAAATACCTTATAATATAACATAATATGCAGTGTATCATTGAAAATACCTTATAATATAACATAATATCCAGTGTATCATGGAAAATACCTTATAATATAACGTAATATGCAGTGTATCATTGAAATTACCTTATAATATGTAGTAGTTTACCATTGAAAATACCTTATAATATAACGTAATATGCAGTGTATCATTGAAAATACCTGATAATATATCGTAATTTGTAGTGTATCCTCGAAAATACCTTATAATATAACGTAATATGCAGTATATCATTGAAAATACCTAATGATATAACGTAATATGCAGTGTATCATTGAAAATACCAATTAATATAACGTAATATGCAGTGTATCATGGAAAATACCTTATAATATAACGTAATATGCAGTGTATCATTGAAAATACCTTATAATATATTGTAGTTTACCATTGAAAATACCTTATAATATAACGTAATATGCAGTGTATCATTGAAAATACCTTATAATATAACGTAATATGCAGTGTATCATGGAAAATACCTTATAATATATAGTAGTTTACCATTGAAAATACCTTATAATATAACGTAATATGCAGTGTATCATTGAAAATACTTTATAATATATCGTAATATGCTGTGTATCATGGAAAATACCTTATAATATATAGTAGTTTACCATTGAAAATACCTTATAATATAACGTAATATGCAGTGTATCATTGAAAATACCTGATAATATATCGTAATTTGTAGTGTATCCTCGAAAATACCTTATAATATAACGTAATATGCAGTGTATCATTGAAAATACCTTATAATATAACGTAATATGCAGTGTATCATTGAAAATACCTAATGATATAACGTACTATGCAGTGTATCATTGAAAATACCAATTAATATAACGTAATATGCAGTGTATCATGGAAAATACCTTATAATATAACGTAATATGCAGTGTATCATTGAAATTACCTTATAATATGTAGTAGTTTACCATTGAAAATACCTTATAATATAACGTAATATGCAGTGTATCATTGAAAATACCTTATAATATATCGTAATATGTAGTGTATCCTCGAAAATACCTTATAATATAACGTAATATGCAGTGTATCATTGAAAATACCTTATAATATAACGTAATATGCAGTGTATCATTGAAAATACCTAATGATATAACGTAATATGCAGTGTATCATTGAAAATACCAATTAATATAACGTAATATGCAGTGTATCATGGAAAATACCTTATAATATAACGTAATATGCAGTGTATCATTGAAATTACCTTATAATATGTAGTAGTTTACCATTGAAAATACCTTATAATATAACGTAATATGCAGTGTATCATTGAAAATACCTTATAATATATCGTAATATGCAGTGTATCATTGAAACTACCTACTGATATAACGTAATATGCAGTGTATCATTGAAAATACCTTATAATATATCGTAATATGCAGGGTATCATTGAAAATACCTTATGATATAACGTAATATGCAGTGTAACATTGAAAATACATTATAATATAACGTAATATGCAATGTATCATCGAAAATACCTTATATTATAACGTAATATGCAGCGTATCATTGAAAATACCTTATAATATATAGTAGTTTACCATTGAAAATACCTTATAATATAACGTAATATGCAGTGTATCATTGAAAATACCTGATAATATATCGTAATTTGTAGTGTATCCTCGAAAATACCTTATAATATAACGTAATATGCAGTGTATCATTGAAAATACGTTATAATATAACGTAATATGCAATGTATCATGGAAAATACCTTATATTATAACGTAATATGCAGCGTATCATTGAAAATACCTTATAATATATAGTAGTTTACCATTGAAAATACCTTATAATATAACGTAATATGCAGTGTATCATGGAAAATACCTTATAATATAACGTAATATGCAGTGTATCATTGAAAACACCTTATAATATAACGTAATATGCAATGTATCATCGAAAATACCTTATAATATAACGTAATATGCAGTGTATCATTGAAAATACCTTATAATATAACGTAATATGCAGTGTATCATGGAAAATACCTTATAATATAACGTAATATGCAATGTATCATCGAAAATACCTTAAAGTATAACGTAATATGCAGTGTATCATTGAAAATACGTTATAATATAACGTAATATGCAGTGTATCATTGAAAATACCTAATGATATAACGTAATATGCAGTGTATCATTGAAAATACCAATTAATATAACGTAATATGCAGTGTATCATGGAAAATACCTTATAATATAACGTAATATGCAGTGTATCATTGAAAATACCTTATAATATATAGTAGTTTACCATTGAAAATACCTTATAATATAACGTAATTTGCAGTGTATCATTGAAAATACCTTATAATATAACGTAATATGCAGTGTATCATTGAAAATACATTATAATATAATGTAATATGCAATGTATCATCGAAAATACCTTATATTATAACGTAATATGCAGCGTATCATTGAAAATACCTTATAATATATAGTAGTTTACCATTGAAAATACCTTATAATATAACGTAATATGCAGTGTATCATTGAAAATACCTAATGATATAACGTAATATGCAATGTATCATCGAAAATACCTTATATTATAACGTAATATGCAGCATATCATTGAAAATACCTTATAATATATCGTAATATGCAGTGTATCATTGAAAATACCTTATAATATAACGTAATATGCAGTGTATCATTGAAAATACCTTATAATATATAGTAGTTTACCATTGAAAATACCTTATATTATAACGTAATATGCAGTGTAACATTGAAAATGCCTTATAATATAACGTAATACGCAGTGTATCATTGAAAATACCTTATAAAAATAACGTAATATGCAGTGTAACATTGAAAATACCTTATAATATAACGTAATATGCAGTGTATCATTGAAAATACCATATAATATATCGTAATATGCAGTGTATCATCGAAAATACCTTATAATGTATCATTGAAAATACCTTATAGTATATCGTAATATGTAGTGTATCGTTGAAAATACCTCACGATCTAACGTAATATGCAGTGTAACATTGAAAATACCTTATAATATAACGTAATATGCAGTGTATCGTTGAAAATACCTTATAATATAACGTAATATGCAGTGTATCATGGAAAATACCTTATAATATAACGTAATATGCAGTGTATCATTGAAAATACCTTATAATATATAGTAGTTTACCATTGAAAATACCTTATAATATAACGTAACATGCAGTGTATCATTGAAAATACCTTATAATATATCGTAATATGCAGTGTGTCATTGAAAATACCTTATAATATATAGTAGTTTACCATTGAAAATACCTTATAATATAACATAATATGCAGTGTATCATTGAAAATACCTTATAATATAACATAATATGCAGTGTAACATTGAAAATGCCTTATAATATAACGTAATACGCAGTGTATTATTGAAAATACCTTATAAAAATAACGTAATATGCAGTGTATCATTGAAAATACCAATTAATATAACGTAATATGCAGTGTATCATGGAAAATACCTTATAATATAATGTAATATGCAGTGTATCATTGAAAATACCTTATAATATAACGTAATATGCAGTGTATCATTGAAAATACCATATAATATATCGTAATATGCAGTGTATCATCGAAAATACCTTATAATGTATCATTGAAAATACCTTATAGTATATCGTAATATGTAGTGTATCGTTGAAAATACCTCACGATCTAACGTAATATGCAGTGTAACATTGAAAATACCTTATAATATAACGTAATATGCAGTGTATCATTGAAAATACCTTATAATATAACGTAATATGCAGTGTATCATGGAAAATACCTTATAATATAACGTAATATGCAGTGTATCATTGAAAATACCTTATAATATATAGTAGTTTACCATTGAAAATACCTTATAATATAACGTAACATGCAGTGTATCATTGAAAATACCTTATAATATATCGTAATATGCAGTGTGTCATTGAAAATACCTTATAATATATAGTAGTTTACCATTGAAAATACCTTATAATATAACATAATATGCAGTGTATCATTGAAAATACCTTATATTATAACATAATATGCAGTGTAACATTGAAAATGCCTTATAATATAACGTAATACGCAGTGTATTATTGAAAATACCTTATAAAAATAACGTAATATGCAGTGTATCATTGAAAATACCAATTAATATAACGTAATATGCAGTGTATCATGGAAAATACCTTATAATATAATGTAATATGCAGTGTATCATTGAAAATACCTTATAATATAACGTAATATGCAGTGTATCATTGAAAATACCTTATAATATAACGTAATATGCAGTGCATCATTGAAAATACCTTATAATATATCGTAATATGCAGTGTATCATTGAAAATACCTAATGATATAACGTAATATGCATTGTATCATTGAAAATACCTTATAATATAACGTAATATGCAGTGTATCATTGAAAATACCTTATAATATATAGTAGTTTACCATTGAAAATACCTTATATTATAACGTAATATGCACTGTAACATTGAAAATGCCTTATAATATAACGTAATACGCAGTGTATCATTGAAAATACCTTATAAAAATAACGTAATATGCAGTGTAACATTGAAAATACCTTATAATATAACGTAACATGCAGTGTATCATTGAAAATACCTTATAATATAACGTAATATGCAGTGTATCATTGAAATTACCTTATAATATGTAGTAGTTTACCATTGAAAATACCTTATAATATAAGGTAATATGCAGTGTATCGTTGAAAATACCTTATAATGTATCGTAATGTGCAGTGTATCATTGAGAATACCTTATAATATAACGTAATATGCAGTGTATCATTGAAAATACCTTATAATATATAGTAGTTTACCATTGAAAATACCTTATATTATAACGTAATATGCAGTGTAACATTGAAAATGCCTTATAATATAACGTAATACGCAGTGTATCATTGAAAATACCTTATAAAAATAACGTAATATGCAGTGTATCAATGAAAATACCAATTAATATAACGTAATATGCAGTGTATCATGGAAAATACCTTATAATATAATGTAATATGCAGTGTATCATTGAAAATACCTTATAATATAACGTAATATGCAGTGTGTCATTGAAAATACCTTATAATATATAGTAGTTTACCATTGAAAATACCTTATAATATAACGTAACATGCAGTGTATCATTGAAAATACCTTATAATATATCGTAATATGCAGTGTGTCATTGAAAATACCTTATAATATATAGTAGTTTACCATTGAAAATACCTTATAATATAACATAATATGCAGTGTATCATTGAAAATACCTTATAATATAACATAATATGCAGTGTAACATTGAAAATGCCTTATAATATAACGTAATACGCAGTGTATTATTGAAAATACCTTATAAAAATAACGTAATATGCAGTGTATCATTGAAAATACCAATTAATATAACGTAATATGCAGTGTATCATGGAAAATACCTTATAATATAATGTAATATGCAGTGTATCATTGAAAATACCTTATAATATAACGTAATATGCAGTGTATCATTGAAAATACCTTATAATATAACGTAATATGCAGTGCATCATTGAAAATACCTTATAATATATCGTAATATGCAGTGTATCATTGAAAATACCTAATGATATAACGTAATATGCATTGTATCATTGAAAATACCTTATAATATAACGTAATATGCAGTGTATCATTGAAAATACCTTATAATATATAGTAGTTTACCATTGAAAATACCTTATATTATAACGTAATATGCAGTGTAACATTGAAAATGCCTTATAATATAACGTAATACGCAGTGTATCATTGAAAATACCTTATAAAAATAACGTAATATGCAGTGTATCAATGAAAATACCAATTAATATAACGTAATATGCAGTGTATCATGGAAAATACCTTATAATATAATGTAATATGCAGTGTATCATTGAAAATACCTTATAATATAACGTAATATGCAGTGTATCGTTGAAAATACCTTATAATATAACGTAACATGCAGTGTATCATTGAAAATACCTTATAATATATCGTAATATGCAGTGTGTCATTGAAAATACCTTATGATATAACGTAATATGCAGTGTATCTTTGAAAATACCTTATAATATAACATAATATGCAGTGTATCATTGAAAATACCTTATAATATAACATAATATGCAGTGTATCATTGAAAATACCTTATAATATAACGTAATATGCAGTGTATCATTGAAAATACCTTATAATATATAGTAGTTTACCATTGAAAATACCTAAATATTATAACGTAATATGCACTGTAACATTGAAAATGCCTTATAATATAACGTAATACGCAGTGTATCATTGAAAATACCTTATAAAAATAACGTAATATGCAGTGTAACATTGAAAATACCTTATAATATAACGTAACATGCAGTGTATCATTGAAAATACCTTATAATATAACGTAATATGCAGTGTATCATTGAAATTACCTTATAATATGTAGTAGTTTACCATTGAAAATACCTTATAATATAAGGTAATATGCAGTGTATCGTTGAAAATACCTTATAATGTATCGTAATGTGCAGTGTATCATTGAGAATACCTTATAATATAACGTAATATGCAGTGTATCATTGAAAATACCTTATAATATATAGTAGTTTACCATTGAAAATACCTTATATTATAACGTAATATGCAGTGTAACATTGAAAATGCCTTATAATATAACGTAATACGCAGTGTATCATTGAAAATACCTTATAAAAATAACGTAATATGCAGTGTATCATTGAAAATACCAATTAATATAACGTAATATGCAGTGTATCATGGAAAATACCTTATAATATAATGTAATATGCAGTGTATCATTGAAAATACCTTATAATATAACGTAATATGCAGTGTATCGTTGAAAATACCTTATAATATAACGTAACATGCAGTGTATCATTGAAAATACCTTATAATATATCATAATATGCAGTGTGTCATTGAAAATACCTTATGATATAACGTAATATGCAGTGTATCTTTGAAAATACCTTATAATATAACATAATATGCAGTGTATCATTGAAAATACCTTATAATATAACATAATATGCAGTGTATCATTGAAAATACCTTATAATATAACGTAATATGCAGTGTATCATTGAAAATACCCTATAATATATAGTAATATGCAGTGTATCATTGAAAATACCTAATGATAGCGTAATATGCAGTGTATCATTGAAAATACCTTATAATATAACGTAATATGCAGTGTATCATTGAAAATACTTTATAATATGTAGTAGTTAACCATTGAAAATACCTTATAATATAACGTAATATGCAGTGCATCATTGAAAATACCTTATAATATATCGTAATATGCAGTGTATCATTGAAAATACCTAATGATATAACGTAATATGCAGTGTATCATTGAAAATACCTTATAATATAACGTAATATGCAGTGTATCATTGAAAATACCTTATAATATATAGTAGTTTACCATTGAAAATACCTTATATTATAACGTAATATGCAGTGTAACATTGAAAATGCCTTATAATATAACGTAATACGCAGTGTATCATTGAAAATACCTTATAAAAATAACGTAATATGCAGTGTAACATTGAAAATACTTTATAATATGTAGTAGTTAACCATTGAAAATACCTTATAATATAACGTAATATGCAGTGCATCATTGAAAATACCTTATAATATATTCGAATATGCAGTGTATCATTGAAAATACTTTATAATATGTAGTAGTTAACCATTGAAAATACCTTATAATATAACGTAATATGCAGTGCATCATTGAAAATACCTTATAATATATCGTAATATGCAGTGTATAATTGAAAATACCTTATAATATAACGTAATATGCAGTGCATCATTGAAAATACCTTATAATATATCGTAATATGCAGTGTATCATTGAAAATACCTAATGATATAACGTAATATGCAGTGTATCATTGAAAATACCTTATAATATAACGTAATATGCAGTGTATCATTGAAAATACCTTATAATATATAGTAGTTTACCATTGAAAATACCTTATATTATAACGTAATATGCAGTGTAACATTGAAAATGCCTTATAATATAACGTAATACGCAGTGTATCATTGAAAATACCTTATAAAAATAACGTAATATGCAGTGTAACATTGAAAATACCTTATAATATAACGTAACATGCAGTGTATCATTGAAAATACCTTATAATATAACGTAATATGCAGTGTATCATTGAAATTACCTTATAATATTTAGTAGTTTACCATTGAAAATACCTTATAATATAACGTAATATGCAGTGTATCGTTGAAAATACCTTATAATGTATCGTAATGTGCAGTGTATCATTGAGAATACCTT
The DNA here is from genome assembly GCA_916610255.1 of Lasioglossum lativentre. Lineage (NCBI taxonomy): Eukaryota > Metazoa > Arthropoda > Insecta > Hymenoptera > Halictidae > Lasioglossum > Lasioglossum lativentre. The sequence goes on from CAKAJI010000335.1 coordinate 137,062, forward strand.
ATAATATAACGTAATATGCAGTGTATCATTGAAAATACCTTATAATACAACGTAATATGCAGTGTATCATTGAAAATACCTTATAATATAACGTAATATGCAGTGTATCGTTGAAAATACCTTATAATATAACGTAACATGCAGTGTATCATTGAAAATACCTTATAATATATCGTAATATGCAGTGTGTCATTGAAAATACCTTATGATATAACGTAATATGCAGTGTATCTTTGAAAATACCTTATAATATAACATAATATGCAGTGTATCATTGAAAATACCTTATAATATAACATAATATGCAGTGTATCATTGAAAATACCTTATAATATAATGTAATATGCAGTGTATCATTGAAAATACCCTATAATATATAGTAATATGCAGTGTATCATTGAAAATACCTAATGATAGCGTAATATGCAGTGTATCATTGAAAATACCTTATAATATAACGTAATATGCAGTGTATCATTGAAAATACTTTATAATATGTAGTAGTTAACCATTGAAAATACCTTATAATATAACGTAATATGCAGTGCATCATTGAAAATACCTTATAATATATCGTAATATGCAGTGTATCATTGAAAATACCTAATGATATAACGTAATATGCAGTGTATCATGGAAAATACCTTATAATATAACGTAATATGCAGTGTATCATTGAAAATACCTTATAATATATAGTAGTTTACCATTGAAAATACCTTATATTATAACGTAATATGCAGTGTAACATTGAAAATGCCTTATAATATAACGTAATACGCAGTGTATCATTGAAAATACCTTATAAAAATAACGTAATATGCAGTGTAACATTGAAAATACTTTATAATATGTAGTAGTTAACCATTGAAAATACCTTATAATATAACGTAATATGCAGTGCATCATTGAAAATACCTTATAATATATCGTAATATGCAGTGTATCATTGAAAATACTTTATAATATGTAGTAGTTAACCATTGAAAATACCTTATAATATAACGTAATATGCAGTGCATCATTGAAAATACCTTATAATATATCGTAATATGCAGTGTATAATTGAAAATACCTAATGATATAACGTAATATGCAGTGTATCATTGAAAATACCTTATAATATAACGTAATATGCAGTGTATCATTGAAAATACCTTATAATATATAGTAGTTTACCATTGAAAATACCTTATATTATAACGTAATATGCAGTGTAACATTGAAAATGCCTTATAATATAACGTAATACGCAGTGTATCATTGAAAATACCTTATAAAAATAACGTAATATGCAGTGTAACATTGAAAATACCTCATAATATAACGTAATATGCCGTGTATCATTGAAAATACCATATAATATATCGTAATATGCAGTGTATCATCGAAAATACCTTATAATGTATCATTGAAAATACCTTATAGTATATCGTAATATGTAGTGTATCGTTGAAAATACCTCATGATATAACGTAATATGCAGTGTAACATTGAAAATACCTTATAATATAACGTAATATGCAGTGTATCATTGAAAATACCTTATAATATAACGTAATATGCAGTGTATCATTGAAAATACCTTATAATATAACGTAATATGCAGTGTATCATTGAAAATACCTTATAATATAACATAATATGCAGTGTATCATGGAAAATACCTTATAATATAACGTAATATGCAGTGTATCATTGAAATTACCTTATAATATGTAGTAGTTTACCATTGAAAATACCTAATGATATAACGTAATATGCAGTGTATCATTGAAAATACCAATTAATATAACGTAATATGCAGTGTATCATGGAAAATACCTTATAATATAACGTAATATGCAGTGTATCATTGAAAATACCTTATAATATATAGTAGTTTACCATTGAAAATACCTTATATTATAACGTAATATGCAGTGTAACATTGAAAATGCCTTATAATATAACGTAATACGCAGTGTATCATTGAAAATACCTTATAAAAATAACGTAATATGCAGTGTAACATTGAAAATACTTTATAATATGTAGTAGTTAACCATTGAAAATACCTTATAATATAACGTAATATGCAGTGCATCATTGAAAATACCTTATAATATATCGTAATATGCAGTGTATAATTGAAAATACCTAATGATATAACGTAATATGCAGTGTATCATTGAAAATACCTTATAATATAACGTAATATGCAGTGTATCATTGAAAATACCTTATAATATATAGTAGTTTACCATTGAAAATACCTTATATTATAACGTAATATGCAGTGTAACATTGAAAATGCCTTATAATATAACGTAATACGCAGTGTACCATTGAAAATACCTTATAAAAATAACGTAATATGCAGTGTAACATTGAAAATACCTCATAATATAACGTAATATGCCGTGTATCATTGAAAATACCATATAATATATCGTAATATGCAGTGTATCATCGAAAATACCTTATAATGTATCATTGAAAATACCTTATAGTATATCGTAATATGTAGTGTATCGTTGAAAATACCTCATGATATAACGTAATATGCAGTGTAACATTGAAAATACCTTATAATATAACGTAATATGCAGTGTATCATTGAAAATACCTTATAATATAACGTAATATGCAGTGTATCATTGAAAATACCTTATAATATAACATAATATGCAGTGTATCATTGAAAATACCTTATAATATAACGTAATATGCAGTGTATCATTGAAAATACCTTATAATATAACGTAATATGCAGTGTATCATTGAAATTACCTTATAATATGTAGTAGTTTACCATTGAAAATACCTAATGATATAACGTAATATGCAGTGTATCATTGAAAATACCAATTAATATAACGTAATATGCAGTGTATCATTGAAAATACCTTATAATATAACGTAATATGCAGTGTATCATTGAAAATACCTTATAATATATAGTAGTTTACCATTGAAAATACCTTATATTATAACGTAATATGCAGTGTAACATTGAAAATGCCTTATAATATAACGTAATACGCAGTGTATCATTGAAAATACCTTATAAAAATAACGTAATATGCAGTGTAACATTGAAAATACTTTATAATATGTAGTAGTTAACCATTGAAAATACCTTATAATATAACGTAATATGCAGTGCATCATTGAAAATACCTTATAATATATCGTAATATGCAGTGTATCATTGAAAATACTTTATAATATGTAGTAGTTAACCATTGAAAATACCTTATAATATAACGTAATATGCAGTGCATCATTGAAAATACCTTATAATATATCGTAATATGCAGTGTATAATTGAAAATACCTAATGATATAACGTAATATGCAGTGTATCATTGAAAATACCTTATATTATAACGTAATATGCAGCGTATCATTGAAAATACCTTATAATATATAGTAGTTTACCATTGAAAATACCTTATAATATAACGTAATATGCAGTGTATCATTGAAAATACCTTATAATATAACGTAATATGCAGTGTATCATTGAAAATACCTTATAATATAACATAATATGCAGTGTATCATTGAAAATACCTTATAATATAACATAATATGCAGTGTATCATGGAAAATACCTTATAATATAACGTAATATGCAGTGTATCATTGAAAATACCTTATAATATGTAGTAGTTTACCATTGAAAATACCTTATATTATAACGTAATATGCAGTGTAACATTGAAAATGCCTTATAATATAACGTAATACGCAGTGTATCATTGAAAATACCTTATAAAAATAACGTAATATGCAGTGTATCATTGAAAATACCAATTAATATAACGTAATATGCAGTGTATCATGGAAAATACCTTATAATATAACGTAATATGCAGTGTATCATTGAAAATACCTTATAATATATAGTAGTTTACCATTGAAAATACCTTATATTATAACGTAATATGCAGTGTAACATTGAAAATGCCTTATAATATAACGTAATACGCAGTGTATCATTGAAAATACCTTATAAAAATAACGTAATATGCAGTGTAACATTGAAAATACTTTATAATATGTAGTAGTTAACCATTGAAAATATCTTATAATATAACGTAATATGCAGTGCATCATTGAAAATACCTTATAATATATCGTAATATGCAGTGTATCATTGAAAATACTTTATAATATGTAGTAGTTAACCATTGAAAATACCTTATAATATAACGTAATATGCAGTGCATCATTGAAAATACCTTATAATATATCGTAATATGCAGTGTATAATTGAAAATACCTAATGATATAACGTAATATGCAGTGTATCATTGAAAATACCTTATAATATAACGTAATATGCAGTGTATCATTGAAAATACCTTATAATATATAGTAGTTTACCATTGAAAATACCTTATATTATAACGTAATATGCAGTGTAACATTGAAAATGCCTTATAATATAACGTAATACGCAGTGTATCATTGAAAATACCTTATAAAAATAACGTAATATGCAGTGTAACATTGAAAATACCTCATAATATAACGTAATATGCCGTGTATCATTGAAAATACCATATAATATATCGTAATATGCAGTGTATCATCGAAAATACCTTATAATGTATCATTGAAAATACCTTATAGTATATCGTAATATGTAATGTATCGTTGAAAATACCTCATGATATAACGTAATATGCAGTGTAACATTGAAAATACCTTATAATATAACGTAATATGCAGTGTATCATTGAAAATACCTTATAATATAACGTAATATGCAGTGTATCATTGAAAATACCTTATAATATAACATAATATGCAGTGTATCATTGAAAATACCTTATAATATAACATAATATGCAGTGTATCATGGAAAATACCTTATAATATAACGTAATATGCAGTGTATCATTGAAATTACCTTATAATATGTAGTAGTTTACCATTGAAAATACCTAATGATATAACGTAATATGCAGTGTATCATTGAAAATACCAATTAATATAACGTAATATGCAGTGTATCATGGAAAATACCTTATAATATAACGTAATATGCAGTGTATCATTGAAAATACCTTATAATATATAGTAGTTTACCATTGAAAATACCTTATATTATAACGTAATATGCAGTGTAACATTGAAAATGCCTTATAATATAACGTAATACGCAGTGTATCATTGAAAATACCTTATAATATAACGTAATATGCAGTGTATCATTGAAAATACCTTATAATATATAGTAGTTTACCATTGAAAATACCTTATATTATAACGTAATATGCAGTGTAACATTGAAAATGCCTTATAATATAACGTAATACGCAGTGTATCATTGAAAATACCTTATAAAAATAACGTAATATGCAGTGTAACATTGAAAATACCTCATAATATAACGTAATATGCCGTGTATCATTGAAAATACCATATAATATATCGTAATATGCAGTGTATCATCGAAAATACCTTATAATGTATCATTGAAAATACCTTATAGTATATCGTAATATGTAATGTATCGTTGAAAATACATCATGATATAACGTAATATGCAGTGTAACATTGAAAATACCTTATAATATAACGTAATATGCAGTGTATCATTGAAAATACCTTATAATATAACGTAATATGCAGTGTATCATTGAAAATACCTTATAATATAACATAATATGCAGTGTATCATTGAAAATACCTTATAATATAACATAATATGCAGTGTATCATGGAAAATACCTTATAATATAACGTAATATGCAGTGTATCATTGAAATTACCTTATAATATGTAGTAGTTTACCATTGAAAATACCTAATGATATAACGTAATATGCAGTGTATCATTGAAAATACCAATTAATATAACGTAATATGCAGTGTATCATGAAAAATACCTTATAATATAACGTAATATGCAGTGTATCATTGAAAATACCTTATAATATATAGTAGTTTACCATTGAAAATACCTTATATTATAACGTAATATGCAGTGTAACATTGAAAATGCCTTATAATATAACGTAATACGCAGTGTATCATTGAAAATACCTTATAAAAATAACGTAATATGCAGTGTAACATTGAAAATACTTTATAATATGTAGTAGTTAACCATTGAAAATACCTTATAATATAACGTAATATGCAGTGCATCATTGAAAATACCTTATAATATATCGTAATATGCAGTGTATCATTGAAAATACTTTATAATATGTAGTAGTTAACCATTGAAAATACCTTATAATATAACGTAATATGCAGTGTATCATTGAAAATACCAATTAATATAACGTAATATGCAGTGTATCATGGAAAATACCTTATAATATAACGTAATATGCAGTGTATCATTGAAAATACCTTATAATATATAGTAGTTTACCATTGAAAATACCTTATATTATAACGTAATATGCAGTGTAACATTGAAAATGCCTTATAATATAACGTAATACGCAGTGTATCATTGAAAATACCTTATAAAAATAACGTAATATGCAGTGTAACATTGAAAATACTTTATAATATGTAGTAGTTAACCATTGAAAATACCTTATAATATAACGTAATATGCAGTGCATCATTGAAAATACCTTATAATATATCGTAATATGCAGTGTATCATTGAAAATACTTTATAATATGTAGTAGTTAACCATTGAAAATACCTTATAATATAACGTAATATGCAGTGCATCATTGAAAATACCTTATAATATATCGTAATATGCAGTGTATAATTGAAAATACCTAATGATATAACGTAATATGCAGTGTATCATTGAAAATACCTTATATTATAACGTAATATGCAGCGTATCATTGAAAATACCTTATAATATATAGTAGTTTACCATTGAAAATACCTTATAATATAACGTAATATGCAGTGTATCATTGAAAATACCTTATAATATAACGTAATATGCAGTGTATCATTGAAAATACCTTATAATATAACATAATATGCAGTGTATCATTGAAAATACCTTATAATATAACATAATATGCAGTGTATCATGGAAAATACCTTATAATATAACGTAATATGCAGTGTATCATTGAAATTACCTTATAATATGTAGTAGTTTACCATTGAAAATACCTTATATTATAACGTAATATGCAGTGTAACATTGAAAATGCCTTATAATATAACGTAATACGCAGTGTATCATTGAAAATACCTTATAAAAATAACGTAATATGCAGTGTATCATTGAAAATACCAATTAATATAACGTAATATGCAGTGTATCATGGAAAATACCTTATAATATAACGTAATATGCAGTGTATCATTGAAAATACCTTATAATATATAGTAGTTTACCATTGAAAATACCTTATATTATAACGTAATATGCAGTGTAACATTGAAAATGCCTTATAATATAACGTAATACGCAGTGTATCATTGAAAATACCTTATAAAAATAACGTAATATGCAGTGTAACATTGAAAATACTTTATAATATGTAGTAGTTAACCATTGAAAATACCTTATAATATAACGTAATATGCAGTGCATAATTGAAAATACCTTATAATATATCGTAATATGCAGTGTATCATTGAAAATACTTTATAATATGTAGTAGTTAACCATTGAAAATACCTTATAATATAACGTAATATGCAGTGCATCATTGAAAATACCTTATAATATATCGTAATATGCAGTGTATAATTGAAAATACCTAATGATATAACGTAACATGCAGTGTATCATTGAAAATACCTTATAATATAACGTAATATGCAGTGTATCATTGAAAATACCTTATAATATATAGTAGTTTACCATTGAAAATACCTTATATTATAACGTAATATGCAGTGTAACATTGAAAATGCCTTATAATATAACGTAATACGCAGTGTATCATTGAAAATACCTTATAAAAATAACGTAATATGCAGTGTAACATTGAAAATACCTCATAATATAACGTAATATGCCGTGTATCATTGAAAATACCATATAATATATCGTAATATGCAGTGTATCATCGAAAATACCTTATAATGTATCATTGAAAATACCTTATAGTATATCGTAATATGTAATGTATCGTTGAATATACCTCATGATATAACGTAATATGCAGTGTAACATTGAAAATACCTTATAATATAACGTAATATGCAGTGTATCATTGAAAATACCTTATAATATAACGTAATATGCAGTGTATCATTGAAAATACCTTATAATATAACATAATATGCAGTGTATCATTGAAAATACCTTATAATATAACATAATATGCAGTGTATCATGGAAAATACCTTATAATATAACGTAATATGCAGTGTATCATTGAAATTACCTTATAATATGTAGTAGTTTACCATTGAAAATACCTAATGATATAACGTAATATGCAGTGTATCATTGAAAATACCAATTAATATAACGTAATATGCAGTGTATCATGGAAAATACCTTATAATATAACGTAATATGCAGTGTATCATTGAAAATACCTTATAATATATAGTAGTTTACCATTGAAAATACCTTATATTATAACGTAATATGCAGTGTAACATTGAAAATGCCTTATAATATAACGTAATACGCAGTGTATCATTGAAAATACCTTATAAAAATAACGTAATATGCAGTGTAACATTGAAAATACTTTATAATATGTAGTAGTTAACCATTGAAAATACCTTATAATATAACGTAATATGCAGTGCATCATTGAAAATACCTTATAATATATCGTAATATGCAGTGTATCATTGAAAATACTTTATAATATGTAGTAGTTAACCATTGAAAATACCTTATAATATAACGTAATATGCAGTGTATCATTGAAAATACCTTATAATATATCGTAATATGCAGTGTATAATTGAAAATACCTAATGATATAACGTAATATGCAGTGTATCATTGAAAATACCTTATAATATAACGTAATATGCAGTGTATCATTGAAAATACCTTATAATATATAGTAGTTTACCATTGAAAATACCTTATATTATAACGTAATATGCAGTGTAACATTGAAAATGCCTTATAATATAACGTAATACGCAGTGTATCATTGAAAATACCTTATAAAAATAACGTAATATGCAGTGTAACATTGAAAATACCTCATAATATAACGTAATATGCCGTGTATCATTGAAAATACCATATAATATATCGTAATATGCAGTGTATCATCGAAAATACCTTATAATGTATCATTGAAAATACCTTATAGTATATCGTAATATGTAATGTATCGTTGAAAATACCTCATGATATAACGTAATATGCAGTGTAACATTGAAAATACCTTATAATATAACGTAATATGCAGTGTATCATTGAAAATACCTTATAATATAACGTAATATGCAGTGTATCATTGAAAATACCTTATAATATAACATAATATGCAGTGTATCATTGAAAATACCTTATAATATAACATAATATGCAGTGTATCATGGAAAATACCTTATAATATAACGTAATATGCAGTGTATCATTGAAATTACCTTATAATATGTAGTAGTTTACCATTGAAAATACCTAATGATATAACGTAATATGCAGTGTATCATTGAAAATACCAATTAATATAACGTAATATGCAGTGTATCATTGAAAATACCTTATAATATAACGTAATATGCAGTGTATCATTGAAAATACCTTATAATATATAGTAGTTTACCATTGAAAATACCTTATATTATAACGTAATATGCAGTGTAACATTGAAAATGCCTTATAATATAACGTAATACGCAGTGTATCATTGAAAATACCTTATAAAAATAACGTAATATGCAGTGTAACATTGAAAATACTTTATAATATGTAGTAGTTAACCATTGAAAATACCTTATAATATAACGTAATATGCAGTGCATCATTGAAAATACCTTATAATATATCGTAATATGCAGTGTATCATTGAAAATACTTTATAATATGTAGTAGTTAACCATTGAAAATACCTTATAATATAACGTAATATGCAGTGCATCATTGAAAATACCTTATAATATATCGTAATATGCAGTGTATAATTGAAAATACCTAATGATATAACGTAATATGCAGTGTATCATTGAAAATACCTTATATTATAACGTAATATGCAGCGTATCATTGAAAATACCTTATAATATATAGTAGTTTACCATTGAAAATACCTTATAATATAACGTAATATGCAGTGTATCATTGAAAATACCTTATAATATAACGTAATATGCAGTGTATCATTGAAAATACCTTATAATATAACATAATATGCAGTGTATCATTGAAAATACCTTATAATATAACATAATATGCAGTGTATCATGGAAAATACCTTATAATATAACGTAATATGCAGTGTATCATTGAAATTACCTTATAATATGTAGTAGTTTACCATTGAAAATACCTAATGATATAACGTAATATGCAGTGTATCATTGAAAATACCAATTAATATAACGTAATATGCAGTGTATCATTGAAAATACCTTATAATATAACGTAATATGCAGTGTATCATTGAAAATACCTTATAATATATAGTAGTTTACCATTGAAAATACCTTATATTATAACGTAATATGCAGTGTAACATTGAAAATGCCTTATAATATAACGTAATACGCAGTGTATCATTGAAAATACCTTATAAAAATAACGTAATATGCAGTGTAACATTGAAAATACTTTATAATATGTAGTAGTTAACCATTGAAAATACCTTATAATATAACGTAATATGCAGTGCATCATTGAAAATACCTTATAATATATCGTAATATGCAGTGTATCATTGAAAATACTTTATAATATGTAGTAGTTAACCATTGAAAATACCTTATAATATAACGTAATATGCAGTGCATCATTGAAAATACCTTATAATATATCGTAATATGCAGTGTATAATTGAAAATACCTAATGATATAACGTAATATGCAGTGTATCATTGAAAATACCTTATAATATAACGTAATATGCAGTGTATCATTGAAAATACCTTATAATATATAGTAGTTTACCATTGAAAATACCTTATATTATAACGTAATATGCAGTGTAACATTGAAAATGCCTTATAATATAACGTAATACGCAGTGTATCATTGAAAATACCTTATAAAAATAACGTAATATGCAGTGTAACATTGAAAATACCTCATAATATAACGTAATATGCCGTGTATCATTGAAAATACCATATAATATATCGTAATATGCAGTGTATCATCGAAAATACCTTATAATGTATCATTGAAAATACCTTATAGTATATCGTAATATGTAATGTATCGTTGAAAATACCTCATGATATAACGTAATATGCAGTGTAACATTGAAAATACCTTATAATATAACATAATATGCAGTGTATCATTGAAAATACCTTATAATATAACGTAATATGCAGTGTATCATTGAAAATACCTTATAATATAACATAATATGCAGTGTATCATTGAAAATACCTTATAATATAACATAATATGCAGTGTATCATGGAAAATACCTTATAATATAACGTAATATGCAGTGTATCATTGAAATTACCTTATAATATGTAGTAGTTTACCATTGAAAATACCTAATGATATAACGTAATATGCAGTGTATCATTGAAAATACCAATTAATATAACGTAATATGCAGTGTATCATTGAAAATACCTTATAATATAACGTAATATGCAGTGTATCATTGAAAATACCTTATAATATATAGTAGTTTACCATTGAAAATACCTTATATTATAACGTAATATGCAGTGTAACATTGAAAATGCCTTATAATATAACGTAATACGCAGTGTATCATTGAAAATACCTTATAAAAATAACGTAATATGCAGTGTAACATTGAAAATACTTTATAATATGTAGTAGTTAACCATTGAAAATACCTTATAATATAACGTAATATGCAGTGCATCATTGAAAATACCTTATAATATATCGTAATATGCAGTGTATCATTGAAAATACTTTATAATATGTAGTAGTTAACCATTGAAAATACCTTATAATATAACGTAATATGCAGTGCATCATTGAAAATACCTTATAATATATCGTAATATGCAGTGTATAATTGAAAATACCTAATGATATAACGTAATATGCAGTGTATCATTGAAAATACCTTATATTATAACGTAATATGCAGCGTATCATTGAAAATACCTTATAATATATAGTAGTTTACCATTGAAAATACCTTATAATATAACGTAATATGCAGTGTATCATTGAAAATACCTTATAATATAACGTAATATGCAGTGTATCATTGAAAATACCTTATAATATAACATAATATGCAGTGTATCATTGAAAATACCTTATAATATAACATAATATGCAGTGTATCATGGAAAATACCTTATAATATAACGTAATATGCAGTGTATCATTGAAATTACCTTATAATATGTAGTAGTTTACCATTGAAAATACCTTATATTATAACGTAATATGCAGTGTAACATTGAAAATGCCTTATAATATAACGTAATACGCAGTGTATCATTGAAAATACCTTATAAAAATAACGTAATATGCAGTGTAACATTGAAAATACTTTATAATATGTAGTAGTTAACCATTGAAAATACCTTATAATATAACGTAATATGCAGTGTATCATTGAAAATACCTTATAATATAACGTAATATGCAGTGTATCATTGAAAATACTTTATAATATGTAGTAGTTAACCATTGAAAATACCTTATAATATAACGTAATATGCAGTGCATCATTGAAAATACCTTATAATATATCGTAATATGCAGTGTATAATTGAAAATACCTAATGATATAACGTAATATGCAGTGTATCATTGAAAATACCTTATAATATAACGTAATATGCAGTGTATCATTGAAAATACCTTATAATATATAGTAGTTTACCATTGAAAATACCTTATATTATAACGTAATATGCAGTGTAACATTGAAAATGCCTTATAATATAACGTAATACGCAGTGTATCATTGAAAATACCTTATAAAAATAACGTAATATGCAGTGTAACATTGAAAATACCTCATAATATAACGTAATATGCCGTGTATCATTGAAAATACCATATAATATATCGTAATATGCAGTGTATCATCGAAAATACCTTATAATGTATCATTGAAAATACCTTATAGTATATCGTAATATGTAGTGTATCGTTGAAAATACCTCATGATATAACGTAATATGCAGTGTAACATTGAAAATACCTTATAATATAACGTAATATGCAGTGTATCATTGAAAATACCTTATAATATAACGTAATATGCAGTGTATCATTGAAAATACCTTATAATATAACATAATATGCAGTGTATCATTGAAAATACCTTATAATACAACGTAATATGCAGTGTATCATGGAAAATACCTTATAATATAACGTAATATGCAGTGTATCATTGAAATTACCTTATAATATGTAGTAGTTTACCATTGAAAATACCTAATGATATAACGTAATATGCAGTGTATCATTGAAAATACCAATTAATATAACGTAATATGCAGTGTATCATGGAAAATACCTTATAATATAACGTAATATGCAGTGTATCATTGAAAATACCTTATAATATATAGTAGTTTACCATTGAAAATACCTTATATTATAACGTAATATGCAGTGTAACATTGAAAATGCCTTATAATATAACGTAATACGCAGTGTATCATTGAAAATACCTTATAAAAATAACGTAATATGCAGTGTAACATTGAAAATACTTTATAATATGTAGTAGTTAACCATTGAAAATACCTTATAATATAACGTAATATGCAGTGTATCATTGAAAATACCTTATAATATATCGTAATATGCAGTGTATAATTGAAAATACCTAATGATATAACGTAATATGCAGTGTATCATTGAAAATACCTTATAATATAACGTAATATGCAGTGTATCATTGAAAATACCTTATAATATATAGTAGTTTACCATTGAAAATACCTCATATTATAACGTAATATGCAGTGTAACATTGAAAATGCCTTATAATATAACGTAATACGCAGTGTATCATTGAAAATACCTTATAAAAATAACGTAATATGCAGTGTAACATTGAAAATACCTCATAATATAACGTAATATGCCGTGTATCATTGAAAATACCATATAATATATCGTAATATGCAGTGTATCATCGAAAATACCTTATAATGTATCATTGAAAATACCTTATAGTATATCGTAATATGTAATGTATCGTTGAAAATACCTCATGATATAACGTAATATGCAGTGTAACATTGAAAATACCTTATAATATAACGTAATATGCAGTGTATCATTGAAAATACCTTATAATATAACGTAATATGCAGTGTATCATTGAAAATACCTTATAATATAACATAATATGCAGTGTATCATTGAAAATACCTTATAATATAACATAATATGCAGTGTATCATGGAAAATACCTTATAATATAACGTAATATGCAGTGTATCATTGAAATTACCTTATAATATGTAGTAGTTTACCATTGAAAATACCTAATGATATAACGTAATATGCAGTGTATCATTGAAAATACCAATTAATATAACGTAATATGCAGTGTATCATGGAAAATACCTTATAATATAACGTAATATGCAGTGTATCATTGAAAATACCTTATAATATATAGTAGTTTACCATTGAAAATACCTTATATTATAACGTAATATGCAGTGTAACATTGAAAATGCCTTATAATATAACGTAATACGCAGTGTATCATTGAAAATACCTTATAAAAATAACGTAATATGCAGTGTAACATTGAAAATACTTTATAATATGTAGTAGTTAACCATTGAAAATACCTTATAATATAACGTAATATGCAGTGCATCATTGAAAATACCTTATAATATATCGTAATATGCAGTGTATCATTGAAAATACTTTATAATATGTAGTAGTTAACCATTGAAAATACCTTATAATATAACGTAATATGCAGTGCATCATTGAAAATACCTTATAATATATCGTAATATGCAGTGTATAATTGAAAATACCTAATGATATAACGTAATATGCAGTGTATCATTGAAAATACCTTATATTATAACGTAATATGCAGCGTATCATTGAAAATACCTTATAATATATAGTAGTTTACCATTGAAAATACCTTATAATATAACGTAATATGCAGTGTATCATTGAAAATACCTTATAATATAACGTAATATGCAGTGTATCATTGAAAATACCTTATAATATAACATAATATGCAGTGTATCATTGAAAATACCTTATAATATAACATAATATGCAGTGTATCATTGAAAATACCTTATAATATAACGTAATATGCAGTGTATCATTGAAATTACCTTATAATATGTAGTAGTTTACCATTGAAAATACCTAATGATATAACGTAATATGCAGTGTATCATTGAAAATACCAATTAATATAACGTAATATGCAGTGTATCATGGAAAATACCTTATAATATAACGTAATATGCAGTGTATCATTGAAAATACCTTATAATATATAGTAGTTTACCATTGAAAATACCTTATATTATAACGTAATATGCAGTGTAACATTGAAAATGCCTTATAATATAACGTAATACGCAGTGTATCATTGAAAATACCTTATAAAAATAACGTAATATGCAGTGTAACATTGAAAATACTTTATAATATGTAGTAGTTAACCATTGAAAATACCTTATAATATAACGTAATATGCAGTGCATCATTGAAAATACCTTATAATATATCGTAATATGCAGTGTATCATTGAAAATACTTTATAATATGTAGTAGTTAACCATTGAAAATACCTTATAATATAACGTAATATGCAGTGCATCATTGAAAATACCTTATAATATATCGTAATATGCAGTGTATAATTGAAAATACCTAATGATATAACGTAATATGCAGTGTATCATTGAAAATACCTTATAATATAACGTAATATGCAGTGTATCATTGAAAATACCTTATAATATATAGTAGTTTACCATTGAAAATACCTTATATTATAACGTAATATGCAGTGTAACATTGAAAATGCCTTATAATATAACGTAATACGCAGTGTATCATTGAAAATACCTTATAAAAATAACGTAATATGCAGTGTAACATTGAAAATACCTCATAATATAACGTAATATGCCGTGTATCATTGAAAATACCATATAATATATCGTAATATGCAGTGTATCATCGAAAATACCTTATAATGTATCATTGAAAATACCTTATAGTATATCGTAATATGTAATGTATCGTTGAAAATACCTCATGATATAACGTAATATGCAGTGTAACATTGAAAATACCTTATAATATAACGTAATATGCAGTGTATCATTGAAAATACCTTATAATATAACGTAATATGCAGTGTATCATTGAAAATACCTTATAATATAACATAATATGCAGTGTATCATTGAAAATACCTTATAATATAACATAATATGCAGTGTATCATGGAAAATACCTTATAATATAACGTAATATGCAGTGTATCATTGAAATTACCTTATAATATGTAGTAGTTTACCATTGAAAATACCTAATGATATAACGTAATATGCAGTGTATCATTGAAAATACCAATTAATATAACGTAATATGCAGTGTATCATTGAAAATACCTTATAATATAACGTAATATGCAGTGTATCATTGAAAATACCTTATAATATATAGTAGTTTACCATTGAAAATACCTTATATTATAACGTAATATGCAGTGTAACATTGAAAATGCCTTATAATATAACGTAATACGCAGTGTATCATTGAAAATACCTTATAAAAATAACGTAATATGCAGTGTAACATTGAAAATACTTTATAATATGTAGTAGTTAACCATTGAAAATACCTTATAATATAACGTAATATGCAGTGTATCATTGAAAATACCTTATAATATAACGTAATATGCAGTGTATCATTGAAAATACTTTATAATATGTAGTAGTTAACCATTGAAAATACCTTATAATATAACGTAATATGCAGTGCATCATTGAAAATACCTTATAATATATCGTAATATGCAGTGTATAATTGAAAATACCTTATAATATAACGTAATATGCAGTGTATCATTGAAAATACCTTATATTATAACGTAATATGCAGCGTATCATTGAAAATACCTTATAATATATAGTAGTTTACCATTGAAAATACCTTATAATATAACGTAATATGCAGTGTATCATTGAAAATACCTTATAATATAACGTAATATGCAGTGTATCATTGAAAATACCTTATAATATAACATAATATGCAGTGTATCATTGAAAATACCTTATAATATAACATAATATGCAGTGTATCATGGAAAATACCTTATAATATAACGTAATATGCAGTGTATCATTGAAATTACCTTATAATATGTAGTAGTTTACCATTGAAAATACCTTATATTATAACGTAATATGCAGTGTAACATTGAAAATGCCTTATAATATAACGTAATACGCAGTGTATCATTGAAAATACCTTATAAAAATAACGTAATATGCAGTGTAACATTGAAAATACTTTATAATATGTAGTAGTTAACCATTGAAAATACCTTATAATATAACGTAATATGCAGTGCATCATTGAAAATACCTTATAATATATCGTAATATGCAGTGTATCATTGAAAATACTTTATAATATGTAGTAGTTAACCATTGAAAATACCTTATAATATAACGTAATATGCAGTGTATCATTGAAAATACCTTATAATATATCGTAATATGCAGTGTATAATTGAAAATACCTAATGATATAACGTAATATGCAGTGTATCATTGAAAATACCTTATAATATAACGTAATATGCAGTGTATCATTGAAAATACCTTATAATATATAGTAGTTTACCATTGAAAATACCTTATATTATAACGTAATATGCAGTGTAACATTGAAAATGCCTTATAATATAACGTAATACGCAGTGTATCATTGAAAATACCTTATAAAAATAACGTAATATGCAGTGTAACATTGAAAATACCTCATAATATAACGTAATATGCCGTGTATCATTGAAAATACCATATAATATATCGTAATATGCAGTGTATCATCGAAAATACCTTATAATGTATCATTGAAAATACCTTATAGTATATCGTAATATGTAATGTATCGTTGAAAATACCTCATGATATAACGTAATATGCAGTGTAACATTGAAAATACCTTATAATATAACGTAATATGCAGTGTATCATTGAAAATACCTTATAATATAACGTAATATGCAGTGTATCATTGAAAATACCTTATAATATAACATAATATGCAGTGTATCATTGAAAATACCTTATAATATAACATAATATGCAGTGTATCATTGAAAATACCTTATAATATAACGTAATATGCAGTGTATCATTGAAATTACCTTATAATATGTAGTAGTTTACCATTGAAAATACCTAATGATATAACGTAATATGCAGTGTATCATTGAAAATACCAATTAATATAACGTAATATGCAGTGTATCATGGAAAATACCTTATAATATAACGTAATATGCAGTGTATCATTGAAAATACCTTATAATATATAGTAGTTTACCATTGAAAATACCTTATATTATAACGTAATATGCAGTGTAACATTGAAAATGCCTTATAATATAACGTAATACGCAGTGTATCATTGAAAATACCTTATAAAAATAACGTAATATGCAGTGTAACATTGAAAATACTTTATAATATGTAGTAGTTAACCATTGAAAATACCTTATAATATAACGTAATATGCAGTGCATCATTGAAAATACCTTATAATATATCGTAATATGCAGTGTATCATTGAAAATACTTTATAATATGTAGTAGTTAACCATTGAAAATACCTTATAATATAACGTAATATGCAGTGCATCATTGAAAATACCTTATAATATATCGTAATATGCAGTGTATAATTGAAAATACCTAATGATATAACGTAATATGCAGTGTATCATTGAAAATACCTTATAATATAACGTAATATGCAGCGTATCATTGAAAATACCTTATAATATATAGTAGTTTACCATTGAAAATACCTTATAATATAACGTAATATGCAGTGTATCATTGAAAATACCTTATAATATAACGTAATATGCAGTGTATCATTGAAAATACCTTATAATATAACATAATATGCAGTGTATCATTGAAAATACCTTATAATATAATATAATATGCAGTGTATCATGGAAAATACCTTATAATATAACGTAATATGCAGTGTATCATTGAAATTACCTTATAATATGTAGTAGTTTACCATTGAAAATACCTAATGATATAACGTAATATGCAGTGTATCATTGAAAATACCAATTAATATAACGTAATATGCAGTGTATCATTGAAAATACCTTATAATATAACGTAATATGCAGTGTATCATTGAAAATACCTTATAATATAACGTAATATGCAGTGTATCATTGAAATTACCTTATAATATGTAGTAGTTTACCATTGAAAATACCTAATGATATAACGTAATATGCAGTGTATCATTGAAAATACCAATTAATATAACGTAATATGCAGTGTATCATGGAAAATACCTTATAATATAACGTAATATGCAGTGTATCATTGAAAATACCTTATAATATAACGTAATATGCAGTGTATCATGGAAAATACCTTATAATATGTAGTAGTTTACCATTGAAAATACCTTATATTATAACGTAATATGCAGTGTAACATTGAAAATGCCTTATAATATAACGTAATACGCAGTGTATCATTGAAAATACCTTATAAAAATAACGTAATATGCAGTGTAACATTGAAAATACTTTATAATATGTAGTAGTTAACCATTGAAAATACCTTATAATATAACGTAATATGCAGTGTATCATTGAAAATACCAATTAATATAACGTAATATGCAGTGTATCATGGAAAATACCTTATAATATAACGTAATATGCAGTGTATCATTGAAAATACCTTATAATATATAGTAGTTTACCATTGAAAATACCTTATATTATAACGTAATATGCAGTGTAACATTGAAAATGCCTTATAATATAACGTAATACGCAGTGTATCATTGAAAATACCTTATAAAAATAACGTAATATGCAGTGTAACATTGAAAATACTTTATAATATGTAGTAGTTAACCATTGAAAATACCTTATAATATATCGTAATATGCAGTGTATCATTGAAAATACCTTATAATATATCGTAATATGCAGTGTATCATTGAAAATACTTTATAATATGTAGTAGTTAACCATTGAAAATACCTTATAATATAACGTAATATGCAGTGCATCATTGAAAATACCTTATAATATATCGTAATATGCAGTGTATAATTGAAAATACCTAATGATATAACGTAATATGCAGTGTATCATGGAAAATACCTTATATTATAACGTAATATGCAGCGTGTCATTGAAAATACCTTATAATATATAGTAGTTTACCATTGAAAATACCTTATAATATAACGTAATATGCAGTGTATCATTGAAAATACCTTATAATATAACGTAATATGCAGTGTATCATTGAAAATACCTTATAATATAACATAATATGCAGTGTATCATTGAAAATACCTTATAATATAACATAATATGCAGTGTATCATGGAAAATACCTTATAATATAACGTAATATGCAGTGTATCATTGAAATTACCTTATAATATGTAGTAGTTTACCATTGAAAATACCTTATAATATAACGTAATATGCAGTGTAACATTGAAAATGCCTTATAATATAACGTAATACGCAGTGTATCATTGAAAATACCTTATAAAAATAACGTAATATGCAGTGTAACATTGAAAATACTTTATAATATGTAGTAGTTAACCATTGAAAATACCTTATAATATAACGTAATATGCAGTGCATCATTGAAAATACCTTATAATATAACGTAATATGCAGTGTATCATTGAAAATACTTTATAATATGTAGTAGTTAACCATTGAAAATACCTTATAATATAACGTAATATGCAGTGCATCATTGAAAATACCTTATAATATATCGTAATATGCAGTGTATAATTGAAAATACCTAATGATATAACGTAATATGCAGTGTATCATTGAAAATACCTTATAATATAACGTAATATGCAGTGTATCATTGAAAATACCTTATAATATATAGTAGTTTACCATTGAAAATACCTTATATTATAACGTAATATGCAGTGTAACATTGAAAATGCCTTATAATATAACGTAATACGCAGTGTATCATTGAAAATACCTTATAAAAATAACGTAATATGCAGTGTAACATTGAAAATACCTCATAATATAACGTAATATGCCGTGTATCATTGAAAATACCATATAATATATCGTAATATGCAGTGTATCATCGAAAATACCTTATAATGTATCATTGAAAATACCTTATAGTATATCGTAATATGTAGTGTATCGTTGAAAATACCTCATGATATAACGTAATATGCAGTGTAACATTGAAAATACCTTATAATATAACGTAATATGCAGTGTATCATTGAAAATACCTTATAATATAACGTAATATGCAGTGTATCATTGAAAATACCTTATAATATAACATAATATGCAGTGTATCATTGAAAATACCTTATAATATAACATAATATGCAGTGTATCATGGAAAATACCTTATAATATAACGTAATATGCAGTGTATCATTGAAATTACCTTATAATATGTAGTAGTTTACCATTGAAAATACCTAATGATATAACGTAATATGCAGTGTATCATTGAAAATACCAATTAATATAACGTAATATGCAGTGTATCATGGAAAATACCTTATAATATAACGTAATATGCAGTGTATCATTGAAAATACCTTATAATATATAGTAGTTTACCATTGAAAATACCTTATATTATAACGTAATATGCAGTGTAACATTGAAAATGCCTTATAATATAACGTAATACGCAGTGTATCATTGAAAATACCTTATAAAAATAACGTAATATGCAGTGTAACATTGAAAATACTTTATAATATGTAGTAGTTAACCATTGAAAATACCTTATAATATAACGTAATATGCAGTGCATCATTGAAAATACCTTATAATATATCGTAATATGCAGTGTATCATTGAAAATACTTTATAATATGTAGTAGTTAACCATTGAAAATACCTTATAATATAACGTAATATGCAGTGTATCATTGAAAATACCTTATAATATATCGTAATATGCAGTGTATAATTGAAAATACCTAATGATATAACGTAATATGCAGTGTATCATTGAAAATACCTTATATTATAACGTAATATGCAGCGTATCATTGAAAATACCTTATAATATATAGTAGTTTACCATTGAAAATACCTTATAATATAACGTAATATGCAGTGTATCATTGAAAATACCTTATAATATAACGTAATATGCAGTGTATCATTGAAAATACCTTATAATATAACATAATATGCAGTGTATCATTGAAAATACCTTATAATATAATATAATATGCAGTGTATCATGGAAAATACCTTATAATATAACGTAATATGCAGTGTATCATTGAAATTACCTTATAATATGTAGTAGTTTACCATTGAAAATACCTAATGATATAACGTAATATGCAGTGTATCATTGAAAATACCAATTAATATAACGTAATATGCAGTGTATCATTGAAAATACCTTATAATATAACGTAATATGCAGTGTATCATTGAAAATACCTTATAATATAACGTAATATGCAGTGTATCATTGAAATTACCTTATAATATGTAGTAGTTTACCATTGAAAATACCTAATGATATAACGTAATATGCAGTGTATCATTGAAAATACCAATTAATATAACGTAATATGCAGTGTATCATGGAAAATACCTTATAATATAACGTAATATGCAGTGTATCATTGAAAATACCTTATAATATAACGTAATATGCAGTGTATCATGGAAAATACCTTATAATATGTAGTAGTTTACCATTGAAAATACCTTATATTATAACGTAATATGCAGTGTAACATTGAAAATGCCTTATAATATAACGTAATACGCAGTGTATCATTGAAAATACCTTATAAAAATAACGTAATATGCAGTGTAACATTGAAAATACTTTATAATATGTAGTAGTTAACCATTGAAAATACCTTATAATATAACGTAATATGCAGTGCATCATTGAAAATACCTTATAATATATCGTAATATGCAGTGTATCATTGAAAATACTTTATAATATGTAGTAGTTAACCATTGAAAATACCTTATAATATAACGTAATATGCAGTGCATCATTGAAAATACCTTATAATATATCGTAATATGCAGTGTATAATTGAAAATACCTAATGATATAACGTAATATGCAGTGTATCATTGAAAATACCTTATAATATAACGTAATATGCAGTGTATCATTGAAAATACCTTATAATATATAGTAGTTTACCATTGAAAATACCTTATAATATAACGTAATATGCAGTGTATCATTGAAAATACTTTATAATATATCGTAATATGCAGTGTATCATGGAAAATACCTTATAATATATAGTAGTTTACCATTGAAAATACCTTATAATATAACGTAATATGCAGTGTATCATTGAAAATACTTTATAATATATCGTAATATGCAGTGTATCATTGAAAATACCTTCTGATATAACGTAATATGCAGTGTATCATTGAAAATACCTTATAATATAACGTAATATGCAATGTATCATGGAAAATACCTTATATTATAACGTAATATGCAGCGTATCATTGAAAATACCTTATAATATATAGTAGTTTACCATTGAAAATACCTTATAATATAACGTAATATGCAGTGTATCATTGAAAATACCTTATAATATAACGTAATATGCAGTGTATCATTGAAAATACTTTATAATATATCGTAATATGCAGTGTATCATGGAAAATACCTTATAATATATAGTAGTTTACCATTGAAAATACCTTATAATATAACGTAATATGCAGTGTATCATGGAAAATACCTTATATTATAACGTAATATGCAATGTATCATCGAAAATACCTTATAATATAACGTAATATGCAGTGTATCATTGAAAATACCTTATAATATAACGTAATATGCAGTGTAACATTGAAAATACCTTATAATATAACGTAATATGCAATGTATCATCGAAAATACCTTATATTATAACGTAATATGCAGCGTATCATTGAAAATACCTTATAATATATCGTAATATGCAATGTATCATTGAAAATACCTTATAATATATAGTAGTTTACCATTGAAAATACCTTATAATATAACGTAATATGCAGTGTATCATTGAAAATACCGTATAATATATCGTAATATGCAGGGTATCATTGAAAATACCTTATGATATAACGTAATATGCAGTGTAACATTGAAAATACCTTATAATATAACGTAATATGCAGTGTATCATTGAAAATACCTGATAATATATCGTAATTTGTAGTGTATCCTCGAAAATACGTTATAATATAACGTAATATGCAGTGTATCATTGAAAATACCTAATGATATAACGTAATATGCAATGTATCATCGAAAATACCTTATATTATAACGTAATATGCAGCATATCATTGAAAATACCTTATAATATATAGTAGTTTACCATTGAAAATACCTTATAATATAACGTAATATGCAGTGTATCATTGAAAATACCTTATAATATATCGTAATATGCAATGTATCATGGAAAATACCTTATAATATAACGTAATATGCAATGAATCATCGAAAATACCTTATAATATAACGTAATATGCAGTGTATCATTGAAAATACCAATTAATATAACGTAATATGCAGTGTATCATGGAAAATACCTTATAATATAACGTAATATGAAGTGTATCATTGAAAATACCTGATAATATATAGTAGTTTACCATTGAAAATACCTTTTAATATAACGTAACATGCAGTGTATCATTGAAAATACCTTATAATATATCGTAATATGCAATGTGTCATTGAAAATACCTTATGATATAACGTAATATGCAGTGTATCATTGAAAATACCTTATAATATAACATAATATGCAGTGTATCATTGAAAATACCTTATAATATAACGTAATATGCAGTGTATCATTGAAAATACCATATAATATATAGTAATATGCCGTGTATCATTGAAAATACCTAATGATATAACGTACTATGCAGTGTAACATTGAAAATACCTTATAATATAACGTAATATGCAGTGTATCATCGAAAATACCTTATATTATAACGTAATATGCAGCGTATCATTGAAAATACCTTATAATATATAGTAGTTTACCATTGAAAATACCTTATAATATAACGTAATATGCAGTGTATCATTGAAAATACCTTATAATATATCGTAATATGCAATGTATCATTGAAAATACCTTATAATATATAGTAGTTTACCATTGAAAATACCTTATAATATAACGTAATATGCAGTGTATCATTGAAAATACCGTATAATATATCGTAATATGCAGGGTATCATTGAAAATACCTTATGATATAACGTAATATGCAGTGTAACATTGAAAATACCTTATAATATAACGTAATATGCAGTGTATCATTGAAAATACCTAATGATAGCGTAATATGCAGTGTATCATGGAAAATACCTTATAATATAACGTAATATGCAGTGTATCATTGAAATTACCTTATAATATGTAGTAGTTTACCATTGAAAATACCTTATAATATAACGTAATATGCTGTGTATCATTGAAAATACCTTATAATATATCGTAATATGCAGTGTATCATTGAAAATACCGTATAATATATCGTAATATGCAGGGTATCATTGAAAATACCTTATATTATAACGTAATATGCAGTGTAACATTGAAAATACCTTATAATATAACGTAATATGCAGTGTATCATTGAAAATACCTTATAATATATCGTAATATGCAGTGTATCATTGAAAATACCGTATAATATATCGTAATATGCAGGGTATCATTGAAAATACCTTATATTATAACGTAATATGCAGTGTAACATTGAAAATACCTTATAATATAACGTAATATGCAGTGTATCATTGAAAATACCTTATAATATATCGTAATATGCAATGTATCATTGAAAATACCTTATAATATATAGTAGTTTACCATTGAAAATACCTTATAATATAACGTAATATGCAGTGTATCATTGAAAATACCTTATAATATATCGTAATATGCAGGGTATCATTGAAAATACCTTATGATATAACGTAATATGCAGTGTAACATTGAAAATACCTTATAATATAACGTAATATGCAGTGTATCATTGAAAATACCTTATAATATATCGTAATATGCAGGGTATCATTGAAAATACCTTATGATATAACGTAATATGCAGTGTAACATTGAAAATACCTTATAATATAACGTAATATGCAGTGTATCATTGAAAACACCTTATAATATAACGTAATATGCAATGTATCATCGAAAATACCTTATAATATAACGTAATATGAAGTGTATCATTGAAAATACCTGATAATATATAGTAGTTTACCATTGAAAATACCTTTTAATATAACGTAACATGCAGTGTATCATTGAAAATACCTTATAATATATCGTAATATGCAATGTGTCATTGAAAATACCTTATGATATAACGTAATATGCAGTGTATCATTGAAAATACCTTATAATATAACATAATATGCAGTGTATCATTGAAAATACCTTATAATATAACGTAATATGCAGTGTATCATTGAAAATACCATATAATATATAGTAATATGCCGTGTATCATTGAAAATACCTAATGATATAACGTACTATGCAGTGTAACATTGAAAATACCTTATAATATAACGTAATATGCAGTGTATCATTGAATATACCTTATAATATATCGTAATATGCAGTGTATCATTGAAACTACCTACTGATATAACGTAATATGCAGTGTATCATTGAAAATACCTTATAATATATCGTAATATGCAGGGTATCATTGAAAATACCTTATGATATAACGTACTATGCAGTGTAACATTGAAAATACGTTATAATATAACGTAATATGCAGTGTATCATTGAAAACACCTTATAATATAACGTAATATGCAATGTATCATCGAAAATACCTTATAATATAACGTAATATGCAGTGTATCATTGAAAATACCTTATAATATAACGTAATATGCAGTGTATCATGGAAAATACCTTATAATATAACGTAATATGCAATGTATCATCGAAAATACCTTATATTATAACGTAATATGCAGTGTATCATGGAAAATACCTTATAATATATAGTAGTTTACCATTGAAAATACCTTATAATATAACGTAATATGCAGTGTATCATTGAAAATACTTTATAATATATCGTAATATGCAGTGTATCATGGAAAATACCTTATAATATATAGTAGTTTACCATTGAAAATACCTTATAATATAACGTAATATGCAGTGTATCATTGAAAATACTTTATAATATATCGTAATATGCAGTGTATCATTGAAAATACCTTCTGATATAACGTAATATGCAGTGTATCATTGAAAATACCTTATAATATAACGTAATATGCAATGTATCATGGAAAATACCTTATATTATAACGTAATATGCAGCGTATCATTGAAAATACCTTATAATATATAGTAGTTTACCATTGAAAATACCTTATAATATAACGTAATATGCAGTGTATCATTGAAAATACCTTATAATATAACGTAATATGCAGTGTATCATTGAAAATACCTTATAATATAACATAATATGCAGTGTATCATTGAAAATACCTTATAATATAACATAATATGCAGTGTATCATGGAAAATACCTTATAATATAACGTAATATGCAGTGTATCATTGAAATTACCTTATAATATGTAGTAGTTTACCATTGAAAATACCTAATGATATAACGTAATATGCAGTGTATCATTGAAAATACCAATTAATATAACGTAATATGCAGTGTATCATGGAAAATACCTTATAATATAACGTAATATGCAGTGTATCATTGAAAATACCTTATAATATATTGTAGTTTACCATTGAAAATACCTTATAATATAACGTAATATGCAGTGTATCATTGAAAATACCTTATAATATAACGTAATATGCAGTGTATCATGGAAAATACCTTATAATATATAGTAGTTTACCATTGAAAATACCTTATAATATAACGTAATATGCAGTGTATCATTGAAAATACCTTATATTATAACGTAATATGCAATGTATCATCGAAAATACCTTATAATATAACGTAATATGCAGTGTATCATTGAAAATACCTTATAATATAACGTAATATGCAGTGTATCATGGAAAATACCTTATAATATAACGTAATATGCAATGTATCATCGAAAATACCTTATATTATAACGTAATATGCAGCGTATCATTGAAAATACCTTATAATATATCGTAATATGCAATGTATCATTGAAAATACCTTATAATATATAGTTGTTTACCATTGAAAATACCTTATAATATAACGTAATATGCAGTGTATCATTGAAAATACCGTATAATATATCGTAATATGCAGGGTATCATTGAAAATACCTTATGATATAACGTAATATGCAGTGTAACATTGAAAATACCTTATAATATAACGTAATATGCAGTGTATCATTGAAAATACCTGATAATATATCGTAATTTGTAGTGTATCCTCGAAAATACGTTATAATATAACGTAATATGCAGTGTATCATTGAAAATACCTAATGATATAACGTAATATGCAATGTATCATCGAAAATACCTTATATTATAACGTAATATGCAGCATATCATTGAAAATACCTTATAATATATAGTAGTTTACCATTGAAAATACCTTATAATATAACGTAATATGCAGTGTATCATTGAAAATACCTTATAATATATCGTAATATGCAATGTATCATGGAAAATACCTTATAATATAACGTAATATGCAATGAATCATCGAAAATACCTTATAATATAACGTAATATGCAGTGTATCATTGAAAATACCAATTAATATAACGTAATATGCAGTGTATCATGGAAAATACCTTATAATATAACGTAATATGAAGTGTATCATTGAAAATACCTGATAATATATAGTAGTTTACCATTGAAAATACCTTTTAATATAACGTAACATGCAGTGTATCATTGAAAATACCTTATAATATATCGTAATATGCAATGTGTCATTGAAAATACCTTATGATATAACGTAATATGCAGTGTATCATTGAAAATACCTTATAATATAACATAATATGCAGTGTATCATTGAAAATACCTTATAATATAACGTAATATGCAGTGTATCATTGAAAATACCATATAATATATAGTAATATGCCGTGTATCATTGAAAATACCTAATGATATAACGTACTATGCAGTGTAACATTGAAAATACCTTATAATATAACGTAATATGCAGTGTATCATTGAATATACCTTATAATATATCGTAATATGCAGTGTATCATTGAAACTACCTACTGATATAACGTAATATGCAGTGTATCATGGAAAATACCTTATAATATAACGTAATATGCAATGTATCATCGAAAATACCTTATATTATAACGTAATATGCAGCGTATCATTGAAAATACCTTATAATATATAGTAGTTTACCATTGAAAATACCTTATAATATAACGTAATATGCAGTGTATCATTGAAAATACCTTATAATATATCGTAATATGCAATGTATCATTGAAAATACCTTATAATATATAGTAGTTTACCATTGAAAATACCTTATAATATAACGTAATATGCAGTGTATCATTGAAAATACCGTATAATATATCGTAATATGCAGGGTATCATTGAAAATACCTTATGATATAACGTAATATGCAGTGTAACATTGAAAATACCTTATAATATAACGTAATATGCAGTGTATCATTGAAAATACCTTATAATATATCGTAATATGCAATGTATCATTGAAAATACCTTATAATATATAGTAGTTTACCATTGAAAATACCTTATGATATAACGTAATATGCAGTGTAACATTGAAAATACCTTATAATATAACGTAATATGCAGTGTATCATTGAAAACACCTTATAATATAACGTAATATGAAGTGTATCATTGAAAATACCTTATAATATAACGTAATATGCAGTGTATCATTGAAAATACCATATAATATATAGTAATATGCAGTGTATCATTGAAAATACCTAATGATAGCGTAATATGCAGTGTATCATGGAAAATACCTTATAATATAACGTAATATGCAGTGTATCATTGAAATTACCTTATAATATGTAGTAGTTTACCATTGAAAATACCTTATAATATAACGTAATATGCTGTGTATCATTGAAAATACCTTATAATATATCGTAATATGCAGTGTATCATTGAAAATACCGTATAATATATCGTAATATGCAGGGTATCATTGAAAATACCTTATGATATAACGTAATATGCAGTGTAACATTGAAAATACCTTATAATATAACGTAATATGCAGTGTATCATTGAAAATACCTTATAATATATCGTAATATGCAATGTATCATTGAAAATACCTTATAATATATAGTAGTTTACCATTGAAAATACCTTATAATATAACGTAATATGCAGTGTATCATTGAAAATACCTTATAATATATCGTAATATGCAGGGTATCATTGAAAATACCTTATGATATAACGTAATATGCAGTGTAACATTGAAAATACCTTATAATATAACGTAATATGCAGTGTATCATTGAAAACACCTTATAATATAACGTAATATGCAATGTATCATCGAAAATACCTTATAATATAACGTAATATGCAGTGTATCATTGAAAATACCTTATAATATAACGTAATATGCAGTGTATCATGGAAAATACCTTATAATATAACGTAATATGCAATGTATCATCGAAAATACCTTATATTATAACGTAATATGCAGCGTATCATTGAAAATACTTTATAATATATAGTAGTTTACCATTGAAAATACCTTATAATATAACGTAATATGCAGTGTATCATTGAAAATACCTTATAATATATCGTAATATGCAATGTATCATTGAAAATACCTTATAATATATAGTAGTTTACCATTGAAAATACCTTATAATATAACGTAATATGCAGTGTATCATTGAAAATACCGTATAATATATCGTAATATGCAGGGTATCATTGAAAATACCTTATAATATAACGTAATATGCAGTGTATCATTGAAAATACCTGATAATATATCGTAATTTGTAGTGTATCCTCGAAAATACCTTATAATATATCGTAATATGCAGTGTATCATTGAAAATACCTTATGATATAACGTAATATGCAGTGTATCATTGAAAATACCTTATAATATAACGTAATATGCAATGTATCATGGAAAATACCTTATATTATAACGTAATATGCAGCGTATCATTGAAAATACCTTATAATATATAGTAGTTTACCATTGAAAATACCTTATAATATAACGTAATATGCAGTGTATCATTGAAAATACCTTATAATATAACGTAATATGCAATGTATCATTGAAAATACCTTATAATATATAGTAGTTTACCATTGAAAATACCTTATAATATAACGTAATATGCAGTGTATCATTGAAAATACCGTATAATATATCGTAATATGCAGGGTATCATTGAAAATACCTTATGATATAACGTAATATGCAGTGTAACATTGAAAATACCTTATAATATAACGTAATATGCAGTGTATCATTGAAAATACCTTATAATATATCGTAATATGCAATGTATCATTGAAAATACCTTATAATATATAGTAGTTTACCATTGAAAATACCTTATAATATAACGTAATATGCAGTGTATCATTGAAAATACCTTATAATATATCGTAATATGCAGGGTATCATTGAAAATACCTTATGAGTTAACGTAATATGCAGTGTAACATTGAAAATACCTTATAATATAACGTAATATGCAGTGTATCATTGAAAACACCTTATAATATAACGTAATATGCAATGTATCATCGAAAATACCTTATAATATAACGTAATATGCAGTGTATCATTGAAAATACCTTATAATATAACGTAATATGCAGCGTATCATTGAAAATACCTTATAATATATAGTAGTTTACCATTGAAAATACCTTATAATATAACGTAATATGCAGTGTATCATTGAAAATACCTTATAATATATCGTAATATGCAATGTATCATTGAAAATACCTTATAATATATAGTAGTTTACCATTGAATATACCTTATAATATAACGTAATATGCAGTGTATCATTGAAAATACCGTATAATATATCGTAATATGCAGGGTATCATTGAAAATACCTTATAATATAACGTAATATGCAGTGTATCATTGAAAATACCTGATAATATATCGTAATTTGTAGTGTATCCTCGAAAATACCTTATAATATATCGTAATATGCAGTGTATCATTGAAAATACCTTCTGATATAACGTAATAAGCAGTGTATCATTGAAAATACCTTATAATATAACGTAATATGCAATGTATCATGGAAAATACCTTATATTATAACGTAATATGCAGCGTATCATTGAAAATACCTTATAATATATAGTAGTTTACCATTGAAAATACCTTATAATATAACGTAATATGCAGTGTATCATTGAAAATACCTTATAATATATCGTAATATGCAATGTATCATTGAAAATACCTTATAATATATAGTAGTTTACCATTGAAAATACCTTATAATATAACGTAATATGCAGTGTATCATTGAAAATACCGTATAATACATCGTAATATGCAGGGTATCATTGAAAATACCTTATAATATATCGTAATATGCAATGTGTCATTGAAAATACCTTATGAAATAACGTAATATGCAGTGTATCATTGAAAATACCTTATAATATAACATAATATGCAGTGTATCATTGAAAATACCTTATAATATAACATAATATGCAGTGTATCATTGAAAATACCTTATAATATAACGTAATATGCAGTGTATCATTGAAAATACCATATAATATATAGTAATATGCAGTGTATCATTGAAAATACCTAATGATAGCGTAATATGCAGTGTATCATGGAAAATACCTTATAATATAACGTAATATGCAGTGTATCATTGAAATTACCTTATAATATGTAGTAGTTTACCATTGAAAATACCTTATAATATAACGTAATATGCAGTGTATCATTGAAAATACCTTATAATATATCGTAATATGCAGTGTATCATTGAAACTACCTACTGATATAACGTAATATGCAGTGTATCATTGAAACTACCTTATAATATATCGTAATATGCAATGTATCATTGAAAATACCTTATAATATATAGTAGTTTACCATTGAAAATACCTTATAATATAACGTAATATGCAGTGTATCATTGAAAATACCGTATAATATATCGTAATATGCAGGGTATCATTGAAAATACCGTATAATATATCGTAATATGCAGGGTATCATTGAAAATACCTTATGATATAACGTAATATGCAGTGTATCATTGAAAATACCTTATAATATAACGTAATATGCAGTGTATCATTGAAAATACCGTATAATATATCGTAATATGCAGGGTATCATTGAAAATACCTTATAATATATAGTAGTTTACCATTGAAAATACCTTATAATATAACGTAATATGCAGTGTATCATTGAAAATACCTTATAATATATCGTAATATGCAGTGTATCATTGAAAATACCTTCTGATATAACGTAATATGCAGTGTATCATTGAAAATACCTTATAATATAACGTAATATGCAATGTATCATGGAAAATACCTTATATTATAACGTAATATGCAGCGTATCATTGAAAATACCTTATAATATATAGTAGTTTACCATTGAAAATACCTTATAATATAACGTAATATGCAGTGTATCATTGAAAATACCTTATAATATATCGTAATATGCAGTGTATCATTGAAAATACCTTATAATATATAGTAGTTTACCATTGAAAATACCTTATAATATAACGTAATATGCAGTGTATCATTGAAAATACCGTATAATATATCGTAATATGCAGGGTATCATTGAAAATACCTTATGATATAACGTAATATGCAGTGTATCATTGAAAATACCTTATAATATAACGTAATATGCAGTGTATCATTGAAAATACCTTATAATATATCGTAATATGCAATGTATCATTGAAAATACCTTATAATATATAGTAGTTTACCATTGAAAATACCTTATAATATAACGTAATATGCAGTGTATCATTGAAAATACCTTATAATATATCGTAATATGCAGGGTATCATTGAAAATACCTTATGATATAACGTAATATGCAGTGTATCATTGAAAATACCTTATAATATAACGTAATATGCAGTGTATCATTGAAAACACCTTATAATATAACGTAATATGCAATGTATCATCGAAAATACCTTATAATATAACGTAATATGCAGTGTATCATTGAAAATACCTTATAATATAACGTAATATGCAGTGTATCATGGAAAATACCTTATAATATAACGTAATATGCAATGTATCATCGAAAATACCTTATATTATAACGTAATATGCAGCGTATCATTGAAAATACCTTATAATATATAGTAGTTTACCATTGAAAATACCTTATAATATAACGTAATATGCAGTGTATCATTGAAAATACCTTATAATATATCGTAATATGCAATGTATCATTGAAAATACCTTATAATATATAGTAGTTTACCATTGAAAATACCTTATAATATAACGTAATATGCAGTGTATCATTGAAAATACCGTATAATATATCGTAATATGCAGGGTATCATTGAAAATACCTTATAATATAACGTAATATGCAGTGTATCATTGAAAATACCTGATAATATATCGTAATTTGTAGTGTATCCTCGAAAATACCTTATAATATATCGTAATATGCAGTGTATCATTGAAAATACCTTATGATATAACGTAATATGCAGTGTATCATTGAAAATACCTTATAATATAACGTAATATGCAATGTATCATGGAAAATACCTTATATTATAACGTAATATGCAGCGTATCATTGAAAATACCTTATAATATATAGTAGTTTACCATTGAAAATACCTTATAATATAACGTAATATGCAGTGTATCATTGAAAATACCTTATAATATAACGTAATATGCAATGTATCATTGAAAATACCTTATAATATATAGTAGTTTACCATTGAAAATACCTTATAATATAACGTAATATGCAGTGTATCATTGAAAATACCGTATAATATATCGTAATATGCAGGGTATCATTGAAAATACCTTATGATATAACGTAATATGCAGTGTAACATTGAAAATACCTTATAATATAACGTAATATGCAGTGTATCATTGAAAATACCTTATAATATATCGTAATATGCAATGTATCATTGAAAATACCTTATAATATATAGTAGTTTACCATTGAAAATACCTTATAATATAACGTAATATGCAGTGTATCATTGAAAATACCTTATAATATATCGTAATATGCAGGGTATCATTGAAAATACCTTATGATATAACGTAATATGCAGTGTAACATTGAAAATACCTTATAATATAACGTAATATGCAGTGTATCATTGAAAACACCTTATAATATAACGTAATATGCAATGTATCATCGAAAATACCTTATAATATAACGTAATATGCAGTGTATCATTGAAAATACCTTATAATATAACGTAATATGCAGTGTATCATGGAAAATACCTTATAATATAACGTAATATGCAATGTATCATCGAAAATACCTTATATTATAACGTAATATGCAGTGTATCATTGAAAATACCTTATAATATAACGTAATATGCAGTGTATCATTGAAAATACCGTATAATATATCGTAATATGCAATGTATCATTGAAAATACCTTATAATATATAGTAGTTTACCATTGAAAATACCTTATAATATAACGTAATATGCAGTGTATCATTGAAAATACCTTATAATATATCGTAATATGCAGTGTATCATTGAAAATACCTTCTGATATAACGTAATATGCAGTGTATCATTGAAAATACCTTATAATATAACGTAATATGCAATGTATCATGGAAAATACCTTATATTATAACGTAATATGCAGCGTATCATTGAAAATACCTTATAATATATAGTAGTTTACCATTGAAAATACCTTATAATATAACGTAATATGCAGTGTATCATTGAAAATACCTTATAATATAACGTAATATGCAATGTATCATTGAAAATACCTTATAATATATAGTAGTTTACCATTGAAAATACCTTATAATATAACGTAATATGCAGTGTATCATTGAAAATACCTTATAATATATCGTAATATGCAGGGTATCATTGAAAATACCTTATGATATAACGTAATATGCAGTGTAACATTGAAAATACCTTATAATATAACGTAATATGCAGTGTATCATTGAAAATACCTTATAATATATCGTAATATGCAATGTATCATTGAAAATACCTTATAATATATAGTAGTTTACCATTGAAAATACCTTATAATATAACGTAATATGCAGTGTATCATTGAAAATACCTTATAATATATCGTAATATGCAGGGTATCATTGAAAATACCTTATGATATAACGTAATATGCAGTGTATCATTGAAAATACCTTATAATATAACGTAATATGCAGTGTATCATTGAAAACACCTTATAATATAACGTAATATGCAATGTATCATCGAAAATACCTTATAATATAACGTAATATGCAGTGTATCATTGAAAATACCTTATAATATAACGTAATATGCAGTGTATCATGGAAAATACCTTATAATATAACGTAATATGCAATGTATCATCGAAAATACCTTATATTATAACGTAATATGCAGCGTATCATTGAAAATACCTTATAATATATAGTAGTTTACCATTGAAAATACCTTATAATATAACGTAATATGCAGTGTATCATTGAAAATACCTTATAATATATCGTAATATGCAATGTATCATTGAAAATACCTTATAATATATAGTAGTTTACCATTGAAAATACCTTATAATATAACGTAATATGCAGTGTATCATTGAAAATACCGTATAATATATCGTAATATGCAGGGTATCATTGAAAATACCTTATAATATAACGTAATATGCAGTGTATCATTGAAAATACCTGATAATATATCGTAATTTGTAGTGTATCCTCGAAAATACCTTATAATATATCGTAATATGCAGTGTATCATTGAAAATACCTTATGATATAACGTAATATGCAGTGTATCATTGAAAATACCTTATAATATAACGTAATATGCAATGTATCATGGAAAATACCTTATATTATAACGTAATATGCAGCGTATCATTGAAAATACCTTATAATATATAGTAGTTTACCATTGAAAATACCTTATAATATAACGTAATATGCAGTGTATCATTGAAAATACCTTATAATATATCGTAATATGCAATGTATCATTGAAAATACCTTATAATATATAGTAGTTTACCATTGAAAATACCTTATAATATAACGTAATATGCAGTGTATCATTGAAAATACCGTATAATATATCGTAATATGCAGGGTATCATTGAAAATACCTTATGATATAACGTAATATGCAGTGTAACATTGAAAATACCTTATAATATAACGTAATATGCAGTGTATCATTGAAAATACCTTATAATATATCGTAATATGCAATGTATCATTGAAAATACCTTATAATATATAGTAGTTTACCATTGAAAATACCTTATAATATAACGTAATATGCAGTGTATCATTGAAAATACCTTATAATATATCGTAATATGCAGGGTATCATTGAAAATACCTTATGATATAACGTAATATGCAGTGTAACATTGAAAATACCTTATAATATAACGTAATATGCAGTGTATCATTGAAAACACCTTATAATATAACGTAATATGCAATGTATCATCGAAAATACCTTATAATATAACGTAATATGCAGTGTATCATTGAAAATACCTTATAATATAACGTAATATGCAGTGTATCATGGAAAATACCTTATAATATAACGTAATATGCAATGTATCATCGAAAATACCTTATATTATAACGTAATATGCAGCGTATCATTGAAAATACCTTATAATATATCGTAATATGCAATGTATCATTGAAAATACCTTATAATATATAGTAGTTTACCATTGAAAATACCTTATAATATAACGTAATATGCAGTGTATCATTGAAAATACCGTATAATACATCGTAATATGCAGGGTATCATTGAAAATACCTTATAATATATCGTAATATGCAATGTGTCATTGAAAATACCTTATGATATAACGTAATATGCAGTGTATCATTGAAAATACCTTATAATATAACATAATATGCAGTGTATCATTGAAAATACCTTATAATATAACATAATATGCAGTGTATCATTGAAAATACCTTATAATATAACGTAATATGCAGTGTATCATTGAAAATACCATATAATATATAGTAATATGCAGTGTATCATTGAAAATACCTAATGATAGCGTAATATGCAGTGTATCATGGAAAATACCTTATAATATAACGTAATATGCAGTGTATCATTGAAATTACCTTATAATATGTAGTAGTTTACCATTGAAAATACCTTATAATATAACGTAATATGCAGTGTATCATTGAAAATACCTTATAATATATCGTAATATGCAGTGTATCATTGAAACTAC
Organism: Lasioglossum lativentre; assembly: GCA_916610255.1. Classification (NCBI taxonomy): domain Eukaryota; kingdom Metazoa; phylum Arthropoda; class Insecta; order Hymenoptera; family Halictidae; genus Lasioglossum; species Lasioglossum lativentre. The sequence goes on from CAKAJI010000335.1 coordinate 175,982, forward strand.
CTACTGATATAACGTAATATGCAGTGTATCATTGAAAATACCTTATAATATATCGTAATATGCAGGGTATCATTGAAAATACCTTATGATATAACGTAATATGCAGTGTAACATTGAAAATACCTTATAATATAACGTAATATGCAGTGTATCATTGAAAACACCTTATAATATAACGTAATATGCAATGTATCATCGAAAATACCTTATAATATAACGTAATATGCAGTGTATCATTGAAAATACCTTATAATATAACGTAATATGCAGTGTATCATGGAAAATACCTTATAATATAACGTAATATGCAATGTATCATCGAAAATACCTTATAAGATAACGTAATATGCAGCGTATCATTGAAAATACCTTATAATATATAGTAGTTTACCATTGAAAATACCTTATAATATAACGTAATATGCAGTGTATCATTGAAACTACCATATAATATATCGTAATATGCAATGTATCATTGAAAATACCTTATAATATATAGTAGTTTACCATTGAAAATACCTTATAATATAACGTAATATGCAGTGTATCATTGAAAATACCGTATAATATATCGTAATATGCAGGGTATCATTGAAAATACCTTATAATATAACGTAATATGCAGTGTATCATTGAAAATACCGTATAATATATCGTAATATGCAGGGTATCATTGAAAATACCTTATAATATAACGTAATATGCAGTGTATCATTGAAAATACCTGATAATATATCGTAATTTGTAGTGTATCCTCGAAAATACCTTATAATATATCGTAATATGCAGTGTATCATTGAAAATACCTTCTGATATAACGTAATATGCAGTGTATCATTGAAAATACCTTATAATATAACGTAATATGCAATGTATCATGGAAAATACCTTATATTATAACGTAATATGCAGCGTATCATTGAAAATACCTTATAATATATAGTAGTTTACCATTGAAAATACCTTATAATATAACGTAATATGCAGTGTATCATTGAAAATACCTTATAATATATCGTAATATGCAATGTATCATTGAAAATACCTTATAATATATAGTAGTTTACCATTGAAAATACCTTATAATATAACGTAATATGCAGTGTATCATTGAAAATACCGTATAATATATCGTAATATGCAGGGTATCATTGAAAATACCTTATGATATAACGTAATATGCAGTGTATCATTGAAAATACCTTATAAAATATCGTAATATGCAGTGTATCATTGAAAATACCTTATAATATATAGTAGTTTACCATTGAAAATACCTTATAATATAACGTAATATGTAGTGTATCATTGAAAATACCTTATAATATAACGTAATATGCAGTGTATCATGGAAAATACCTTATAATATAACGTAATAAGCAGTGTATCATTGAAATTACCTTATAATATATAGTAGTTTACCATTGAAAATACCTTATAATATAACGAAATATGCAGTGTATCATTGAAAATACCTTCTAATACATCGTAGTTTCTCATTGAAAATACCTTCTAATATATCGTAGTTTCTCACTGAAAATACCTTCTAAAATATCGTAGTTTATCATTGAAAATACTTTTTAATATAACGTAATATGCAGTGTATCATTGAAAATACCTTATAAAATATCGTAATATGCAGTGTATCATTGGAAATACCTTATAATATAACGTAATATGCAGTGTATCATTGAAAATACCATATAATATATCGTAATATGCAGTGTATCATTGAAAATACCTTATTATATATCGTAATTTGTAGTGTATTATTGAAAATACCTTATAATATAACGTAATATGCAGTGTATCATTGAAAATACCTTATAATATAACGTAATGTGCAGTGTATCATGGAAAATACCTTATAATATAACGTAATATGCAGTGTATCATTGAAAATACCATATAATATATCGTAATATGCAGTGTATCATTGAAAATACCTTATAATATAACGTAATATGCAGTGTATCATTGAAAATTCCTTATAATATAACGTAATATGCAGTGTATCATTGAAAATACCTTATAATATATAGTAGTTTACCATTGAAAATACCTTATAATATAACGTAATATGCAGTGTAACATTGAAAATGCCTTATAATTTAACGTAATACGTAGTGTATCATTGAAAATACCTTATAAAAATAACGTAATATGCAGTGTGTCATTGAAAATACCTTATGATATAACGTAATATGCAGTGTATCATTGAAAATACCTTATAATATATAACATAATATGCAGTGTATACTCGAAAATACGTTATGATATAACGTAATATGCAGTGTATCATTGAAAATACCATATAATATATCGTAATATGCAGTGTATCATTGAAAATACCTTATAATATATTGTAGTTTACCATTGAAAATACCTTATAATATAACGTAACATGCAGTGTATCATTGAAAATACCTTATAATATATCGTAATATGCAGTGTGTCATTGAAAATACCTTATAATATATCGTAATTTGTAGTGTATTATTGAAAATACCTTATAATATAACGTAATATGCATTGTATCATTGAAAATATCTTATAATGTATCGTAATGTGCAGTGTATCATTGAAAATACCTTATAATATAACATAATATGCAGTGTATCATTGAAAATACCTTATAATATAACATAATATGCAGTGTATCATTGAAAATACCTAATGATATAACGTAATATGCAGTGTATCATTGAAAATACCTTTTAATATAACGTAATATGCAGTGTATCATGGAAAATACCTTATAATATAACGTAATATGCAGTGTATCATTGAAAATACCTTATAATATATAGTAGTTTACCATTGAAAATACCTTATAATATAACGTAATATGTAGTGTATCATTGAAAATACCTTATAATATAACGTAATATGCAGTGTATCATGGAAAATACCTTATAATATAACGTAATAAGCAGTGTATCATTGAAATTACCTTATAATATATAGTAGTTTACCATTGAAAATACCTTATAATATAACGAAATATGCAGTGTATCATTGAAAATACCTTCTAATACATCGTAGTTTCTCATTGAAAATACCTTCTAATATATCGTAGTTTCTCACTGAAAATACCTTCTAAAATATCGTAGTTTATCATTGAAAATACTTTTTAATATAACGTAATATGCAGTGTATCATTGAAAATACCTTATAAAATATCGTAATATGCAGTGTATCATTGGAAATACCTTATAATATAACGTAATATGCAGTGTATCATTGAAAATACATTATAATATAACGTAATATACAGTGTATCATTGAATATACCTTATAATATAACGTAATATGCAGTGTATCATTGAAAATACCTTATAATATATCGTAATATGCAGTGTGTCATTGAAAATACCTTACAATATAACGTAATATGCAGTGTATCATTGAAAATACCTGATAATATATAGTAAGTTGTAGTGTATCCTCGAAAATACCTTATAATTTATCGTAATTTGTAGTGTATTATTGAAAATACCTTATAATATAACGTAATATGCAGTGTATCATGGAAAATACCTTATAATATAACGTAATATGCAGTGTATCATTGAAAATACCTTATAATATATAGTAGTTTACCATTGAAAATACCTTATAATATAACGTAATATGTAGTGTATCATTGAAAATACCTTATAATATAACGTAATATGCAGTGTATCATGGAAAATACCTTATAATATAACGTAATAAGCAGTGTATCATTGAAATTACCTTATAATATATAGTAGTTTACCATTGAAAATACCTTATAAAATAACGTAATATGCAGTGTATCATTGAAAATTCCTTATAATATATCGTAATTTGTAGTGTATTATTGAAAATACCTTATAATATAACGTAATATGCATTGTATCATTGAAAATATCTTATAATGTATCGTAATGTGCAGTGTATCATTGAAAATACCTTATAATATAACGTAATATGCAGTGTATCATTGAAAATACCTGATAATATATCGTAAGTTGTAGTGTATCCTCGAAAATACCTTATAATATAACGTAATATGCAGTGTATCATTGAAAATATCATATAATATATCGTAATATGCAGTGTATCATTGAAAATACCTTATAATATAACGTAATATGCAGTGTATCATTGAAAATTCCTTATAATATAACGTAATATGCAGGGTATCATTGAAAATATCTTATAATATATAGTAGTTTACCATTGAAAATACCTTATAATATAACGTAATATGCAGTGTAACAGTGAAAATGCCTTATAATATAACGTAATACGCAGTGTATCATTGAAAATTCCTTATAATATATCGTAGTTTGTAGTGTATTATTGAAAATACCTTATAATATAACGTAATATGCATTGTATAATTGAAAATATCTTATAATGTATCGTAATGTGCAGTGTATCATTGAAAATACCTTATAATATAACGTAATATGCAGTGTATCATGGAAAATACCTTATAATATATAGTAGTTTACCATTGAAAATACCTTATAATATAACGTAATATGCAGTGTAACATTGAAAATGCCTTATAATATAACGTAATACGTAGTGTATCATTGAAAATACCTTATAAAAATAACGTAATATGCAGTGTAACATTGAAAATACCTTATAATATAACGTAATATGCTGTGTATCATTGAAAATACCTTATAATATATAGTAGTTTACCATTGAAAATACCTTATAATATAACGTAACATGCAGTGTATCATTGAAAATACCTTATAATATATCGTAATATGCAGTGTGTCATTGAAAATACCTTACAATATAACGTAATATGCAGTGTATCATTGAAAATACCTGATAATATATAGTAAGTTGTAGTGTATCCTCGAAAATACCTTATAATATATCGTAATTTGTAGTGTATTATTGAAAATACCTTATAATATAACGTAATATGCAGTGTATCATTGAAAATACCTTATAATATAACGTAATGTGCAGTGTATCATGGAAAATACCATATAATATATCGTAATATGCAGTGTATCATTGAAAATACCTTATAATATATAGTAGTTTACCATTGAAAATACCTTATAATATAACGTAACATGCAGTGTATCATTGAAAATACCTTATAATATATCGTAATATGCAGTGTGTCATTGAAAATACCTTATGATATAACGTAATATGCAGTGTATCATTGAAAATACCTTATAATATAACGTAATATGCATTGTATCATTGAAAATATCTTATAATGTATCGTAATGTGCAGTGTATCATTGAAAATACCTTATAATATAACGTAATATGCAGTGTATCATTGAAAATACCATATAATATATTGTAATTTGTAGTGTATTATTGAAAATACCTTATAATATAACGTAATATGCAGTGTATCATTGAAAATACCTTATAATATAACGTAATGTGCAGTGTATCATGGAAAATACCTTATAATATAACGTAACATGCAGTGTATCATTGAAAATACCTTATAATATATCGTAATATGCAGTGTGTCATTGAAAATACCTTACAATATAACGTAATATGCAGTGTATCATTGAAAATACCTGATAATATATAGTAAGTTGTAGTGTATCCTCGAAAATACCTTATAATATATCGTAATTTGTAGTGTATTATTGAAAATACCTTATAATATAACGTAATATGCAGTGTATCATTGAAAATACCTTATAATATAACGTAATGTGCAGTGTATCATTGAAAATACCATATAATATATCGTAATATGCAGTGTATCATTGAAAATACCTTATAATATATAGTAGTTTACCATTGAAAATACCTTATAATATAACGTAACATGCAGTGTATCATTGAAAATACCTTATAATATATCGTAATATGCAGTGTGTCATTGAAAATACCTTATGATATAACGTAATATGCAGTGTATCATTGAAAATACCTTATAATATAACGTAATATGCAGTGTATCATTGAAAATATCTTATAATGTATCGTAATGTGCAGTGTATCATTGAAAATACCTTATAATATAACGTAATATGCAGTGTATCATTGAAAATACCATATAATATATTGTAATTTGTAGTGTATTATTGAAAATACCTTATAATATAACGTAATATGCAGTGTATCATTGAAAATACCTTATAATATAACGTAATATGCAGTGTATCATGGAAAATACCTTATAATATAACGTAACATGCAGTGTATCATTGAAAATACCTTATAATATATCGTAATATGCAGTGTGTCATTGAAAATACCTTACAATATAACGTAATATGCAGTGTATCATTGAAAATACCTGATAATATATAGTAAGTTGTAGTGTATCCTCGAAAATACCTTATAATATATCGTAATTTGTAGTGTATTATTGAAAATACCTTATAATATAACGTAATATGCAGTGTATCATTGAAAATACCTTATAATATAACGTAATGTGCAGTGTATCATGGAAAATACCTTATAATATATCGTAATATGCAGTGTATCATTGAAAATACCTTATAATATATAGTAGTTTACCATTGAAAATACCTTATAATATAACGTAACATGCAGTGTATCATTGAAAATACCTTATAATATATCGTAATATGCAGTGTGTCATTGAAAATACCTTATGATATAACGTAATATGCAGTGTATCATTGAAAATACCTTATAATATAACGTAATATGCATTGTATCATTGAAAATATCTTATAATGTATCGTAATGTGCAGTGTATCATTGAAAATACCTTATAATATAACGTAATATGCAGTGTATCATTGAAAATACCTTATAATATAACGTAATGTGCAGTGTATCATGGAAAATACCATATAATATATCGTAATATGCAGTGTATCATTGAAAATACCTTATAATATATAGTAGTTTACCATTGAAAATACCTTATAATATAACGTAACATGCAGTGTATCATTGAAAATACCTTATAATATATCGTAATATGCAGTGTGTCATTGAAAATACCTTATGATATAACGTAATATGCAGTGTATCATTGAAAATACCTTATAATATAACGTAATATGCATTGTATCATTGAAAATATCTTATAATGTATCGTAATGTGCAGTGTATCATTGAAAATACCTTATAATATAACGTAATATGCAGTGTATCATTGAAAATACCTTATAATATATTGTAATTTGTAGTGTATTATTGAAAATACCTTATAATATAACGTAATATGCAGTGTATCATTGAAAATACCTTATAATATAACGTAATGTGCAGTGTATCATGGAAAATACCTTATAATATAACGTAATATGCAGTGTATCATTGAAAATACCTTATAATATATAGTAGTTTACCATTGAAAATACCTTATATTATAACGTAATATGCAGTGTAACATTGAAAATGCCTTATAATATAACGTAATACGTAGTGTATCATTGAAAATACCTTATATTATAACATAATATGCAGTGTATCATTGAAAATACCTTATAATATAACATAATATGCAGTGTATCATTGAAAATACCTAATGATATAACGTAATATGCAGTGTATCATTGAAAATACCTTATAATATAACGTAATGTGCAGTGTATCATGGAAAATACCATATAATATATCGTAATATGCAGTGTATCATTGAAAATACCTTATAATATATAGTAGTTTACCATTGAAAATACCTTATAATATAACGTAACATGCAGTGTATCATTGAAAATACCTTATAATATATCGTAATATGCAGTGTGTCATTGAAAATACCTTATGATATAACGTAATATGCAGTGTATCATTGAAAATACCTTATAATATAACGTAATATGCATTGTATCATTGAAAATATCTTATAATGTATCGTAATGTGCAGTGTATCATTGAAAATACCTTATAATATAACGTAATATGCAGTGTATCATTGAAAATACCATATAATATATTGTAATTTGTAGTGTATTATTGAAAATACCTTATAATATAACGTAATATGCAGTGTATCATTGAAAATACCTTATAATATAACGTAATATGCAGTGTATCATGGAAAATACCTTATAATATAACGTAACATGCAGTGTATCATTGAAAATACCTTATAATATATCGTAATATGCAGTGTGTCATTGAAAATACCTTACAATATAACGTAATATGCAGTGTATCATTGAAAATACCTGATAATATATAGTAAGTTGTAGTGTATCCTCGAAAATACCTTATAATATATCGTAATTTGTAGTGTATTATTGAAAATACCTTATAATATAACGTAATATGCAGTGTATCATTGAAAATACCTTATAATATAACGTAATGTGCAGTGTATCATTGAAAATACCATATAATATATCGTAATATGCAGTGTATCATTGAAAATACCTTATAATATATAGTAGTTTACCATTGAAAATACCTTATAATATAACGTAACATGCAGTGTATCATTGAAAATACCTTATAATATATCGTAATATGCAGTGTGTCATTGAAAATACCTTATGATATAACGTAATATGCAGTGTATCATTGAAAATACCTTATAATATAACGTAATATGCATTGTATCATTGAAAATATCTTATAATGTATCGTAATGTGCAGTGTATCATTGAAAATACCTTATAATATAACGTAATATGCAGTGTATCATTGAAAATACCTTATAATATAACGTAATGTGCAGTGTATCATGGAAAATACCATATAATATATCGTAATATGCAGTGTATCATTGAAAATACCTTATAATATATAGTAGTTTACCATTGAAAATACCTTATAATATAACGTAACATGCAGTGTATCATTGAAAATACCTTATAATATATCGTAATATGCAGTGTGTCATTGAAAATACCTTATGATATAACGTAATATGCAGTGTATCATTGAAAATACCTTATAATATAACGTCATATGCATTGTATCATTGAAAATATCTTATAATGTATCGTAATGTGCAGTGTATCATTGAAAATACCTTATAATATAACGTAATATGCAGTGTATCATTGAAAATACCATATAATATATTGTAATTTGTAGTGTATTATTGAAAATACCTTATAATATAACGTAATATGCAGTGTATCATTGAAAATACCTTATAATATAACGTAATGTGCAGTGTATCATGGAAAATACCTTATAATATAACGTAATATGCAGTGTATCATTGAAAATACCTTATAATATATAGTAGTTTACCATTGAAAATACCTTATATTATAACGTAATATGCAGTGTAACATTGAAAATGCCTTATAATATAACGTAATACGTAGTGTATCATTGAAAATACCTTATATTATAACATAATATGCAGTGTATCATTGAAAATACCTTATAATATAACATAATATGCAGTGTATCATTGAAAATACCTAATGATATAACGTAATATGCAGTGTATCATTGAAAATACCTTTTAATATAACGTAATATGCAGTGTATCATGGAAAATACCTTATAATATAACGTAATACGCAGTGTATCATTGAAAATTCCTTATAATATATCGTAATTTGTAGTGTATTATTGAAAATACCTTATAATGTATCGTAATGTGCAGTGTATCATTGAAAATACCTTATAATATAACGTAATATGCAGTGTATCATTGAAAATACCATATAATATATTGTAATTTGTAGTGTATTATTGAAAATACCTTATAATATAACGTAATATGCAGTGTATCATTGAAAATACCTTATAATATAACGTAATGTGCAGTGTAACAGTGAAAATGCCTTATAATATAACGTAATACGCAGTGTATCATTGAAAATACCTTATAATATATCGTAATATGCAGTGTGTCATTGAAAATACCTTATGATATAACGTAATATGCAGTGTATCATTGAAAATACCTTATAATATATAACATAATAAGCAGTGTATACTCGAAAATACGTTATGATATAACGTAATATGCAGTGTATCATTGAAAATACCATATAATATATCGTAATATGCAGTGTATCATTGAAAATACCTTATAATATAACGTAATATGCATTGTATAATTGAAAATATCTTATAATGTATCGTAATGTGCAGTGTATCATTGAAAATACCTTATAATATAACGTAATACGCAGTGTATCATTGAAAATACCTTATAATATAACGTAATATGCAGTGTATCATTGAAAATACCTGATAATATATCGTAATATGCAGTGTATCATTGAAAATACCTTATAATATAACGTAATATGCAGTGTATCATTGAAAATACCTGATAATATATCGTAATATGCAGTGTATTATTGAAAATACCTTATAATATAACGTAATATGCATTGTATAATTGAAAATATCTTATAATGTATCGTAATGTGCAGTGTATCATTGAAAATACCTTATAATATAACGTAATACGCAGTGTATCATTGAAAATACCTTATAATATAACGTAATATGCAGTGTATCATTGAAAATACCTGATAATATATCGTAATATGCAGTGTATCATTGAAAATACCTTATAATATAACGTAATATGCAGTGTATCATGTAAAATACCTTATAATATAACGTAATAAGCAGTGTATCATTGAAATTACCTTATAATATATAGTAGTTTACCATTGAAAATACCTTATAATATAACGTAATATGCAGTGTAACATTGAAAATGCCTTATAATTTAACGTAATACGTAGTGTATCATTAAAAATACCTTATAAAAATAACGTAATATGCAGTGTAACATTGAAAATACCTTATAATATAACGTAATATGCTGTGTATCATTGAAAATACCTTATAATATATAGTAGTTTACCATTGAAAATACCTTATAATATAACGTAATATGCAGTGTAACATTGACAATGCCTTATAATTTAACGTAATACGTAGTGTGTCATTGAAAATACCTTATAAAAATAACGTAATATGCAGTGTAACATTGAAAATACCTTATAATATAACGTAATATGCAGTGTATCATTGAAAATACCATATAATATATCGTAATATGCAGTGTATCATCGAAAATACCTTATAATGTATCATTGAAAATACCTTATAGTATATCGTAATATGCAGTGTATCGTTGAAAATACCTTATGATATAACGTAATATGCAGTGTAACATTGAAAATACCATATAATATAACGTAGTATGCAGTGTATCATTGAAAATACCTTATAATATAACGTAATATGCAGTGTATCATTGAAAATAGCTGATAATATATCGTAATTTATAGTATATCCTCGAAAATACCTTATAATATAACGTAATATGCAGTGTATCATTGAAAATACCTTATAATATAACATAATATGCAGTGTATCATTGAAAATACCTTATAATATAACGTAATATGCAGTGTATCATTGAAAATACCTTATAATATAACGTAATATGCAGTGTATCATTGAAAATACCATATAATATATAGTAATATGCAGTGTATCATTGAAAATACCTTATAATATATAGTAGTTTACCATTGAAAATATCTTATAATATAACGTAATATGCAGTGTAACATTGAAAATGCCTTATAATATAACGTAATACGCAGTGTATCATTGAAAATACCTTATAAAAATAACGTAATATGCAGTGTATCATCGAAAATACCTTATAATGTATCATTGAAAATACCATATAGTATATCGTAATATGGAGTGAATCGTTGAAAATACCTTATGATATAACGTAATATGCAGTGTAACATTGAAAATACCTTATAATATAACGTAATATGCAGTGTATCATTGAAAATACCTTATAATATAACGTAATATGCAGTGTATCATTGAAAATTCCTTACAATATATCGTAATTTGTAGTGTTTTATTGAAAATACCTTATAATATAACGTAATATGCATTGTATCATTGAAAATATCTTATAATGTATCGTAATGTGCAGTGTATCAATGAAAATACCTTATAATATAACGTAATATGCAGTGTATCATGGAAAATACCTTATAATATATAGTAGTTTACCATTGAAAATACCTTATAATATAACGTAATATGCAGTGTAACATTGAAAATGCCATATAATATATCGTAATATGCAGTGTATCATTGAAAATACCTTATAATATATAGTAGTTTACCATTGAAAATACCTTATAATATAACGTAACATGCAGTGTATCATTGAAAATACCTTATAATATATCGTAATATGCAGTGTGTCATTGAAAATACCTTATGATATAACGTAATATGCAGTGTATCATTGAAAATACCTTATAATATATAACATAATAAGCAGTGTATACTCGAAAATACGTTATGATATAACGTAATATGCAGTGTATCATTGAAAATACCATATAATATATTGTAATATGCAGTGTATCATTGAAAATACCATATAATATATTGTAGTTTACCATTGAAAATACCTTATAATATAACGTAACATGCAGTGTATCATTGAAAATACCTTATAATATATCGTAATATGCAGTGTGTCATTGAAAATACCTTATAATATATCGTAATTTGTAGTGTATTATTGAAAATACCTTATAATATAACGTAATATGCATTGTATCATTGAAAATATCTTATAATGTATCGTAATGTGCAGTGTATCATTGAAAATACCTTATAATATAACGTAATATGCAGTGTATCATTGAAAATACCATATAATATATTGTAATTTGTAGTGTATTATTGAAAATACCTTATAATATAACGTAATATGCAGTGTATCATTGAAAATACCTTATAATATAACGTAATGTGCAGTGTATCATGGAAAATACCTTATAATATAACGTAATATGCAGTGTATCATTGAAAATACCTTATAATATATAGTAGTTTACCATTGAAAATACCTTATATTATAACGTAATATGCAGTGTAACATTGAAAATGCCTTATAATATAACGTAATACGTAGTGTATCATTGAAAATACCTTATATTATAACATAATATGCAGTGTATCATTGAAAATACCTTATAATATAACATAATATGCAGTGTATCATTGAAAATACCTAATGATATAACGTAATATGCAGTGTATCATTGAAAATACCTTATAATATAACGTAATATGCAGTGTATCATGGAAAATACCTTATAATATAACGTAATATGCAGTGTATCATTGAAAATACCTTATAATATATAGTAGTTTACCATTGAAAATACCTTATATTATAACGTAATATGCAGTGTGTCATTGAAAATACCTTATGATATAACGTAATATGCAGTGTATCATTGAAAATACCTTATAATATATAACATAATAAGCAGTGTATACTCGAAAATACGTTATGATATAACGTAATATGCAGTGTATCATTGAAAATACCATATAATATATTGTAATATGCAGTGTATCATTGAAAATACCATATAATATATTGTAGTTTACCATTGAAAATACCTTATAATATAACGTAACATGCAGTGTATCATTGAAAATACCTTATAATATATCGTAATATGCAGTGTGTCATTGAAAATACCTTATAATATATCGTAATTTGTAGTGTATTATTGAAAATACCTTATAATATAACGTAATATGCATTGTATCATTGAAAATATCTTATAGTGTATCGTAATGTGCAGTGTATCATTGAAAATACCTTATAATATAACGTAATATGCAGTGTATCATTGAAAATACCATATAATATATTGTAATTTGTAGTGTATTATTGAAAATACCTTATAATATAACGTAATATGCAGTGTATCATTGAAAATACCTTATAATATAACGTAATGTGCAGTGTATCATGGAAAATACCTTATAATATAACGTAATATGCAGTGTATCATTGAAAATACCTTATAATATATAGTAGTTTACCATTGAAAATACCTTATATTATAACGTAATATGCAGTGTAACATTGAAAATGCCTTATAATATAACGTAATACGTAGTGTATCATTGAAAATACCTTATATTATAACATAATATGCAGTGTATCATTGAAAATACCTTATAATATAACATAATATGCAGTGCATCATTGAAAATACCTAATGATATAACGTAATATGCAGTGTATCATTGAAAATACCTTTTAATATAACGTAATATGCAGTGTATCATGGAAAATACCTTATAATATAACGTAATATGCAGTGTATCATTGAAAATACCTTATAATATATAGTAGTTTACCATTGAAAATACCTTATAATATAACGTAATATGTAGTGTATCATTGAAAATACCTTATAATATAACGTAATATGCAGTGTATCATGGAAAATACCTTATAATATAACGTAATAAGCAGTGTATCATTGAAATTACCTTATAATATATAGTAGTTTACCATTGAAAATACCTTATAAAATAACGTAATATGCAGTGTATCATTGAAAATTCCTTATAATATATCGTAATTTGTAGTGTATTATTGAAAATACCTTATAATATAACGTAATATGCATTGTATCATTGAAAATATCTTATAATGTATCGTAATGTGCAGTGTATCATTGAAAATACCTTATAATATAACGTAATATGCAGTGTATCATTGAAAATACCTGATAATATATCGTAAGTTGTAGTGTATCCTCGAAAATACCTTATAATATAACGTAATATGCAGTGTATCATTGAAAATATCATATAATATTTCGTAATATGCAGTGTATCATTGAAAATACCTTATAATATAACGTAATATGCAGTGTATCATTGAAAATTCCTTATAATATAACGTAATATGCTGGGTATCATTGAAAATATCTTATAATATATAGTAGTTTACCATTGAAAATACCTTATAATATAACGTAATATGCAGTGTAACAGTGAAAATGCCTTATAATATAACGTAATACGCAGTGTATCATTGAAAATTCCTTATAATATATCGTAATTTGTAGTGTATTATTGAAAATACCTTATAATATAACGTAATATGCATTGTATAATTGAAAATATCTTATAATGTATCGTAATGTGCAGTGTATCATTGAAAATACCTTATAATATAACGTAATACGCAGTGTATCATTGAAAATACCTTATAATATAACGTAATATGCAGTGTATCATTGAAAATACCTGATAATATATCGTAATTTGTAGTGTATCCTCGAAAATACCTTATAATATAACGTAATATGCAGTGTATCATTGAAAATACCTTATAATATAACGTAATATGCAGTGTATCATGGAAAATACCTTATAATATAACGTAATATGCAGTGTATCATTGAAATTACCTTATAATATATAGTAGTTTACCATTGAAAATACCTTATAAAATAACGTAATATGCAGTGTATCATTGAAAATTCCTTATAATATATCGTAATTTGTAGTGTATTATTGAAAATACCTTATAATATAACGTAATATGCATTGTATAATTGAAAATATCTTATAATGTATCGTAATGTGCAGTGTATCATTGAAAATACCTTATAATATAACGTAATACGCAGTGTATCATTGAAAATACCTTATAATATAACGTAATATGCAGTGTACCATTGAAAATACCTGATAATATATCGTAATTTGTAGTGTATAATCGAAAATACCTTATAATATAACGTAATATGCAGTGTATCATTGAAAATACCATATAATATATCGTAATATGCAGTGTATCATTGAAAATACCTTATAATATATAGTAGTTTACCATTGAAAATACCTTATAAAATAACGTAATATGCAGTGTATCATTGAAAATACCTTATAATATAACGTAATATGCAGTGTATCATGTAAAATACCTTATAATATAACGTAACAAGCAGTGTATCATTGAAATTACCTTATAATATATAGTAGTTTACCATTGAAAATACCTTATAATATAACGTAATATGCAGTGTAACATTGAAAATGCCTTATAATTTAACGTAATACGTAGTGTATCATTAAAAATACCTTATAAAAATAACGTAATATGCAGTGTAACATTGAAAATACCTTATAATATAACGTAATATGCTGTGTATCATTGAAAATACCTTATAATATATAGTAGTTTACCATTGAAAATACCTTATAATATAACGTAATATGCAGTGTAACATTGAAAATGCCTTATAATTTAACGTAATACGTAGTGTATCATTGAAAATACCTTATAAAAATAACGTAATATGCAGTGTAACATTGAAAATACCTTATAATATAACGTAATATGCAGTGTATCATTGAAAATACCATATAATATATCGTAATATGCAGTGTATCATCGAAAATACCTTATAATGTATCATTGAAAATACCTTATAGTATATCGTAATATGCAGTGTATCGTTGAAAATACCTTATGATATAACGTAATATGCAGTGTAACATTGAAAATACCATATAATATAACGTAATATGCAGTGTATTATTGAAAATACCTTATAATATAACGTAATATGCATTGTATCATTGAAAATATCTTATAATGTATCGTAATGTGCAGTGTATCATTGAAAATACCTTATAATATAACGTAATATGCAGTGTATCATTGAAAATACCTGATAATATATCGTAAGTTGTAGTGTATCCTCGAAAATACCTTATAATATAACGTAATATGCAGTGTATCATTGAAAATATCATATAATATTTCGTAATATGCAGTGTATCATTGAAAATACCTTATAATATAACGTAATATGCAGTGTATCATTGAAAATTCCTTATAATATAACGTAATATGCTGGGTATCATTGAAAATATCTTATAATATATAGTAGTTTACCATTGAAAATACCTTATAATATAACGTAATATGCAGTGTAACAGTGAAAATGCCTTATAATATAACGTAATACGCAGTGTATCATTGAAAATTCCTTATAATATATCGTAATTTGTAGTGTATTATTGAAAATACCTTATAATATAACGTAATATGCATTGTATAATTGAAAATATCTTATAATGTATCGTAATGTGCAGTGTATCATTGAAAATACCTTATAATATAACGTAATACGCAGTGTATCATTGAAAATACCTTATAATATAACGTAATATGCAGTGTATCATTGAAAATACCTGATAATATATCGTAATTTGTAGTGTATCCTCGAAAATACCTTATAATATAACGTAATATGCAGTGTATCATTGAAAATACCTTATAATATAACGTAATATGCAGTGTATCATTGAAAATACCTTATAATATAACGTAATAAGCAGTGTATCATTGAAATTACCTTATAATATATAGTAGTTTACCATTGAAAATACCTTATAAAATAACGTAATATGCAGTGTATCATTGAAAATTCCTTATAATATATCGTAATTTGTAGTGTATTATTGAAAATACCTTATAATATAACGTAATATGCATTGTATAATTGAAAATATCTTATAATGTATCGTAATGTGCAGTGTATCATTGAAAATACCTTATAATATAACGTAATACGCAGTGTATCATTGAAAATACCTTATAATATAACGTAATATGCAGTGTATCATTGAAAATACCTGATAATATATCGTAAGTTGTAGTGTATCCTCGAAAATACCTTATAATATAACGTAATATGCAGTGTATCATTGAAAATACCATATAATATATCGTAATATGCAGTGTATCATTGAAAATACCTTATAATATATAGTAGTTTACCATTGAAAATACCTTATAAAATAACGTAATATGCAGTGTATCATTGAAAATACCTTATAATATAACGTAATATGCAGTGTATCATGTAAAATACCTTATAATATAACGTAACAAGCAGTGTATCATTGAAATTACCTTATAATATATAGTAGTTTACCATTGAAAATACCTTATAATATAACGTAATATGCAGTGTAACATTGAAAATGCCTTATAATTTAACGTAATACGTAGTGTATCATTAAAAATACCTTATAAAAATAACGTAATATGCAGTGTAACATTGAAAATACCTTATAATATAACGTAATATGCTGTGTATCATTGAAAATACCTTATAATATATAGTAGTTTACCATTGAAAATACCTTATAATATAACGTAATATGCAGTGTAACATTGAAAATGCCTTATAATTTAACGTAATACGTAGTGTATCATTGAAAATACCTTATAAAAATAACGTAATATGCAGTGTAACATTGAAAATACCTTATAATATAACGTAATATGCAGTGTATCATTGAAAATACCATATAATATATCGTAATATGCAGTGTATCATCGAAAATACCTTATAATGTATCATTGAAAATACCTTATAGTATATCGTAATATGCAGTGTATCGTTGAAAATACCTTATGATATAACGTAATATGCAGTGTAACATTGAAAATACCATATAATATAACGTAATATGCAGTGTATCATTGAAAATACCTTATAATATAACGTAATACGCAGTGTATCATTGAAAATACCTTATAAAAATAACGTAATATGCAGTGTATCATCGAAAATACCTTATAATGTATCATTGAAAATACCATATAGTATATCGTAATATGGAGTGAATCGTTGAAAATACCTTATGATATAACGTAATATGCAGTGTAACATTGAAAATACCTTATAATATAACGTAATATGCAGTGTATCATTGAAAATACCTTATAATATAACGTAATATGCAGTGTATCATTGAAAATTCCTTACAATATATCGTAATATGCAGTGTAACATTGAAAATACCTTATAATATAACGTAATATGCAGTGTATCATTGAAAATACCATATAATATATCGTAATATGCAGTGTATCATCGAAAATACCTTATAATGTATCATTGAAAATACCTTATAGTATATCGTAATATGCAGTGTATCGTTGAAAATACCTTATGATATAACGTAATATGCAGTGTAACATTGAAAATACCATATAATATAACGTAATATGCAGTGTATCATTGAAAATACCTTATAATATAACGTAATATGCAGTGTATCATTGAAAATAGCTGATAATATATCGTAATTTATAGTATATCCTCGAAAATACCTTATAATATAACGTAATATGCAGTGTATCATTGAAAATACCTTATAATATAACATAATATGCAGTGTATCATTGAAAATACCTTATAATATAACATAATATGCAGTGTATCATTGAAAATACCTTATAATATAACGTAATATGCAGTGTATCATTGAAAATACCATATAATATATAGTAATATGCAGTGTATTATTGGGCGAGCCTTCCTGTATTCCCAGGTAGATCCCGTGGACGGGCCTTTATTCGTTGTTCTGTTACTTTTATAATAACTTTATTTCGCACTCGATTGTACACTCTGATTTTTACTTTTCGATCTAACGTGTTTCCTGCTCGATAGCCATTTACATACTCTCACTCACACTCGCTTTTCTCGCACTCACTCTTCTCCCACTTATTCCTGTCGCACGCCATCTCGTTTCCTAATTAGTCATTCACACCTCACATTCATACCATGGTTCCTAAATTACCGACTCTCCGCTAGCCGCTACATTACTCCCCCTCCAGTAACTAAGTTACGATACTAGACTCCTGTAGGGGCTTATTCGCTTTACAATGTGTGTTTTTCTACGTATATCTATATATATATTTTTCGTTTCGCGTTTGAGGAGAATCGCGAGTGATGTCGGATCACCATTATAGGATATTATTAAGTTGCCACGATTACACGGTTCCATATAATAATATCGTTGCTTTTTCACGCATTTTCGCTCATTGTTCTAGCTTCCGGCTTGGAACCTTACCGGTGGTTTAACATTTCTTTTTTCGCGACTGTTTTGTGGCTGTTCCTCTCTGTTACTTGTGCTGTCGTCTGTTCCTTCGGTGGGGGAACCCTCTGGTGTTAGGATATAGGCTGGTTTGAGTCTGTCTATTGAGATCGTTGTTTCCTTTCCTTTTACCAGTACCGAGAAGTATTTCTCGCGTCTTTGTGCCACCAGGAATGGTCCGTCATAAGCTGGTTCGCGCGCCTTCTTGACTCTGTCTACCCTTATGAACACATGAGAACAGGAATTAAGATCTTTATGAACGAATACCTTTTGGTTTGAACCTCGTTGCGTTCTGACAGGTTTCAGCTGTTCCATGTATTGCTGTAATTTGTTGACGAACGATTCGGGTTCCACTTCGATGCTCGGTGGTTCGAAAAATTCTCCAGGAAGCCTAATGTTCGTTCCATAGATCATTTGCGCCACCGAGTAATTTGTATCGTCTCTTACCGCTGCCCTTAGTCCCAACAGCACTGTGGGTAACGTTTCTGTCCATTTAATGCTGCCATGTGCTTTTAAGGCCGTTTTTAGTGTTCTGTGAAAACGTTCGATTTTTCCGTTAGTTTGTGGATGATACGGAGTCGTGTGCCGAACTCTAGCTCCACAAATGGCTGCCAGATTTCTAAATAGACGAGACTCGAACTGTCTGCCCTGGTCCGTTACTATTTTGTCTGGCACGCCGAATCTACTTACCCAATGTTTGTAGAATTTCCTACTTACGGTTTCCGCTGTGATATCTCTCAGCGGTATTACTTCCGTCCAACCTGTGAATCGATCTATACATGTTAGACAATATATTTTGCCGTCCGAAGGCGGTAACGGTCCAATGATGTCTATGTGTACCATTCTGAATCGAGCGTCTGGTTCTTGAAATTCTGCAAGCCTTGATTTTGTGTGTCTGTTCACTTTAACCTTTTGGCAACGTATACATGTTTTCGCCCAATCTCGCACTTGTTTTTTTATTCCTGGCCATATGAATTTTTCTGTTATTTGTTTGATGGTTGTTTTTGTCCCTGGGTGCGCTAAATCGTGGATCTGTTTGAACACCGTTTTTCGAAATTTTTTTGGAATGTACGGTCTGATGTTATCTTGAGATATGTCGCACCACAGAGCCCTTCCGGATGGGAGTACATGTTGCTTCATTCTCAAGGAGGGACAATTTTTTATTACGTCCTTTAACTCTTCATCCGTCTCCTGTTCTTCGGCTATTCGATCGTAGTCAACTGCCGAGATTTCTTCGATTCTCGATAGTGTGTCTGCGACAATGTTATCCTTGCCGCTTACGTGCTGGACTTCTGTTGTAAATTGTGAGATAAATTGTAGTTGTCGTTGTTGTCTCGGAGAGGCCTTTTCGTTCTTTTGCCTAAATGCAAAAGTCAACGGTTTGTGGTCGGTGAATATTGTGAATTCTCTTCCCTCTAGTAAGTATTTAAATTGTTTTACCGACAGGTACATACTCAGCAACTCGCGATCGTAGGTGCTGTATGCTCTTTGCGTTTCGTTTAGCTTCTTCGAGTAGAACGCTATTGGTTTCCAGCTTCCCTGGTCATATTGTTGTAATACTGCCCCTATGGCCCAGTCTGAGGCATCTGTATATAATGATATTGGACATTCGCTTTTGGGGTAACTTAAGAGGGCAGCATCGGCTAACTCTGTTTTGCATTTTTCGAATTGCTTTATCGTTTCTTCTGACCATGGCACCTTTCTCCGATCTCGTTTTTTCGCTCCCTGCAACATTTCGTGGAGCGGAGCTTGCGTTAGTGCAGCATCTTTTAGGTATCTCCGATAAAAGTTGACCATGCCTAAGAATATGCGTAAGTCATTAATAGTTTCGGGTTTTTTATAATTTAGAATTGCCTGGACTTTTTGCGGCAGCGGGCGTGATCCATTAGCCGTAATGAGGTGTCCCAAAAATTCTACTTGGTGTACTCCCAATATCGACTTGGATGTATTGATACGTAGGCCATATTTTTCTAATCGACCGAAGATCAGTTTTAAATGCTCTTTGTGCTCTTCTTGCGATGTTGAGGCTACTAATATATCGTCTATATAGGGAAATGCAAAATCGATACCCTGTAATACTTCATTAATAAATCTTTGAAATGTGGAAGGAGCGTTACGGAGTCCGAAACTCATGACGTTAAATTCGTATAGCCCGAATGGTGTAATGATTGCTGTTTTATGTTTGTCCTCTTCCGCGATCGGTATCTGGTAATACGCTTTGAAGAGGTCAATTTTTGAAAATATTATTTTATTTTGCAAGATAGACTGAAAGTCTTCGATTCTCGGGATTGGATAGCGATCCGGCACTGTTCGAGCATTCAGTAATCTATAGTCGCCACAAGGTCTTACCGTGCCGTCCTTTTTGTTGACGAGGTGCAATGGGCTGGCCCATTGTGATTTCGATGGCCTTATGATGTCATTGTCTAGCAAATATTTGAATTCTTGCTTTGCTATTCCTAGTCTTTTCGGGTCTAACGGCCGTGCCCTCGAGTATACCGGTTGTCCAGTTGTGACTATGTAGTGTTGGACTTGGTGTTTAATTGTTTTTGGTGCTATCTCCGGTTTAGCGATGCCTGGATATGCCCGGAGCAGTTCTGAAAATTTGGATAGTTGATTTACTGTGTTAATTCTGTGGTCATTGGTTACCGATATTATTTCGCCTTTTGACGCCAGTCGCGTGATACCATCGATTAATTGTTTCTTGTGGATATCGACTACTAATTGGAATTGATTCAGGAAATCAGCTCCAAGTATTCCTTTGTTGACCTTTGCTATTATAAATGGCCACTGAAATGGACGTCTCAGGCCCAAATCCAGTGTCAACAATTTTATGCCAAATGTTGGTATTTCGGTGCCGTTTGCTGCGTATAGTTTATACTCGCAGGATCCTTTTGCCTTCGGTCCTGCAGGGATAATTGATACATCCGCTCCCGTATCTACCAAGAACCGTAACCCTGCCTTTCTATCCTTCACAAATAATCGGAACTTGCGGCACTCCCTTTCGCCAATTGCAGCAGGCTTTGCCGCCTCGTCTACTGCTGGTTCGAGTTTTCCGAAACCTTCCAGCTGCACGGTTGTTTGCATTTTTCTGGCTGGCATCTGCTTCCAAATCTGAAATGATAGTAACAGAATTTTCCTTCGGGGTTAAATCTTCTTCTGGATCCGCTTCGGCTAGCGTCACGATACCGATTAGTATTTCGGCTCCTTGGTCGTGATCGCTGCTGACAACTTAACGCTGCGATTTGTTGTTCTAACGCCGATATTTTTTGTAGTAACTCGTTAATAGGAGCGTTGTTGCTACCGATAGTGGCCATTTCCACGTGCGCTACCGTTTCCGCCATTTTGTCCGCCATTTCCGCTAGTCTTTCTAACGGTTCCTCGCTCACTATGAGCACGCTTCTTACCACTTCTGGCATTTTTTCTAGCCATACTGTTCTCAAGACCCTGTCTGAAACGTCCTCAGCGTCCCCCAGCGATCTCATTCTGCGGAGCAACTGACTAGGTTTCATGTCGCCCAATTCCATACCAGTAATTAGTCGTTTTATTCTCTTATTTTCGCTTTCTTTATACGTGTCTACGAGTCTCTGTTTTGCCAGCGTATATTTTTCGTCGTTCTTGCTTTTAATTATATCCCATATGGTTTCTACGAATTTAGGTTCTAGCTGCGCCACGAGGTAATTGAATTTTGTGTCCTCGCTTGTTATATTACTAATACGGAATTGTGCTTCGACTTGGTAGAACCATATTTCTGGTTTATCTACCCAGAACGGTGGAATTTTAATGCTCACCTTGTTTGTTTCCAGCTTACCGGTGGTCGGCTCGCTATTTCCCGCATTCATTTTCGGTTTCGTTTGCCACGTGGCCGACCGTTATCCTTTGATTATTTTCCTTGATTGCGCAAATCGGGGTCATCAGTTATTGGGCGAGCCTTCCTGTATTCCCAGGTAGATCCCGTGGACGGGCCTTTATTCGTTGTTCTGTTACTTTTATAATAACTTTATTTCGCACTCGATTGTACACTCTGATTTTTACTTTTCGATCTAACGTGTTTCCTGCTCGATAGCCATTTACATACTCTCACTCACACTCGCTTTTCTCGCACTCACTCTTCTCCCACTTATTCCTGTCGCACGCCATCTCGTTTCCTAATTAGTCATTCACACCTCACATTCATACCATGGTTCCTAAATTACCGACTCTCCGCTAGCCGCTACAGTATCATTGAAAATACCTTATAATATATAGTAGTTTACCATTGAAAATATCTTATAATATAACGTAATATGCAGTGTAACATTGAAAATGCCTTATAATATAACGTAATACGCAGTGTATCATTGAAAATACCTTATAAAAATAACGTAATATGCAGTGTATCATCGAAAATACCTTATAATGTATCATTGAAAATACCATATAGTATATCGTAATATGGAGTGAATCATTGAAAATACCTTATGATATAACGTAATATGCAGTGTAACATTGAAAATACCTTATAATATAACGTAATATGCAGTGTATCATTGAAAATACCTTATAATATAACGTAATATGCAGTGTATCATTGAAAATTCCTTACAATATATCGTAATTTGTAGTGTTTTATTGAAAATACCTTATAATATAACGTAATATGCATTGTATCATTGAAAATATCTTATAATGTATCGTAATGTGCAGTGTATCATTGAAAATACCTTATAATATAACGTAATATGCAGTGTATCATTGAAAATTCCTTACAATATATCGTAATTTGTAGTGTTTTATTGAAAATACCTTATAATATAACGTAATATGCATTGTATCATTGAAAATATCTTATAATGTATCGTAATGTGCAGTGTATCATTGAAAATACCTTATAATATAACGTAATATGCAGTGTATCATGGAAAATACCTTATAATATATAGTAGTTTACCATTGAAAATACCTTATAATATAACGTAATATGCAGTGTATCATTGAAAATACCTTATAATATATCGTAATATGCAGTGTGTCATTGAAAATACCTTACAATATAACGTAATATGCAGTGTATCATTGAAAATACCTGATAATATATAGTAAGTTGTAGTGTATCCTCGAAAATACCTTATAATATATCGTAATTTGTAGTGTATTATTGAAAATACCTTATAATATAACGTAATATGCAGTGTATCATTGAAAATACCTTATAATATAACGTAATGTGCAGTGTATCATGGAAAATACCATATAATATATCGTAATATGCAGTGTATCATTGAAAATACCTTATAATATATAGTAGTTTACCATTGAAAATACCTTATAATATAACGTAACATGCAGTGTATCATTGAAAATACCTTATAATATATCGTAATATGCAGTGTGTCATTGAAAATACCTTATGATATAACGTAATATGCAGTGTATCATTGAAAATACCTTATAATATATAACATTATAAGCAGTGTATACTCGAAAATACGTTATGATATAACGTAATATGCAGTGTATCATTGAAAATACCATATAATATATTGTAATATGCAGTGTATCATTGAAAATACCTTATAATATATTGTAGTTTACCATTGAAAATACCTTATAATATAACGTAACATGCAGTGTATCATTGAAAATACCTTATAATATAACATAATATGCAGTGTATCATTGAAAATACCATATAATATATAGTAATATGCAGTGTATCATTGAAAATACCTTATAATATATAGTAGTTTACCATTGAAAATATCTTATAATATAACGTAATATGTAGTGTAACATTGAAAATGCCTTATAATATAACGTAATACGCAGTGTATCATTGAAAATACCTTATAAAAATAACGTAATATGCAGTGTATCATCGAAAATACCTTATAATGTATCATTGAAAATACCATATAGTATATCGTAATATGGAGTGAATCGTTGAAAATACCTTATGATATAACGTAATATGCAGTGTAACATTGAAAATACCTTATAATATAACGTAATATGCAGTGTATCATTGAAAATACCTTATAATATAACGTAATATGCAGTGTATCATTGAAAATTCCTTACAATATATCGTAATATGCAGTGTAACATTGAAAATACCTTATAATATAACGTAATATGCAGTGTATCATTGAAAATACCTTATAATATATCGTAATATGCAGTGTATCATCGAAAATACCTTATAATGTATCATTGAAAATACCTTATAGTATATCGTAATATGCAGTGTATCGTTGAAAATACCTTATGATATAACGTAATATGCAGTGTAACATTGAAAATACCATATAATATAACGTAATATGCAGTGTATCATTGAAAATACCTTATAATATAACGTAATATGCAGTGTATCATTGAAAATAGCTGATAATATATCGTAATTTATAGTATATCCTCGAAAATACCTTATAATATAACGTAATATGCAGTGTATCATTGAAAATACCTTATAATATAACATAATATGCAGTGTATCATTGAAAATACCTTATAATATAACATAATATGCAGTGTATCATTGAAAATACCTTATAATATAACGTAATATGCAGTGTATCATTGAAAATACCATATAATATATAGTAATATGCAGTGTATCATTGAAAATACCTTATAATATATAGTAGTTTACCATTGAAAATATCTTATAATATAACGTAATATGCAGTGTAACATTGAAAATGCCTTATAATATAACGTAATACGCAGTGTATCATTGAAAATACCTTATAAAAATAACGTAATATGCAGTGTATCATCGAAAATACCTTATAATGTATCATTGAAAATACCATATAGTATATCGTAATATGGAGTGAATCATTGAAAATACCTTATGATATAACGTAATATGCAGTGTAACATTGAAAATACCTTATAATATAACGTAATATGCAGTGTATCATTGAAAATACCTTATAATATGACGTAATATGCAGTGTCTCATTGAAAATTCCTTACAATATATCGTAATTTGTAGTGTTTTATTGAAAATACCTTATAATATAACGTAATATGCATTGTATCATTGAAAATATCTTATAATGTATCGTAATGTGCAGTGTATCATTGAAAATACCTTATAATATAACGTAATATGCAGTGTATCATGGAAAATACCTTATAATATATAGTAGTTTACCATTGAAAATACCTTATAATATAACGTAATATGCAGTGTATCATTGAAAATACCTTATAATATATCGTAATATGCAGTGTGTCATTGAAAATACCTTACAATATAACGTAATATGCAGTGTATCATTGAAAATACCTGATAATATATAGTAAGTTGTAGTGTATCCTCGAAAATACCTTATAATATATCGTAATTTGTAGTGTATTATTGAAAATACCTTATAATATAACGTAATATGCAGTGTATCATTGAAAATACCTTATAATATAACGTAATGTGCAGTGTATCATTGAAAATACCATATAATATATCGTAATATGCAGTGTATCATTGAAAATACCTTATAATATATAGTAGTTTACCATTGAAAATACCTTATAATATAACGTAACATGCAGTGTATCATTGAAAATACCTTATAATATATCGTAATATGCAGTGTGTCATTGAAAATACCTTATGATATAACGTAATATGCAGTGTATCATTGAAAATACCTTATAATATATAACATTATAAGCAGTGTATACTCGAAAATACGTTATGATATAACGTAATATGCAGTGTATCATTGAAAATACCATATAATATATTGTAATATGCAGTGTATCATTGAAAATACCATATAATATATTGTAGTTTACCATTGAAAATACCTTATAATATAACGTAACATGCAGTGTATCATTGAAAATACCTTATAATATAACATAATATGCAGTGTATCATTGAAAATACCATATAATATATAGTAATATGCAGTGTATCATTGAAAATACCTTATAATATATAGTAGTTTACCATTGAAAATATCTTATAATATAACGTAATATGTAGTGTAACATTGAAAATGCCTTATAATATAACGTAATACGCAGTGTATCATTGAAAATACCTTATAAAAATAACGTAATATGCAGTGTATCATCGAAAATACCTTATAATGTATCATTGAAAATACCATATAGTATATCGTAATATGGAGTGAATCGTTGAAAATACCTTATGATATAACGTAATATGCAGTGTAACATTGAAAATACCTTATAATATAACGTAATATGCAGTGTATCATTGAAAATACCTTATAATATAACGTAATATGCAGTGTATCATTGAAAATGCCTTACAATATATCGTAATATGCAGTGTAACATTGAAAATACCTTATAATATAACGTAATATGCAGTGTATCATTGAAAATACCATATAATATATCGTAATATGCAGTGTATCATCGAAAATACCTTATAATGTATCATTGAAAATACCTTATAATATAACGTAATATGCAGTGTATCGTTGAAAATACCTTATGATATAACGTAATATGCAGTGTAACATTGAAAATACCATATAATATAACGTAATATGCAGTGTATCATTGAAAATACCTTATAATATAACGTAATATGCAGTGTATCATTGAAAATAGCTGATAATATATCGTAATTTATAGTATATCCTCGAAAATACCTTATAATATAACGTAATATGCAGTGTATCATTGAAAATACCTTATAATATAACATAATATGCAGTGTATCATTGAAAATACCTTATAATATAACATAATATGCAGTGTATCATTGAAAATACCTTATAATATAACGTAATATGCAGTGTATCATTGAAAATACCATATAATATATAGTAATATGCAGTGTATCATTGAAAATACCTTATAATATATAGTAGTTTACCATTGAAAATATCTTATAATATAACGTAATATGCAGTGTAACATTGAAAATGCCTTATAATATAACGTAATACGCAGTGTATCATTGAAAATACCTTATAATATAACGTAATATGCAGTGTATCATTGAAAATACCATATAATATATAGTAATATGCAGTGTATCATTGAAAATACCTTATAATATATAGTAGTTTACCATTGAAAATATCTTATAATATAACGTAATATGCAGTGTAACATTGAAAATGCCTTATAATATAACGTAATACGCAGTGTATCATTGAAAATACCTTATAAAAATAACGTAATATGCAGTGTATCATCGAAAATACCTTATAATGTATCATTGAAAATACCATATAGTATATCGTAATATGGAGTGAATCGTTGAAAATACCTTATGATATAACGTAATATGCAGTGTAACATTGAAAATACCTTATAATATAACGTAATATGCAGTGTATCATTGAAAATACCTTATAATATAACGTAATATGCAGTGTATCATTGAAAATTCCTTACAATATATCGTAATTTGTAGTGTTTTATTGAAAATACCTTATAATATAACGTAATATGCATTGTATCATTGAAAATATCTTATAATGTATCGTAATGTGCAGTGTATCATTGAAAATACCTTATAATATAACGTAATATGCAGTGTATCATGGAAAATACCTTATAATATATAGTAGTTTACCATTGAAAATACCTTATAATATAACGTAATATGCAGTGTATCATTGAAAATACCTTATAATATATCGTAATATGCAGTGTGTCATTGAAAATACCTTACAATATAACGTAATATGCAGTGTATCATTGAAAATACCTGATAATATATAGTAAGTTGTAGTGTATCCTCGAAAATACCTTATAATATATCGTAATTTGTAGTGTATTATTGAAAATACCTTATAATATAACGTAATATGCAGTGTATCATTGAAAATACCTTATAATATAACGTAATGTGCAGTGTATCATGGAAAATACCATATAATATATCGTAATATGCAGTGTATCATTGAAAATACCTTATAAAATAACGTAATATGCAGTGTATCATTGAAAATTCCTTATAATATATCGTAATTTGTAGTGTATTATTGAAAATACCTTATAATATAACGTAATATGCATTGTATAATTGAAAATATCTTATAATGTATCGTAATGTGCAGTGTATCATTGAAAATACCTTATAATATAACGTAATACGCAGTGTATCATTGAAAATACCTTATAATATAACGTAATATGCAGTGTATCATTGAAAATACCTGATAATATATCGTAAGTTGTAGTGGATCCTCGAAAATACCTTATAATATAACGTAATATGCAGTGTATCATTGAAAATACCATATAATATATCGTAATATGCAGTGTATCATTGAAAATACCTTATAATATATAGTAGTTTACCATTGAAAATACCTTATAAAATAACGTAATATGCAGTGTATCATTGAAAATACCTTATAATATAACGTAATATGCAGTGTATCATGTAAAATACCTTATAATATAACGTAACAAGCAGTGTATCATTGAAATTACCTTATAATATATAGTAGTTTACCATTGAAAATACCTTATAATATAACGTAATATGCAGTGTAACATTGAAAATGCCTTATAATTTAACGTAATACGTAGTGTATCATTAAAAATACCTTATAAAAATAACGTAATATGCAGTGTAACATTGAAAATACCTTATAATATAACGTAATATGCTGTGTATCATTGAAAATACCTTATAATATATAGTAGTTTACCATTGAAAATACCTTATAATATAACGTAATATGCAGTGTAACATTGAAAATGCCTTATAATTTAACGTAATACGTAGTGTATCATTGAAAATACCTTATAAAAATAACGTAATATGCAGTGTAACATTGAAAATACCTTATAATATAACGTAATATGCAGTGTATCATTGAAAATACCATATAATATATCGTAATATGCAGTGTATCATCGAAAATACCTTATAATGTATCATTGAAAATACCTTATAGTATATCGTAATATGCAGTGTATCATTGAAAATACCTTATAATATAACGTAATATGCAGTGTATCATGGAAAATACCTTATAATATAACGTAATAAGCAGTGTATCATTGAAATTACCTTATAATATATAGTAGTTTACCATTGAAAATACCTTATAAAATAACGTAATATGCAGTGTATCATTGAAAATACCTTATAATATATCGTAATGTGCAGTGTATCATTGAAAATACCTTATAATATAACGTAATATGCAGTGTATCATTGAAAATACCTGATAATATATCGTAATTTGTAGTGTTTTATTGAAAATACCTTATAATATAACGTAATATGCATTGTATCATTGAAAATATCTTATAATGTATCGTAATGTGCAGTGTATCATTGAAAATTCCTTATAATATAACGTAATATGCAGGGTATCATTGAAAATATCTTATAATATATAGTAGTTTACCATTGAAAATACCTTATAATATAACGTAATATGCAGTGTAACAGTGAAAATGCCTTATAATATAACGTAATACGCAGTGTATCATTGAAAATACCTTATAATATAACATAATATGCAGTGTATCATTGAAAATACCTTATAATATAACATAATATGCAGTGTATCATTGAAAATACCTTATAATATAACGTAATATGCAGTGTATCATTGAAAATACCATATAATATATAGTAATATGCAGTGTATCATTGAAAATACCTTATAATATATAGTAGTTTACCATTGAAAATACCTTATAATATAACGTAATATGCAGTGTAACATTGAAAATGCCTTATAATATAACGTAATACGCAGTGTATCATTGAAAATACCTTATAAAAATAACGTAATATGCAGTGTATCATCGAAAATACCTTATAATGTATCATTGAAAATACCATATAGTATATCGTAATATGGAGTGAATCGTTGAAAATACCTGATAATATATCGTAAGTTGTAGTGTATCCTCGACAATACCTTATAATATAACGTAATATGCAGTGTAACATTGAAAATACCTTATAATATAACGTAATATGCAGTGTATCATTGAAAATACCTGATAATATATCGTAATTTGTAGTGTATCCTCGAAAATACCTTATAATATAACGTAATATGCAGTGTATTATTGAAAATACCTTATAATATAACGTAATATGCAGTGTATCATGGAAAATACCTTATAATATAACGTAATAAGCAGTGTATCATTGAAATTACCTTATAATATATAGTAGTTTACCATTGAAAATACCTTATAAAATAACGTAATATGCAGTGTATCATTGAAAATTCCTTATAATATATCGTAATTTGTAGTGTATTATTGAAAATACCTTATAATATAACGTAATATGCATTGTATAATTGAAAATATCTTATAATGTATCGTAATGTGCAGTGTATCATTGAAAATACCTTATAAGATAACGTAATACGCAGTGTATCATTGAAAATACCTTATAATATACCGTAATATGCAGTGTATCATTGAAAATACCTGATAATATATCGTAAGTTGTAGTGTATCCTCGAAAATACCTTATAATATAACGTAATATGCAGTGTATCATTGAAAATACCATATAATATATCGTAATATGCAGTGTATCATTGAAAATACCTTATAATATATAGTAGTTTACCATTGAAAATACCTTATAAAATAACGTAATATGCAGTGTATCATTGAAAATACCTTATAATATAACGTAATATGCAGTGTATCATGTAAAATACCTTATAATATAACGTAATAAGCAGTGTATCATTGAAATTACCTTATAATATATAGTAGTTTACCATTGAAAATACCTTATAATATAACGTAATATGCAGTGTAACATTGAAAATGCCTTATAATATAACGTAATACGTAGTGTATCATTGAAAATACCTTATAAAAATAACGTAATATGCAGTGTATCATTGAAAATACCTTATAATATAACGTATTATGCAGTGTATCATTGAAAATTCCTTATAATATAACGTAATATGCAGGGTATCATTGAAAATATCTTATAATATATAGTAGTTTACCATTGAAAATTCCTTATAATAAAGCGTAATATGCAGGGTATCATTGAAAATATCTTATAATATATAGTAGTTTACCATTGAAAATACCTTATAATATAACGTAATATGCAGTGTAACAGTGAAAATGCCTTATAATATAACGTAATACGCAGTGTATCGTTGAAAATACCTTATAATATAACGTATTATGCAGTGTATCATTGAAAATACCTGATAATATATCGTAAGTTGTAGTGTATCCTCGAAAATACCTTATAATATAACGTAATATGCAGTGTAACATTGAAAATACCTTATAATATAACGTAATATGCAGTGTATCATTGAAAATACCTGATAATATATCGTAATTTGTAGTGTATCCTCGAAAATACCTTATAATATAACGTAATGTGCAGTGTATCATTGAAAATACCTTATAATATAACGTAATATGCAGTGTATCATGGAAAATACCTTATAATATATCGTAATGTGCAGTGTATCATTGAAAATACCTTATAATATAACGTAATATGCAGTGTATCATTGAAAATACCTGATAATATATCGTAATTTGTAGTGTATCCTCGAAAATACCTTATAATATAACGTAATATGCAGTGTATCATTGAAAATACCTTATAATATAACGTAATATGCAGTGTATCATGTAAAATACCTTATAATATAACGTAATAAGCAGTGTATCATTGAAATTACCTTATAATATATAGTAGTTTACCATTGAAAATACCTTATAATATAACGTAATATGCAGTGTAACATTGAAAATGCCTTATAATATAACGTAATACGTAGTGTATCATTGAAAATACCTTATAAAAATAACGTAATATGCAGTGTATCATTGAAAATACCTTATAATATAACGTAATATGCAGTGTATCATTGAATATTCCTTATAATATAACGTAATATGCAGGGTATCATTGAAAATATCTTATAATATATAGTAGTTTACCATTGAAAATTCCTTATAATATAACGTAATATGCAGGGTATCATTGAAAATATCTTATAATATATAGTAGTTTACCATTGAAAATACCTTATAATATAACGTAATATGCAGTGTAACAGTGAAAATGCCTTATAATATAACGTAATACGCAGTGTATCGTTGAAAATACCTTATAATATAACGTATTATGCAGTGTATCATTGAAAATACCTGATAATATATCGTAAGTTGTAGTGTATCCTCGAAAATACCTTATAATATAACGTAATGTGCAGTGTATCATTGAAAATACCTTATAATATAACGTAATATGCAGTGTATCATGGAAAATACCTTATAATATATCGTAATGTGCAGTGTATCATTGAAAATACCTTATAATATAACGTAATATGCAGTGTATCATTGAAAATACCTGATAATATATCGTAAGTTGTAGTGTATCCTCGAAAATACCTTATAATATAACGTAATATGCAGTGTATCATTGAAAATATCATATAATATATCGTAATATGCAGTGTATCATTGAAAAT
Organism: Lasioglossum lativentre; assembly: GCA_916610255.1. NCBI lineage: Eukaryota > Metazoa > Arthropoda > Insecta > Hymenoptera > Halictidae > Lasioglossum > Lasioglossum lativentre. The sequence goes on from CAKAJI010000335.1 coordinate 210,091, forward strand.
ACCTTATAATATAACGTAATATGCAGTGTATCACGGAAAATACCTTATAATATAACGTAATAAGCAGTGTATTATTGAAATTACCTTACAATATATAGTAGTTTACCATTGAAAATACCTTATAAAATAACGTAATATGCAGTGTATCATTGAAAATTCCTTATAATATATCGTAATTTGTAGTGTATTATTGAAAATGCCTTATAATATAACGTAATACGCAGTGTATCATTGAAAATACCTTATAAAAATAACGTAATATGCAGTGCATCATCGAAAATACCTTATAATGTATCATTGAAAATACCATATAGTATATCGTAATATGCAGTGTATCGTTGAAAATACCTTATGATATAACGTAATATGCAGTGTAACATTGAAAATGCCTTATAATATAACGTAATACGCAGTGTATCATTGAAAATACCTTATAATATAACGTAATGTGCAGTGTATCATTGAAAATACCTTATAATATATAGTAGTTTACCATTGAAAATACCTTATAATATAACGTAATATGCAGTGTATCATTGAAAATACCTTATAATATATCGTAATATGCAGTGTAACATTGAAAATACCTTATAATATAACGTAATATGCAGTGTATCATTGAAAATACCTTTTAATATAACGTAATATGCAGTGTATCATGGAAAATACCTTATAATATAACGTAATATGCAGTGTATCATTGAAAATACCTTATAATATATAGTAGTTTACCATTGAAAATACCTTATAATATAACGTAATATGTAGTGTATCATTGAAAATACCTTATAATATAACGTAATATGCAGTGTATCATGGAAAATACCTTATAATATAACGTAATAAGCAGTGTATCATTGAAATTACCTTATAATATATAGTAGTTTACCATTGAAAATACCTTATAAAATAACGTAATATGCAGTGTATCATTGAAAATACCTTATAATATATCGTAATGTGCAGTGTATCATTGAAAATACCTTATAATATAACGTAATATGCAGTGTATCATTGAAAATACCTGATAATATATCGTAAGTTGTAGTGTATCCTCGAAAATACCTTATAATATAACGTAATATGCAGTGTATCATTGAAAATATCATATAATATATCGTAATATGCAGTGTATCATTGAAAATACCTTATAATATATAGTAGTTTACCATTGAAAATACCTTATAATATAACGTAACATGCAGTGTATCATTGAAAATACCTTATAATATATCGTAATATGCAGTGTGTCATTGAAAATACCTTATGATATAACGTAATATGCAGTGTATCATTGAAAATACCTTATAATATATAACATTATAAGCAGTGTATACTCGAAAATACGTTATGATATAACGTAATATGCAGTGTATCATTGAAAATACCATATAATATATTGTAATATGCAGTGTATCATTGAAAATACCATATAATATATTGTAGTTTACCATTGAAAATACCTTATAATATAACGTAACATGCAGTGTATCATTGAAAATACCTTATAATATAACATAATATGCAGTGTATCATTGAAAATACCATATAATATATAGTAATATGCAGTGTATCATTGAAAATACCTTATAATATATAGTAGTTTACCATTGAAAATATCTTATAATATAACGTAATATGTAGTGTAACATTGAAAATGCCTTATAATATAACGTAATACGCAGTGTATCATTGAAAATACCTTATAAAAATAACGTAATATGCAGTGTATCATCGAAAATACCTTATAATGTATCATTGAAAATACCATATAGTATATCGTAATATGGAGTGAATCGTTGAAAATACCTTATGATATAACGTAATATGCAGTGTAACATTGAAAATACCTTATAATATAACGTAATATGCAGTGTATCATTGAAAATACCTTATAATATAACGTAATATGCAGTGTATCATTGAAAATACCTTATAATATATCGTAATATGCAGTGTAACATTGAAAATACCTTATAATATAACGTAATATGCAGTGTATCATTGAAAATACCATATAATATATCGTAATATGCAGTGTATCATCGAAAATACCTTATAATGTATCATTGAAAATACCTTATAGTATATCGTAATATGCAGTGTATCGTTGAAAATACCTTATGATATAACGTAATATGCAGTGTAACATTGAAAATACCATATAATATAACGTAATATGCAGTGTATCATTGAAAATACCTTATAATATAACGTAATATGCAGTGTATCATTGAAAATAGCTGATAATATATCGTAATTTATAGTATATCCTCGAAAATACCTTATAATATAACGTAATATGCAGTGTATCATTGAAAATACCTTATAATATAACATAATATGCAGTGTATCATTGAAAATACCTTATAATATAACATAATATGCAGTGTATCATTGAAAATACCTTATAATATAACGTATTATGCAGTGTATCATGGAAAATACCATATAATATATAGTAATATGCAGTGTATCATTGAAAATACCTTATAATATATAGTAGTTTACCATTGAAAATATCTTATAATATAACGTAATATGCAGTGTAACATTGAAAATGCCTTATAATATAACGTAATACGCAGTGTATCATTGAAAATACCTTATAATATAACGTAATATGCAGTGTATCATTGAAAATACCATATAATATATAGTAATATGCAGTGTATCATTGAAAATACCTTATAATATATAGTAGTTTACCATTGAAAATATCTTATAATATAACGTAATATGCAGTGTATCATTGAAAATACCTTATAATATAACGTAATACGCAGTGTATCATTGAAAATACCTTATAAAAATAACGTAATATGCAGTGTATCATCGAAAATACCTTATAATGTATCATTGAAAATACCATATAGTATATCGTAATATGGAGTGAATCGTTGAAAATACCTTATGATATAACGTAATATGCAGTGTAACATTGAAAATACCTTATAATATAACGTAATATGCAGTGTATCATTGAAAATACCTTATAATATAACGTAATATGCAGTGTATCATTGAAAATTCCTTACAATATATCGTAATTTGTAGTGTTTTATTGAAAATACCTTATAATATAACGTAATATGCATTGTATCATTGAAAATATCTTATAATGTATCGTAATGTGCAGTGTATCATTGAAAATACCTTATAATATAACGTAATATGCAGTGTATCATGGAAAATACCTTATAATATATAGTAGTTTACCATTGAAAATACCTTATAATATAACGTAATATGCAGTGTATCATTGAAAATACCTTATAATATAACGTAATATGCAGTGTATCATTGAAAATACCTTATAATATAACGTAATATGCAGTGTATCATTGAAAATACCTGATAATATATAGTAAGTTGTAGTGTATCCTCGAAAATACCTTATAATATATCGTAATTTGTAGTGTATTATTGAAAATACCTTATAATATAACGTAATATGCAGTGTATCATTGAAAATACCTTATAATATAACGTAATGTGCAGTGTATCATGGAAAATACCATATAATATATCGTAATATGCAGTGTATCATTGAAAATACCTTATAAAATAACGTAATATGCAGTGTATCATTGAAAATTCCTTATAATATATCGTAATTTGTAGTGTATTATTGAAAATACCTTATAATATAACGTAATATGCATTGTATAATTGAAAATATCTTATAATGTATCGTAATGTGCAGTGTATCATTGAAAATACCTTATAATATAACGTAATACGCAGTGTATCATTGAAAATACCTTATAATATAACGTAATATGCAGTGTATCATTGAAAATACCTGATAATATATCGTAAGTTGTAGTGGATCCTCGAAAATACCTTATAATATAACGTAATATGCAGTGTATCATTGAAAATACCATATAATATATCGTAATATGCAGTGTATCATTGAAAATACCTTATAATATATAGTAGTTTACCATTGAAAATACCTTATAATATAACGTAATATGCAGTGTATCATTGAAAATACCTTATAATATAACGTAATATGCAGTGTATCATGTAAAATACCTTATAATATAACGTAACAAGCAGTGTATCATTGAAATTACCTTATAATATATAGTAGTTTACCATTGAAAATACCTTATAATATAACGTAATATGCAGTGTAACATTGAAAATGCCTTATAATTTAACGTAATACGTAGTGTATCATTAAAAATACCTTATAAAAATAACGTAATATGCAGTGTAACATTGAAAATACCTTATAATATAACGTAATATGCTGTGTATCATTGAAAATACCTTATAATATATAGTAGTTTACCATTGAAAATACCTTATAATATAACGTAATATGCAGTGTAACATTGAAAATGCCTTATAATTTAACGTAATACGTAGTGTATCATTGAAAATACCTTATAAAAATAACGTAATATGCAGTGTAACATTGAAAATACCTTATAATATAACGTAATATGCAGTGTATCATTGAAAATACCATATAATATATCGTAATATGCAGTGTATCATCGAAAATACCTTATAATGTATCATTGAAAATACCTTATAGTATATCGTAATATGCAGTGTATCGTTGAAAATACCTTATAATATAACGTAATATGCAGTGTATCATTGAAAATACCTTATAATATAACGTAATAAGCAGTGTATCATTGAAATTACCTTATAATATATAGTAGTTTACCATTGAAAATACCTTATAAAATAACGTAATATGCAGTGTATCATTGAAAATACCTTATAATATATCGTAATGTGCAGTGTATCATTGAAAATACCTTATAATATAACGTAATATGCAGTGTATCATTGAAAATACCTGATAATATATCGTAATTTGTAGTGTTTTATTGAAAATACCTTATAATATAACGTAATATGCATTGTATCATTGAAAATATCTTATAATGTATCGTAATGTGCAGTGTATCATTGAAAATTCCTTATAATATAACGTAATATGCAGGGTATCATTGAAAATATCTTATAATATATAGTAGTTTACCATTGAAAATACCTTATAATATAACGTAATATGCAGTGTAACAGTGAAAATGCCTTATAATATAACGTAATACGCAGTGTATCATTGAAAATACCTTATAATATAACATAATATGCAGTGTATCATTGAAAATACCTTATAATATAACATAATATGCAGTGTATCATTGAAAATACCTTATAATATAACGTAATATGCAGTGTATCATTGAAAATACCATATAATATATAGTAATATGCAGTGTATCATTGAAAATACCTTATAATATATAGTAGTTTACCATTGAAAATACCTTATAATATAACGTAATATGCAGTGTAACATTGAAAATGCCTTATAATATAACGTAATACGCAGTGTATCATTGAAAATACCTTATAAAAATAACGTAATATGCAGTGTATCATCGAAAATACCTTATAATGTATCATTGAAAATACCATATAGTATATCGTAATATGGAGTGAATCGTTGAAAATACCTGATAATATATCGTAAGTTGTAGTGTATCCTCGACAATACCTTATAATATAACGTAATATGCAGTGTAACATTGAAAATACCTTATAATATAACGTAATATGCAGTGTATCATTGAAAATACCTGATAATATATCGTAATTTGTAGTGTATCCTCGAAAATACCTTATAATATAACGTAATATGCAGTGTATTATTGAAAATACCTTATAATATAACGTAATATGCAGTGTATCATGGAAAATACCTTATAATATAACGTAATAAGCAGTGTATCATTGAAATTACCTTATAATATATAGTAGTTTACCATTGAAAATACCTTATAAAATAACGTAATATGCAGTGTATCATTGAAAATTCCTTATAATATATCGTAATTTGTAGTGTATTATTGAAAATACCTTATAATATAACGTAATATGCATTGTATAATTGAAAATATCTTATAATGTATCGTAATGTGCAGTGTATCATTGAAAATACCTTATAAGATAACGTAATACGCAGTGTATCATTGAAAATACCTTATAATATACCGTAATATGCAGTGTATCATTGAAAATACCTGATAATATATCGTAAGTTGTAGTGTATCCTCGAAAATACCTTATAATATAACGTAATATGCAGTGTATCATTGAAAATACCATATAATATATCGTAATATGCAGTGTATCATTGAAAATACCTTATAATATATAGTAGTTTACCATTGAAAATACCTTATAAAATAACGTAATATGCAGTGTATCATTGAAAATACCTTATAATATAACGTAATATGCAGTGTATCATGTAAAATACCTTATAATATAACGTAATAAGCAGTGTATCATTGAAATTACCTTATAATATATAGTAGTTTACCATTGAAAATACCTTATAATATAACGTAATATGCAGTGTAACATTGAAAATGCCTTATAATTTAACGTAATACGTAGTGTATCATTGAAAATACCTTATAAAAATAACGTAATATGCAGTGTATCATTGAAAATACCTTATAATATAACGTAATATGCAGTGTATCATTGAAAATTCCTTATAATATAACGTAATATGCAGGGTATCATTGAAAATATCTTATAATATATAGTAGTTTACCATTGAAAATTCCTTATAATAAAGCGTAATATGCAGGGTATCATTGAAAATATCTTATAATATATAGTAGTTTACCATTGAAAATACCTTATAATATAACGTAATATGCAGTGTAACAGTGAAAATGCCTTATAATATAACGTAATACGCAGTGTATCGTTGAAAATACCTTATAATATAACGTATTATGCAGTGTATCATTGAAAATACCTGATAATATATCGTAAGTTGTAGTGTATCCTCGAAAATACCTTATAATATAACGTAATATGCAGTGTAACATTGAAAATACCTTATAATATAACGTAATATGCAGTGTATCATTGAAAATACCTGATAATATATCGTAATTTGTAGTGTATCCTCGAAAATACCTTATAATATAACGTAATGTGCAGTGTATCATTGAAAATACCTTATAATATAACGTAATATGCAGTGTATCATTGAAAATACCTTATAATATATCGTAATGTGCAGTGTATCATTGAAAATACCTTATAATATAACGTAATATGCAGTGTATCATTGAAAATACCTGATAATATATCGTAAGTTGTAGTGTATCCTCGAAAATACCTTATAATATAACGTAATATGCAGTGTATCATTGAAAATACCTTATAATATAACGTAATATGCAGTGTATCATGTAAAATACCTTATAATATAACGTAATAAGCAGTGTATCATTGAAATTACCTTATAATATATAGTAGTTTACCATTGAAAATACCTTATATTATAACGTAATATGCAGTGTAACATTGAAAATGCCTTATAATATAACGTAATACGTAGTGTATCATTGAAAATACCTTATAAAAATAACGTAATATGCAGTGTATCATTGAAAATACCTTATAATATAACGTAATATGCAGTGTATCATTGAATATTCCTTATAATATAACGTAATATGCAGGGTATCATTGAAAATATCTTATAATATATAGTAGTTTACCATTGAAAATTCCTTATAATATAACGTAATATGCAGGGTATCATTGAAAATATCTTATAATATATAGTAGTTTACCATTGAAAATACCTTATAATATAACGTAATATGCAGTGTAACAGTGAAAATGCCTTATAATATAACGTAATACGCAGTGTATCGTTGAAAATACCTTATAATATAACGTATTATGCAGTGTATCATTGAAAATACCTGATAATATATCGTAAGTTGTAGTGTATCCTCGAAAATACCTTATAATATAACGTAATGTGCAGTGTATCATTGAAAATACCTTATAATATAACGTAATATGCAGTGTATCATGGAAAATACCTTATAATATATCGTAATGTGCAGTGTATCATTGAAAATACCTTATAATATAACGTAATATGCAGTGTATCATTGAAAATACCTGATAATATATCGTAAGTTGTAGTGTATCCTCGAAAATACCTTATAATATAACGTAATATGCAGTGTATCATTGAAAATATCATATAATATATCGTAATATGCAGTGTATCATTGAAAATACCTTATAATATAACGTAATATGCAGTGTATCACGGAAAATACCTTATAATATAACGTAATAAGCAGTGTATTATTGAAATTACCTTACAATATATAGTAGTTTACCATTGAAAATACCTTATAAAATAACGTAATATGCAGTGTATCATTGAAAATTCCTTATAATATATCGTAATTTGTAGTGTATTATTGAAAATGCCTTATAATATAACGTAATACGCAGTGTATCATTGAAAATACCTTATAAAAATAACGTAATATGCAGTGCATCATCGAAAATACCTTATAATGTATCATTGAAAATACCATATAGTATATCGTAATATGCAGTGTATCGTTGAAAATACCTTATGATATAACGTAATATGCAGTGTAACATTGAAAATGCCTTATAATATAACGTAATACGCAGTGTATCATTGAAAATACCTTATAATATAACGTAATATGCAGTGTATCATTGAAAATACCTTATAATATATAGTAGTTTACCATTGAAAATACCTTATAATATAACGTAATATGCAGTGTATCATTGAAAATACCTTATGATATAACGTAATATGCAGTGTAACATTGAAAATACCTTATAATATAACGTAATATGCAGTGTATCATTGAAAATACCTTTTAATATAACGTAATATGCAGTGTATCATGGAAAATACCTTATAATATAACGTAATATGCAGTGTATCATTGAAAATACCTTATAATATATAGTAGTTTACCATTGAAAATACCTTATAATATAACGTAATATGTAGTGTATCATTGAAAATACCTTATAATATAACGTAATATGCAGTGTATCATTGAAAATACCTTATAATATAACGTAATAAGCAGTGTATCATTGAAATTACCTTATAATATATAGTAGTTTACCATTGAAAATACCTTATAAAATAACGTAATATGCAGTGTATCATTGAAAATACCTTATAATATATCGTAATGTGCAGTGTATCATTGAAAATACCTTATAATATAACGTAATATGCAGTGTATCATTGAAAATACCTGATAATATATCGTAAGTTGTAGTGTATCCTCGAAAATACCTTATAATATAACGTAATATGCAGTGTATCATTGAAAATATCATATAATATATCGTAATATGCAGTGTATCATTGAAAATACCTTATAATATAACGTAATATGCAGTGTATCATTGAAAATTCCTTATAATATAACGTAATATGCAGGGTATCATTGAAAATATCTTATAATATATAGTAGTTTACCATTGAAAATACCTTATAATATAACGTAATATGCAGTGTAACAGTGAAAATGCCTTATAATATAACGTAATACGCAGTGTATTGTTGAAAATACCTTATAATATAACGTAATATGCAGTGTATCATTGAAAATACCTGATAATATATCGTAAGTTGTAGTGTATCCTCGAAAATACCTTATAATATAACGTAATATGCAGTGTAACATTGAAAATACCTTATAATATAACGTAATATGCAGTGTATCATTGAAAATACCTGATAATATATCGTAATTTGTAGTGTATCCTCGAAAATACCTTATAATATAACGTAATATGCAGTGTATTATTGAAAATACCTTATAATATAACGTAATATGCAGTGTATCATGGAAAATACCTTATAATATAACGTAATACGCAGTGTATCATTGAAAATACCTTATAATATACCGTAATATGCAGTGTATCATTGAAAATACCTGATAATATATCGTAAGTTGTAGTGTATCCTGGAAAATACCTTATAATATAACGTAATATGCAGTGTATCATTGAAAATACCATATAATATATCGTAATATGCAGTGTATCATTGAAAATACCTTATAATATATAGTAGTTTACCATTGAAAATACCTTATAAAATAACGTAATATGCAGTGTATCATTGAAAATACCTTATAATATAACGTAATATGCAGTGTATCATGTAAAATACCTTATAATATAACGTAATAAGCAGTGTATCATTGAAATTACCTTATAATATATAGTAGTTTACCATTGAAAATACCTTATAATATAACGTAATATGCAGTGTAATATTGAAAATGCCTTATAATTTAACGTAATACGTAGTGTATCATAGAAAATACCTTATAAAAATAACGTAATATGCAGTGTATCATTGAAAATACCTTATAATATAACGTAATATGCAGTGTATCATTGAAAATTCCTTATAATATAACGTAATATGCAGGGTATCATTGAAAATATCTTATAATATATAGTAGTTTACCATTGAAAATACCTTATAATATAACGTAATATGCAGTGTAACAGTGAAAATGCCTTATAATATAACGTAATACGCAGTGTATCGTTGAAAATACCTTATAATATAACGTAATATGCAGTGTAACAGTGAAAATACCTTATAATATAACGTAATAAGCAGTGTATCATTGAAATTACCTTATAATATATAGTAGTTTACCATTGAAAATACCTTATAAAATACCGTAATATGCAGTGTATCATTGAAAATTCCTTATAATATATCGTAATTTGTAGTGTATTATTGAAAATACCTTATAATATAACGTAATATGCATTGTATAATTGAAAATATCTTATAATGTATCGTAATGTGCAGTGTATCATTGAAAATACCTTATAATATAACGTAATACGCAGTGTATCATTGAAAATACCTTATAATATAACGTAATATGCAGTGTATCATTGAAAATACCTGATAATATATCGTAAGTTGTAGTGTATCCTCGAAAATACCTTATAATATAACGTAATATGCAGTGTATCATTGAAAATACCATATAATATATCGTAATATGCAGTGTATCATTGAAAATACCTTATAATATAACGTAATATGCAGTGTATCATTGAAAATTCCTTATAATATAACGTAATATGCAGTGTATCATTGAAAATACCGTAGATTATATAGTAGTTTACCATTGAAAATACCTTATAATATAACATAATATGCAGTGTATCATTGAAAATACCTTATAATATAACGTAATATGCAGTGTATCATTGAAAATTCCTTATAATATATCGTAATTTGTAGTGTATTATTGAAAATGCCTTATAATATAACGTAATACGCAGTGTATCATTGAAAATACCTTATAAAAATAACGTAATATGCAGTGTATCATCGAAAATACCTTATAATGTATCATTGAAAATACCATATAGTATATCGTAATATGCAGTGTATCGTTGAAAATACCTTATGATATAACGTAATATGCAGTGTAACATTGAAAATGCCTTATAATATAACGTAATACGCAGTGTATCATTGAAAATACCTTATAAAAATAACGTAATATGCAGTGTATCATCGAAAATACCTTATAATGTATCATTGAAAATACCATATAGTATATCGTAATATGGAGTGAATCGTTGAAAATACCTTATGATATAACGTAATATGCAGTGTAACATTGAAAATACCTTATAATATAACGTAATATGCAGTGTATCATTGAAAATACCGTAGATTATATAGTAGTTTACCATTGAAAATACCTTATAATATAACGTAATATGCAGTGTATCATGGAAAATACCTTATAATATAACGTAATAAGCAGTGTATTATTGAAATTACCTTACAATATATAGTAGTTTACCATTGAAAATACCTTATAAAATAACGTAATATGCAGTGTATCATTGAAAATTCCTTATAATATATCGTAATTTGTAGTGTATTATTGAAAATGCCTTATAATATAACGTAATACGCAGTGTATCATTGAAAATACCTTATAAAAATAACGTAATATGCAGTGTATCATCGAAAATACCTTATAATGTATCGTTGAAAATACCATATAGTATATCGTAATATGCAGTGTATCGTTGAAAATACCTTATGATATAACGTAATATGCAGTGTAACATTGAAAATACCTTATGATATAACGTAATATGCAGTGTAACATTGAAAATACCTTATAATATAACGTAATATGCAGTGTATCATTGAAAATACCTTATAATATAACATAATATGCAGTGTATCATTGAAAATACCTTATGATATAACGTAATATGCAGTGTAACATTGAAAATACCTTATAATATAACGTAATATGCAGTGTATCATTGAAAATACCTTATAATATAACATAATATGCAGTGTATCATTGAAAATACCTTATAATATATAGTAGTTTACCATTGAAAATACCTTATAAAATAACGTAATATGCAGTGTATCGTTGAAAATACCTTATGATATAACGTAATATGCAGTGTAACATTGAAAATGCCTTATAATATAACGTAATACGCAGTGTATCATTGAAAATACCTTATAAATATAACGTAATATGCAGTGTATCATCGAAAATACCTTATAATGTATCATTGAAAATACCATATAGTATATCGTAATATGGAGTGAATCGTTGAAAATACCTTATGATATAACGTAATATGCAGTGTAACATTGAAAATACCTTATAATATAACGTAATATGCAGTGTATCATTGAAAATACCGTAGATTATATAGTAGTTTACCATTGAAAATACCTTATAATATAACGTAATATGCAGTGTATCATGGAAAATACCTTATAATATAACGTAATAAGCAGTGTATTATTGAAATTACCTTACAATATATAGTAGTTTACCATTGAAAATACCTTATAAAATAACGTAATATGCAGTGTATCATTGAAAATTCCTTATAATATATCGTAATTTGTAGTGTATTATTGAAAATGCCTTATAATATAACGTAATACGCAGTGTATCATTGAAAATACCTTATAAAAATAACGTAATATGCAGTGTATCATCGAAAATACCTTATAATGTATCGTTGAAAATACCATATAGTATATCGTAATATGCAGTGTATCGTTGAAAATACCTTATGATATAACGTAATATGCAGTGTAACATTGAAAATACCTTATGATATAACGTAATATGCAGTGTAACATTGAAAATACCTTATAATATAACGTAATATGCAGTGTATCATTGAAAATACCTTATAATATAACATAATATGCAGTGTATCATTGAAAATACCTTATGATATAACGTAATATGCAGTGTAACATTGAAAATACCTTATAATATAACGTAATATGCAGTGTATCATTGAAAATACCTTATAATATAACATAATATGCAGTGTATCATTGAAAATACCTTATAATATAACATAATATGCAGTGTATCATTGAAAATACCTTATAATATAACGTAATATGCAGTGTATCATTGAAAATACCTTATAATATAACGTAATAAGCAGTGTATCATTGAAATTACCTTATAATATATAGTAGTTTACCATTGAAAATACCTTATAAAATAACGTAATATGCAGTGTATCATTGAAAATTCCTTATAATATATCGTAATTTGTAGTGTATTATTGAAAATACCTTATAATATAACGTAATATGCATTGTATAATTGAAAATATCTTATAATGTATCGTAATGTGCAGTGTATCATTGAAAATACCTTATAATATAACATAATATGCAGTGTATCATTGAAAATACCTTATAATATAACGTAATATGCAGTGTATCATTGAAAATACCATATAATATATCGTAACATGCAGTGTATCATTGAAAATACCTTATAATATAACGTAATATGCAGTGTATCATTGAAAATTCCTTATAATATAACGTAATATGCAGTGTATCATTGAAAATACCGTAGATTATATAGTAGTTTACCATTGAAAATACCTTATAATATAACGTAATATGCAGTGTATCATGGAAAATACCTTATAATATAACGTAATAAGCAGTGTATTATTGAAATTACCTTACAATATATAGTAGTTTACCATTGAAAATACCTTATAAAATAACGTAATATGCAGTGTATCATTGAAAATTCCTTATAATATATCGTAATTTGTAGTGTATTATTGAAAATGCCTTATAATATAACGTAATACGCAGTGTATCATTGAAAATACCTTATAATATAACGTAATATGCAGTGTATCATTGAAAATACCTTATAATATAACGTAATATGCAGTGTATCATTGAAAATACCTGATAATATATCGTAATATGCAGTGTATCATTGAAAATACCTTATAATATAACGTAATATGCAGTGTATCATGGAAAATACCTTATAATATAACGTAATAAGCAGTGTATCATTGAAATTACCTTATAATATATAGTAGTTTACCATTGAAAATACCTTATAAAATAACGTAATATGCAGTGTATCATTGAAAATTCCTTATAATATATCGTAATTTGTAGTGTATTATTGAAAATACCTTATAATATAACGTAATATGCAGTGTATCATTGAAAATACCTTATAATATAACGTAATATGCAGTGTATCATTGAAAATACCTGATAATATATCGTAAGTTGTAGTGTATCCTCGAAAATACCTTATAATATAACGTAATATGCAGTGTATCATTGAAAATACCATATAATATATCGTAACATGCAGTGTATCATTGAAAATACCTTATAATATAACGTAATATGCAGTGTATCATTGAAAATTCCTTATAATATAACGTAATATGCAGTGTATCATTGAAAATACCGTAGATTATATAGTAGTTTACCATTGAAAATACCTTATAATATAACGTAATATGCAGTGTATCATGGAAAATACCTCATAATATAACGTAATAAGCAGTGTATTATTGAAATTACCTTACAATATATAGTAGTTTACCATTGAAAATACCTTATAAAATAACGTAATATGCAGTGTATCATTGAAAATTCCTTATAATATATCGTAATTTGTAGTGTATTATTGAAAATGCCTTATAATATAACGTAATACGCAGTGTATCATTGAAAATACCTTATAAAAATAACGTAATATGCAGTGTATCATCGAAAATACCTTATAATGTATCATTGAAAATACCATATAGTATATCGTAATATGCAGTGTATCGTTGAAAATACCTTATGATATAACGTAATATGCAGTGTAACATTGAAAATGCCTTATAATATAACGTAATACGCAGTGTATCATTGAAAATACCTTATAATATAACGTAATGTGCAGTGTATCATTGAAAATACCTTATAATATATAGTAGTTTACCATTGAAAATACCTTATAATATAACGTAATATGCAGTGTATCATTGAAAATACCTTATGATATAACGTAATATGCAGTGTATCATTGAAAATACCTTCTAATATAACGTAATATGCAGTGTATCATTGAAAATAGCTGATAATATATCGTAATTTATAGTATATCCTCGAAAATACCTTATAATATAAGGTAATATGCAGTGTATCATTGAAAATACCTTATAATATAACATAATATGCAGTGTATCATTGAAAATACTTTATAATATAACATAGTATGCAGTGTATCATTGAAAATACCTTATAATATAACGTAATATGCAGTGTATCATTGAAAATACCATATAATATAACATAATATGCAGTGTATCATTGAAAATACCTTATAATATAACGTAATATGCAGTGTATCATTGAAAATACCTTATAATATAACATAATATGCAGTGTATCATTGAAAATACCTTATAATATAACGTAATATGCAGTGTATCATTGAAAATACCTTATAATATAACGTAATATGCAGTGTATCATTGAAAATACCTTATAAAATAACGTAATATGCAGTGTATCATTGAAAATTCCTTATAATATATCGTAATTTGTAGTGTATTATTGAAAATGCCTTATAATATAACGTAATACGCAGTGTATCATTGAAAATACCTTATAAAAATAACGTAATATGCAGTGTATCATCGAAAATACCTTATAATGTATCATTGAAAATACCATATAGTATATCGTAATATGCAGTGTATCATTGAAAATACCTTATAATATAACATAATATGCAGTGTATCATTGAAAATACCTTATAATATAACATAATATGCAGTGTATCATTGAAAATACCTTATAATATAACGTAATATGCAGTGTATCATTGAAAATACCTTATAATATAACGTAATATGCAGTGAATCATTGAAAATACCTTATAATATAACATAATATGCAGTGTATCATTGAAAATACCTTATAATATAACATAATATGCAGTGTATCATTGAAAATACCTTATAATATAACGTAATATGCAGTGTATCATTGAAAATACCTTATAATATAACATAATATGCAGTGTATCATTGAAAATACCTTATAATATAACGTAATATGCAGTGTATCATTGAAAATGCCTTATAATATAACGTAATACGCAGTGTATCATTGAAAATACCTTATAAAAATAACGTAATATGCAGTGTATCATCGAAAATACCTTATAATGTATCATTGAAAATACCATATAGTATATCGTAATATGCAGTGTATCATTGAAAATACCTTATAATATAACATAATATGCAGTGTATCATTGAAAATACCTTATAATATAACATAATATGCAGTGTATCATTGAAAATACCTTATAATATAACGTAATATGCAGTGTATCATTGAAAATACCTTATAATATAACGTAATATGCAGTGAATCATTGAAAATACCTTATAATATAACATAATATGCAGTGTATCATTGAAAATACCTTATAATATAACATAATATGCAGTGTATCATTGAAAATACCTTATAATATAACGTAATATGCAGTGTATCATTGAAAATACCTTATAATATAACGTAATATGCAGTGTATCATTGAAAATACCTGTTAATATATCGTAAGTTGTAGTGTATCCTCGAAAATACCTTATAATATAACGTAATATGCAGTGTATCATTGAAAATACCATATAATATATCGTAACATGCAGTGTATCATTGAAAATACCTTATAATATAACGTAATATGCAGTGTATCATTGAAAATACCTTATAATATAACGTAATATGCAGTGTATCATTGAAAATACCGTAGATTATATAGTAGTTTACCATTGAAAATACCTTATAATATAACGTAATATGCAGTGTATCATGGAAAATACCTTATAATATAACGTAATAAGCAGTGTATTATTGAAATTACCTTTCAATATATAGTAGTTTACCATTGAAAATACCTTATAAAATAACGTAATATGCAGTGTATCATTGAAAATTCCTTATAATATATCGTAATTTGTAGTGTATTATTGAAAATGCCTTATAATATAACGTAATACGCAGTGTATCATTGAAAATACCTTATAAAAATAACGTAATATGCAGTGTATCATCGAAAATACCTTATAATGTATCATTGAAAATACCATATAGTATATCGTAATATGCAGTGTATCGTTGAAAATACCTGATGATATAACGTAATATGCAGTGTAACATTGAAAATGCCTTATAATATAACGTAATACGCAGTGTATCATTGAAAATACCTTATAATATAACGTAATGTGCAGTGTATCATTGAAAATACCTTATAATATATAGTAGTTTACCATTGAAAATACCTTATAATATAACGTAATATGCAGTGTATCATTGAAAATACCTTATGATATAACGTAATATGCAGTGTAACATTGAAAATACCTTATAATATAACGTAATATGCAGTGTATCATTGAAAATACCTTATAATATAACATAATATGCAGTGTATCATTGAAAATACCTTATAATATAACATAATATGCAGTGTATCATTGAAAATACCTTCTAATATAACGTAATATGCAGTGTATCATTGAAAATAGCTGATAATATATCGTAATTTATAGTATATCCTCGAAAATACCTTATAATATAAGGTAATATGCAGTGTATCATTGAAAATACCTTATAATATAACTTAATGTGCAGTGTATCATTGAAAATACCTTATAATATATAGTAGTTTACCATTGAAAATACCTTATAATATAACGTAATATGCAGTGTATCATTGAAAATACCTTATGATATAACGTAATATGCAGTGTAACATTGAAAATACCTTATAATATAACGTAATATGCAGTGTATCATTGAAAATACCTTATAATATAACATAATATGCAGTGTATCATTGAAAATACCTTATAATATAACATAATATGCAGTGTATCATTGAACATACCTTATAATATAACGTAATATGCAGTGTATCATTGAAAATACCTTATAATATAACGTAATATGCAGTGTATCATTGAAAATACCTTATAATATAACGTAATATGCAGTGTATCATTGAAAATGCCTTATAATATAACGTAATACGCAGTGTATCATTGAAAATACCTTATAATATAACGTAATAAGCAGTGTATTATTGAAATTACCTTACAATATATAGTAGTTTACCATTGAAAATACCTTATAAAATAACGTAATATGCAGTGTATCATTGAAAATTCCTTATAATATATCGTAATTTGTAGTGTATTATTGAAAATGCCTTATAATATAACGTAATACGCAGTGTATCATTGAAAATACCTTATAAAAATAACGTAATATGCAGTGTATCATCGAAAATACCTTATAATGTATCATTGAAAATACCATATAGTATATCGTAATATGCAGTGTATCATTGAAAATACCTTATAATATATCATAATATGCAGTGTATCATTGAAAATACCTTATAATATAACATAATATGCAGTGTATCATTGAAAATACCTTATAATATAACGTAATATGCAGTGTATCATTGAAAATACCTTATAATATAACGTAATATGCAGTGAATCATTGAAAATACCTTATAATATAACATAATATGCAGTGTATCATTGAAAATACCTTATAATATAACATAATATGCAGTGTATCATTGAAAATACCTTATAATATAACGTAATATGCAGTGTATCATTGAAAATACCTTATAATATAACGTAATATGCAGTGTATCATTGAAAATACCTGATAATATAACGTAATAATCAGTGTATCATTGAAAATAACTTAAAAAAATAACGTAATATGCAGTGTATCATCGAAAATACCTTATAATGTATCATTGAAAATACCATATAGTATATCGTAATATGCAGTGTATCGTTGAAAATACCTTATGATATAACGTAATATGCAGTGTAACATTGAAAATGACTTATAATATAACGTAATATGCAGTGTATCATTGAAAATACCTTCTAATATAACGTAATATGCAGTGTATCATTGAAAATAGCTGATAATATATCGTAATTTATAGTATATCCTCGAAAATACCTTATAATATAAGGTAATATGCAGTGTATCATTGAAAATACCTTATAATATAACATAATATGCAGTGTATCATTGAAAATACTTTATAATATAACATAGTATGCAGTGTATCATTGAAAATACCTTATAATATAACGTAATATGCAGTGTATCATTGAAAATACCATATAATATATAGTAATATGCAGTGTATCATTGAAAATACCTTATAATATATAGTAGTTTACCATTGAAAATACCTTATAATATAACGTAATATGCAGTGTATCATTGAAAATACCTTATAATATAACTTAATATGCAGTGTATCATTGAAAATACCTTATAGTATATAGTAGTTTACCATTGAAAATACCTTATAATATAACGTAATATGCAGTGTATCATTGAAAATACCTTATGATATAACGTAATATGCAGTGTAACATTGAAAATGCCTTATAATATAACGTAATACGTAGTGTATCATTGAAAATACCTTATAAAAATAACGTAATATGCAGTGTATCATTGAAAATACCTTATAATATAACGTAATATGCAGTGTATCATTGAAAATACCTTATAATATAACGTAATATGCAGTGTATCATTGAAAATACCGTAGATTATATAGTAGTTTACCATTGAAAATACCTTATAATATAACGTAATATGCAGTGTATCATGGAAAATACCTTATAATATAACGTAATAAGCAGTGTATTATTGAAATTACCTTACAATATATAGTAGTTTACCATTGAAAATACCTTATAAAATAACGTAATATGCAGTGTATCATTGAAAATTCCTTATAATATATCGTAATTTGTAGTGTATTATTGAAAATGCCTTATAATATAACGTAATACGCAGTGTATCATTGAAAATACCTTATAAAAATAACGTAATATGCAGTGTATCATCGAAAATACCTTATAATGTATCGTTGAAAATACCATATAGTATATCGTAATATGCAGTGTATCATTGAAAATACCTTATAATATAACATAATATGCAGTGTATCATTGAAAATACCTTATAATATAACATAATATGCAGTGTATCATTGAAAATACCTTATAATATAACGTAATATGCAGTGTATCATTGAAAATACCTTATAATATAACGTAATATGCAGTGTATCATTGAAAATACCTTATAATATAACGTAATATGCAGTGTATCATTGAAAATGCCTTATAATATAACGTAATACGCAGTGTATCATGGAAAATACCTTATAATATAACGTAATAAGCAGTGTATTATTGAAATTACCTTACAATATATAGTAGTTTACCATTGAAAATACCTTATAAAATAACGTAATATGCAGTGTATCATTGAAAATTCCTTATTATATATCGTAATTTGTAGTGTATTATTGAAAATGCCTTATAATATAACGTAATACGCAGTGTATCATTGAAAATACCTTATAAAAATAACGTAATATGCAGTGTATCATCGAAAATACCTTATAATGTATCATTGAAAATACCATATAGTATATCGTAATATGCAGTGTATCATTGAAAATACCTTATAATATAACGTAATATGCAGTGTATCATTGAAAATACCTTATAATATAACATAATATGCAGTGTATCATTGAAAATACCTTATAATATAACGTAATATGCAGTGTATCATTGAAAATACCTTCTAATATAACGTAATATGCAGTGAATCATTGAAAATACCTTATAATATAACATAATATGCAGTGTATCATTGAAAATACCTTATAATATAACATAATATGCAGTGTATCATTGAAAATACCTTATAATATAACGTAATATGCAGTGTATCATTGAAAATACCTTATAATATAACGTAATATGCAGTGTATCATTGAAAATACCTGATAATATAACGTAATACGCAGTGTATCATTGAAAATAACTTAAAAAAATAACGTAATATGCAGTGTATCATCGAAAATACCTTATAATGTATCATTGAAAATACCATATAGTATATCGTAATATGCAGTGTATCGTTGAAAATACCTTATGATATAACGTAATATGCAGTGTAACATTGAAAATACCTTATAATATAACGTAATATGCAGTGTATCATTGAAAATACCTTCTAATATAACGTAATATGCAGTGTATCATTGAAAATAGCTGATAATATATCGTAATTTATAGTATATCCTCGAAAATACCTTATAATATAAGGTAATATGCAGTGTATCATTGAAAATACCTTATAATATAACATAATATGCAGTGTATCATTGAAAATACTTTATAATATAACATAGTATGCAGTGTATCATTGAAAATACCTTATAATATAACGTAATATGCAGTGTATCATTGAAAATACCTTATAATATATAGTAATATGCAGTGTATCATTGAAAATACCTTATAATATATAGTAGTTTACCATTGAAAATACCTTATAATATAACGTAATATGCAGTGTATCATTGAAAATACCTTATAATATAACGTAATGTGCAGTGTATCATTGAAAATACCTTATAATATATAGTAGTTTACCATTGAAAATACCTTATAATATAACGTAATATGCAGTGTATCATTGAAAATACCTTATGATATAACGTAATATGCAGTGTAACATTGAAAATACCTTATAATATAACGTAATATGCAGTGTATCATTGAAAATACCTTATAATATAACATAATATGCAGTGTATCATTGAAAATACCTTATAATATAACATAATATGCAGTGTATCATTGAAAATACCTTATAATATAACGTAATACGCAGTGTATCATTGAAAATACCTTATAATATAACGTAATATGCAGTGTATCATTGAAAATACCTGATAATATAACGTAATATGCAGTGTATCATTGAAAATTCCTTATAATATAACGTAATATGCAGTGTATCATTGAAAATACCGTAGATTATATAGTAGTTTACCATTGAAAATACCTTATAATATAACGTAATATGCAGTGTATCATGGAAAATACCTTATAATATAACGTAATAAGCAGTGTATTATTGAAATTACCTTACAATATATAGTAGTTTACCATTGAAAATACCTTATAAAATAACGTAATATGCAGTGTATCATTGAAAATTCCTTATAATATATCGTAATTTGTAGTGTATTATTGAAAATGCCTTATAATATAACGTAATACGCAGTGTATCATTGAAAATACCTTATAAAAATAACGTAATATGCAGTGTATCATCGAAAATACCTTATAATGTATCGATGAAAATACCATATAGTATATCGTAATATGCAGTGTATCGTTGAAAATACCTTATGATATAACGTAATATGCAGTGTAACATTGAAAATACCTTATGATATAACGTAATATGCAGTGTAACATTGAAAATACCTTATAATATAACGTAATATGCAGTGTATCATTGAAAATACCTTATAATATAACATAATATGCAGTGTATCATTGAAAATACCTTATGATATAACGTAATATGCAGTGTAACATTGAAAATACCTTATAATATAACGTAATATGCAGTGTATCATTGAAAATACCTTATAATATAACATAATATGCAGTGTATCATTGAAAATACCTTATAATATAACATAATATGCAGTGTATCATTGAAAATACCTTATAATATAACGTAATATGCAGTGTATCATTGAAAATACCTTATAATATAACGTAATATGCAGTGTATCATTGAAAATACCTGATAATATATCGTAATATGCAGTGTATCATTGAAAATACCTTATAATATAACGTAATATGCAGTGTATCATTGAAAATACCTTATAATATAACATAATATGCAGTGTATCATTGAAAATACCTTATAATATAACGTAATATGCAGTGTATCATTGAAAATACCTTATAATATAACGTAATATGCAGTGTATCATTGAAAATACCTGATAATATATCGTAATATGCAGTGTATCATTGAAAATACCTTATAATATAACGTAATATGCAGTGTATCATGGAAAATACCTTATAATATAACGTAATAAGCAGTGTATCATTGAAATTACCTTATAATATATAGTAGTTTACCATTGAAAATACCTTATAAAATAACGTAATATGCAGTGTATCATTGAAAATTCCTTATAATATATCGTAATTTGTAGTGTATTATTGAAAATACCTTATAATATAACGTAATATGCATTGTATAATTGAAAATATCTTATAATGTATCGTAATGTGCAGTGTATCATTGAAAATACCTTATAATATAACGTAATACGCAGTGTATCATTGAAAATACCTTATAATATAACGTAATATGCAGTGTATCATTGAAAATACCTTATAATATAACGTAATATGCAGTGTATCATTGAAAATACCTGATAATATATCGTAAGTTGTAGTGTATCCTCGAAAATACCTTATAATATAACGTAATATGCAGTGTATCATTGAAAATACCATATAATATATCGTAACATGCAGTGTATCATTGAAAATACCTTATAATATAACGTAATATGCAGTGTATCATTGAAAATTCCTTATAATATAACGTAATATGCAGTGTATCATTGAAAATACCGTAGATTATATAGTAGTTTACCATTGAAAATACCTTATAATATAACGTAATATGCAGTGTATCATGGAAAATACCTTATAATATAACGTAATAAGCAGTGTATTATTGAAATTACCTTACAATATATAGTAGTTTACCATTGAAAATACCTTATAAAATAACGTAATATGCAGTGTATCATTGAAAATTCCTTATAATATATCGTAATTTGTAGTGTATTATTGAAAATGCCTTATAATATAACGTAATACGCAGTGTATCATTGAAAATACCTTATAAAAATAACGTAATATGCAGTGTATCATCGAAAATACCTTATAATGTATCATTGAAAATACCATATAGTATATCGTAATATGCAGTGTATCGTTGAAAATACCTTATGATATAACGTAATATGCAGTGTAACATTGAAAATGCCTTATAATATAACGTAATACGCAGTGTATCATTGAAAATACCTTATAATATAACGTAATGTGCAGTGTATCATTGAAAATACCTTATAATATATAGTAGTTTACCATTGAAAATACCTTATAATATAACGTAATATGCAGTGTATCATTGAAAATACCTTATGATATAACGTAATATGCAGTGTATCATTGAAAATACCTTCTAATATAACGTAATATGCAGTGTATCATTGAAAATAGCTGATAATATATCGTAATTTATAGTATATCCTCGAAAATACCTTATAATATAAGGTAATATGCAGTGTATCATTGAAAATACCTTATAATATAACATAATATGCAGTGTATCATTGAAAATACTTTATAATATAACATAGTATGCAGTGTATCATTGAAAATACCTTATAATATAACGTAATATGCAGTGTATCATTGAAAATACCATATAATATATAGTAATATGCAGTGCATCATTGAAAATACCTTATAATATAACATAATATGCAGTGTATCATTGAAAATACCTTATAATATAACGTAATATGCAGTGTATCATTGAAAATTCCTTATAATATATCGTAATTTGTAGTGTATTATTGAAAATGCCTTATAATATAACGTAATACGCAGTGTATCATTGAAAATACCTTATAAAAATAACGTAATATGCAGTGTATCATCGAAAATACCTTATAATGTATCGTTGAAAATACCATATAGTATATCGTAATATGCAGTGTATCGTTGAAAATACCTTATGATATAACGTAATATGCAGTGTAACATTGAAAATACCTTATGATATAACGTAATATGCAGTGTAACATTGAAAATACCTTATAATATAACGTAATATGCAGTGTATCATTGAAAATACCTTATAATATAACATAATATGCAGTGTATCATTGAAAATACCTTATGATATAACGTAATATGCAGTGTAACATTGAAAATACCTTATAATATAACGTAATATGCAGTGTATCATTGAAAATACCTTATAATATAACATAATATGCAGTGTATCATTGAAAATACCTTATAATATAACATAATATGCAGTGTATCATTGAAAATACCTTATAATATAACGTAATATGCAGTGTATCATTGAAAATACCTTATAATATAACGTAATATGCAGTGTATCATTGAAAATACCTGATAATATATCGTAATATGCAGTGTATCATTGAAAATGCCTTATAATATAACGTAATACGCAGTGTATCATGGAAAATACCTTATAATATAACGTAATAAGCAGTGTATTATTGAAATTACCTTACAATATATAGTAGTTTACCATTGAAAATACCTTATAAAATAACGTAATATGCAGTGTATCATTGAAAATTCCTTATAATATATCGTAATTTGTAGTGTATTATTGAAAATGCCTTATAATATAACGTAATACGCAGTGTATCATTGAAAATACCTTATAAAAATAACGTAATATGCAGTGTATCATCGAAAATACCTTATAATGTATCATTGAAAATACCATATAGTATATCGTAATATGCAGTGTATCGTTGAAAATACCTTATGATATAACGTAATATGCAGTGTAACATTGAAAATGCCTTATAATATAACGTAATATGCAGTGTATCATTGAAAATACCTTCTAATATAACGTAATATGCAGTGTATCATTGAAAATAGCTGATAATATATCGTAATTTATAGTATATCCTCGAAAATACCTTATAATATAAGGTAATATGCAGTGTATCATTGAAAATACCTTATAATATAACATAATATGCAGTGTATCATTGAAAATACTTTATAATATAACATAGTATGCAGTGTATCATTGAAAATACCTTATAATATAACGTAATATGCAGTGTATCATTGAAAATACCATATAATATATAGTAATATGCAGTGTATCATTGAAAATACCTTATAATATATAGTAGTTTACCATTGAAAATACCTTATAATATAACGTAATATGCAGTGTATCATTGAAAATACCTTATAATATAACTTAATGTGCAGTGTATCATTGAAAATACCTTATAATATATAGTAGTTTACCATTGAAAATACCTTATAATATAACGTAATATGCAGTGTATCATTGAAAATACCTTATGATATAACGTAATATGCAGTGTAACATTGAAAATGCCTTATAATTTAACGTAATACGTAGTGTATCATTGAAAATACCTTATAAAAATAACGTAATATGCAGTGTATCATTGAAAATACCTTATAATATAACGTAATATGCAGTGTATCATTGAAAATTCCTTATAATATAACGTAATATGCAGTGTATCATTGAAAATACCGTAGATTATATAGTAGTTTACCATTGAAAATACCTTATAATATAACGTAATATGCAGTGTATCATTGAAAATACCTTATAATATAACGTAATAAGCAGTGTATTATTGAAATTACCTTACAATATATAGTAGTTTACCATTGAAAATACCTTATAAAATAACGTAATATGCAGTGTATCATTGAAAATTCCTTATAATATATCGTAATTTGTAGTGTATTATTGAAAATGCCTTATAATATAACGTAATACGCAGTGTATCATTGAAAATACCTTATAAAAATAACGTAATATGCAGTGTATCATCGAAAATACCTTATAATGTATCGTTGAAAATACCATATAGTATATCGTAATATGCAGTGTATCATTGAAAATACCTTATAATATAACGTAATATGCAGTGTATCATTGAAAATACCTTATAATATAACATAATATGCAGTGTATCATTGAAAATACCTTATAATATAACGTAATATGCAGTGTATCATTGAAAATACCTTATAATATAACGTAATATGCAGTGTATCATTGAAAATACCTTATAATATAACGTAATATGCAGTGTATCATTGAAAATGCCTTATAATATAACGTAATACGCAGTGTATCATGGAAAATACCTTATAATATAACGTAATAAGCAGTGTATTATTGAAATTACCTTACAATATATAGTAGTTTACCATTGAAAATACCTTATAAAATAACGTAATATGCAGTGTATCATTGAAAATTCCTTATAATATATCGTAATTTGTAGTGTATTATTGAAAATGCCTTATAATATAACGTAATACGCAGTGTATCATTGAAAATACCTTATAAAAATAACGTAATATGCAGTGTATCATCGAAAATACCTTATAATGTATCATTGAAAATACCATATAGTATATCGTAATATGCAGTGTATCATTGAAAATACCTTATAATATAACATAATATGCAGTGTATCATTGAAAATACCTTATAATATAACATAATATGCAGTGTATCATTGAAAATACCTTATAATATAACGTAATATGCAGTGTATCATTGAAAATACCTTATAATATAACGTAATATGCAGTGAATCATTGAAAATACCTTATAATATAACATAATATGCAGTGTATCATTGAAAATACCTTATAATATAACATAATATGCAGTGTATCATTGAAAATACCTTATAATATAACGTAATATGCAGTGTATCATTGAAAATACCTTATAATATAACGTAATATGCAGTGTATCATTGAAAATACCTGATAATATAACGTAATACGCAGTGTATCATTGAAAATAACTTAAAAAAATAACGTAATATGCAGTGTATCATCGAAAATACCTTATAATGTATCATTGAAAATACCATATAGTATATCGTAATATGCAGTGTATCGTTGAAAATACCTTATGATATAACGTAATATGCAGTGTAACATTGAAAATGCCTTATAAAGCTCAACGCATACTGGAGTCTCCGGGAAAACGGAGACACCTGACACCGTTTTTCTAACGCATACACAGTTTTTGGTCCCGGAAGGTCAATTAAGAGGGTTCGAGATGCTCGACGAAGAAAGGCACAGCGTGATGTCTGCTACCCAAACCCTAGGGGTGCCAAAATCGGAGATGACTTTTCTAGGCGCTGACAAGTGCTTAGCAAGTATTCTCCAAGACTTTTTTTTATGTCAGGGAATTGGCGTTGTTTATTTTAAATAGCTATTAACTAGAATTTTTTCGAGTTCTTCGTGGTATTAGGAGGGAATACGGTGTTAAAACATAAAATAATAATTTTTTACTATGGTAATAAAAAAAAAGAATATCATCTGAGAATCTGTGCGGTAAAACAATTTGTCAAACAACTCAACTAAACACGGTGGAGGTTCTGAACGTTCTGGATCTTTGCCGTCCTGAAAAACGTTGACGGAGTACGCGCAGAAAATATCCTGCTAATAAAATGTTCCTTGGAACGGCGAGAAACTAACCGATGCAAAGAACATTGCTTCCTTCGCAGGCAAAACGGCAAATCTGGCGGCGAAAAAAAGATTTATTGCCACCCGCAGGACGTGAAAAGAAAGGTTGTTTCTTTTCACATTATGTAGTAAACTGTAATTACTCTAACTTCTCAAACAGGATCAAATCGTTATGGTCTGTTTAACTGTTTCCGAATATTAGTGGGAGTCCCCAAGTACCCAATATTTTAAATTTTTGAGAATCCGCGAATTAAAAAACGGAATTTCAAAGAGGAAGAAATCGTAGAATACGACCACATTTTTAAAAATTTTTTCACACTTGAACCGGTGGTTAAAATTTGCAGAACAAAGATATTTCTAATATGTTTTCATTAAGAAATTACATTTGCATCATTACATATGAAATGAAAAATTATTTAAAAAGAATTTTATAATATGTATAATTTACGTATAATATAAGGATGTGTGATGCTGTTTCATCAAGTGGCAGGAACGTTTCCTATCTCCATGATGTTGTAGAAGAGAGATAACGATAGTTTACGTAAGGAGCTGTGGAGCTCCCTCCTGCAACCTTTTTTTTGTGCCATGCACAGCAGGGACTCTCGACCCGCTCTCGAAAAGCCATGTCGAAATTCGAGCTGAAAACCCGGACCCTACCAAAACGAAATAACGTAAAGGAAACTCACCGGATAGCTCTGTATACGCGTAAGATACAATAGCCCATTACTATAGTTTTACCCTGACAGGGAAAAACTCAGTATGCGTTGAGCTTAATATAACGTAATATGCAGTGTATCATTGAAAATACCTTCTAATATAACGTAATATGCAGTGTATCATTGAAAATAGCTGATAATATATCGTAATTTATAGTATATCCTCGAAAATACCTTATAATATAAGGTAATATGCAGTGTATCATTGAAAATACCTTATAATATAACATAATATGCAGTGTATCATTGAAAATACTTTATAATATAACATAGTATGCAGTGTATCATTGAAAATACCTTATAATATAACGTAATATGCAGTGTATCATTGAAAATACCATATAATATATAGTAATATGCAGTGTATCATTGAAAATACCTTATAATATATAGTAGTTTACCATTGAAAATACCTTATAATATAACGTAATATGCAGTGTATCATTGAAAATACCTTATAATATAACTTAATGTGCAGTGTATCATTGAAAATACCTTATAATATATAGTAGTTTACCATTGAAAATACCTTATAATATAACGTAATATGCAGTGTATCATTGAAAATACCTTATGATATAACGTAATATGCAGTGTAACATTGAAAATACCTTATAATATAACGTAATATGCAGTGTATCATTGAAAATACCTTATAATATAACATAATATGCAGTGTATCATTGAAAATACCTTATAATATAACATAATATGCAGTGTATCATTGAAAATACCTTATAATATAACGTAATACGCAGTGTATCATTGAAAATACCTTATAATATACCGTAATATGCAGTGTATCATTGAAAATACCTGATAATATAACGTAATATGCAGTGTATCATTGAAAATTCCTTATAATATAACGTAATATGCAGTGTATCATTGAAAATACCGTAGATTATATAGTAGTTTACCATTGAAAATACCTTATAATATAACGTAATATGCAGTGTATCATGGAAAATACCTTATAATATAACGTAATAAGCAGTGTATTATTGAAATTACCTTACAATATATAGTAGTTTACCATTGAAAATACCTTATAAAATAACGTAATATGCAGTGTATCATTGAAAATTCCTTATAATATATCGTAATTTGTAGTGTATTATTGAAAATGCCTTATAATATAACGTAATACGCAGTGTATCATTGAAAATACCTTATAAAAATAACGTAATATGCAGTGTATCATCGAAAATACCTTATAATGTATCGATGAAAATACCATATAGTATATCGTAATATGCAGTGTATCGTTGAAAATACCTTATGATATAACGTAATATGCAGTGTAACATTGAAAATACCTTATGATATAACGTAATATGCAGTGTAACATTGAAAATACCTTATAATATAACGTAATATGCAGTGTATCATTGAAAATACCTTATAATATAACATAATATGCAGTGTATCATTGAAAATACCTTATGATATAACGTAATATGCAGTGTAACATTGAAAATACCTTATAATATATAGTAGTTTACCATTGAAAATACCTTATAATATAACGTAATATGCAGTGTAATATTGAAAATGCCTTATAATTTAACGTAATACGTAGTGCATCATAGAAAATACCTTATAAAAATAACGTAATATGCAGTGTATCATTGAAAATACCTTATAATATAACGTAATATGCAGTGTATCATTGAAAATTCCTTATAATATAACGTAATATGCAGGGTATCATTGAAAATACCTTATAATATAACGTAATATGCAGTGTATCATTGAAAATACCTTATAATATAACGTAATATGCAGTGTATCATTGAAAATACCTGATAATATAACGTAATACGCAGTGTATCATTGAAAATAACTTAAAAAAATAACGTAATATGCAGTGTATCATCGAAAATACCTTATAATGTATCATTGAAAATACCATATAGTATATCGTAATATGCAGTGTATCGTTGAAAATACCTTATGATATAACGTAATATGCAGTGTAACATTGAAAATGCCTTATAATATAACGTAATATGCAGTGTATCATTGAAAATACCTTCTAATATAACGTAATATGCAGTGTATCATTGAAAATAGCTGATAATATATCGTAATTTATAGTATATCCTCGAAAATACCTTATAATATAAGGTAATATGCAGTGTATCATTGAAAATACCTTATAATATAACGTAATATGCAGTGTATCATTGAAAATACCTTATAATATAACGTAATATGCAGTGTATCATTGAAAATACCTTATAATATAACATAATATGCAGTGTATCATTGAAAATACCTTCTAATATAACGTAATATGCAGTGTATCATTGAAAATAGCTGATAATATATCGTAATTTATAGTATATCCTCGAAAATACCTTATAATATAAGGTAATATGCAGTGTATCATTGAAAATACCTTATAATATAACTTAATGTGCAGTGTATCATTGAAAATACCTTATAATATATAGTAGTTTACCATTGAAAATACCTTATAATATAACGTAATATGCAGTGTATCATTGAAAATACCTTATGATATAACGTAATATGCAGTGTAACATTGAAAATACCTTATAATATAACGTAATATGCAGTGTATCATTGATAATACCTTATAATATAACATAATATGCAGTGTATCATTGAAAATACCTTATAATATAACATAATATGCAGTGTATCATTGAAAATACCTTATAATATAACATAATATGCAGTGTATCATTGAAAATACCTTATAATATAACATAATATGCAGTGTATCATTGAAAATACCTTATAATATAACGTAATATGCAGTGTATCATTGAAAATACCTTATAATATAACGTAATATGCAGTGAATCATTGAAAATACCTTATAATATAACATAATATGCAGTGTATCATTGAAAATACCTTATAATATAACATAATATGCAGTGTATCATTGAAAATACCTTATAATATAACGTAATATGCAGTGTATCATTGAAAATACCTTATAATATAACGTAATATGCAGTGTATCATTGAAAATACCTGATAATATAACGTAATACGCAGTGTATCATTGAAAATAACTTAAAAAAATAACGTAATATGCAGTGTATCATCGAAAATACCTTATAATGTATCATTGAAAATACCATATAGTATATCGTAATATGCAGTGTATCGTTGAAAATACCTTATGATATAACGTAATATGCAGTGTAACATTGAAAATGCCTTATAATATAACGTAATATGCAGTGTATCATTGAAAATACCTTATAATATAACATAATATGCAGTGTATCATTGAAAATACCTTATAATATAACATAATATGCAGTGTATCATTGAAAATACCTTATAATATAACGTAATATGCAGTGTATCATTGAAAATACCTTATAATATAACGTAATATGCAGTGTATCATTGAAAATACCTTATAATATAACGTAATATGCAGTGTATCATTGAAAATGCCTTATAATATAACGTAATACGCAGTGTATCATGGAAAATACCTTATAATATAACGTAATAAGCAGTGTATTATTGAAATTACCTTACAATATATAGTAGTTTACCATTGAAAATACCTTATAAAATAACGTAATATGCAGTGTATCATTGAAAATTCCTTATAATATATCGTAATTTGTAGTGTATTATTGAAAATGCCTTATAATATAACGTAATACGCATTGTATCATTGAAAATACCTTATAAAAATAACGTAATATGCAGTGTATCATCGAAAATACCTTATAATGTATCATTGAAAATACCATATAGTATATCGTAATATGCAGTGTATCATTGAAAATACCTTATAATATAACATAATATGCAGTGTATCATTGAAAATACCTTATAATATAACATAATATGCAGTGTATCATTGAAAATACCTTATAATATAACGTAATATGCAGTGTATCATTGAAAATACCTTATAATATAACGTAATATGCAGTGAATCATTGAAAATACCTTATAATATAACATAATATGCAGTGTATCATTGAAAATACCTTATAATATAACATAATATGCAGTGTATCATTGAAAATACCTTATAATATAACGTAATATGCAGTGTATCATTGAAAATACCTTATAATATAACGTAATATGCAGTGTATCATTCAAAATACCTGATAATATAACGTAATACGCAGTGTATCATTGAAAATAACTTAAAAAAATAACGTAATATGCAGTGTATCATCGAAAATACCTTATAATGTATCATTGAAAATACCATATAGTATATCGTAATATGCAGGCTATCGTTGAAAATACCTTATGATATAACGTAATATGCAGTGTAACATTGAAAATGCCTTATAATATAACGTAATATGCAGTGTATCATTGAAAATACCTTCTAATATAACGTAATATGCAGTGTATCATTGAAAATAGCTGATAATATATCGTAATTTATAGTATATCCTCGAAAATACCTTATAATATAAGGTAATATGCAGTGTATCATTGAAAATACCTTATAATATAACGTAATATGCAGTGTATCATTGAAAATACCTTATAATATAACATAATATGCAGTGTATCATTGAAAATACCTTATAATATAACATAATATGCAGTGTATCATTGAAAATACCTTCTAATATAACGTAATATGCAGTGTATCATTGAAAATAGCTGATAATATATCGTAATTTATAGTATATCCTCGAAAATACCTTATAATATAAGGTAATATGCAGTGTATCATTGAAAATACCTTATAATATAACTTAATGTGCAGTGTATCATTGAAAATACCTTATAATATATAGTAGTTTACCATTGAAAATACCTTATAATATATCGTAATATGCAGTGTATCATTGAAAATACCTTATGATATAACGTAATATGCAGTGTAACATTGAAAATACCTTATAATATAACCTAATATGCAGTGTATCATTGAAAATACCTTATAATATAACATAATATGCAGTGTATCATTGAAAATACCTTATAATATAACATAATATGCAGTGTATCATTGAAAATACCTTATAATATAACATAATATGCAGTGTATCATTGAAAATGCCTTATAATATAACGTAATATGCAGTGTATCATTGAAAATACCTTATAATATAACGTAATCTGCAGTGTATCATTGAAAATACCTTATAATATAACGTAATATGCAGTGTATCATTGAAAATGCCTTATAATATAACGTAATACGCAGTGTATCATGGAAAATACCTTATAATATAACGTAATAAGCAGTGTATTATTGAAATTACCTTACAATATATAGTAGTTTACCATTGAAAATACCTTATAAAATAACGTAATATGCAGTGTATCATTGAAAATTCCTTATAATATATCGTAATTTGTAGTGTATTATTGAAAATGCCTTATAATATAACGTAATACGCAGTGTATCATTGAAAATACCTTATAAAAATAACGTAATATGCAGTGTATCATTGAAAATACCTTATAATATAACGTAATATGCAGTGTATCATGTAAAATACCTTATAATATAACGTAATATGCAGTGTATCATTGAAAATACCTTATAATATAACATAATATGCAGTGTATCATTGAAAATACTTTATAATATAACGTAATACGCAGTGTATCATTGAAAATACCTTATAATATACCGTAATATGCAGTGTATCATTGAAAATACCTGATAATATATCGTAAGTTGTAGTGTATCCTCGAAAATACCTTATAATATAACGTAATATGCAGTGTATCATTGAAAATACCATATAATATATCGTAATATGCAGTGTATCATTGAAAATACCTTATAATATATAGTAGTTTACCATTGAAAATACCTTATAAAATAACGTAATATGCAGTGTATCATTGAAAATACCTTATAATATAACGTAATATGCAGTGTATCATGTAAAATACCTTATAATATAACGTAATAAGCAGTGTATCATTGAAATTACCTTATAATATATAGTAGTTTACCATTGAAAATTCCTTATAATATAACGTAATATGCAGGGTATCATTGAAAATATCTTATAATATATAGTAGTTTACCATTGAAAATACCTTATAATATAACGTAATATGCAGTGTAACAGTGAAAATGCCTTATAATATAACGTAATACGCAGTGTATCGTTGAAAATACCTTATAATATAACGTATTATGCAGTGTATCATTGAAAATACCTGATAATATATCGTAAGTTGTAGTGTATCCTCGAAAATACCTTATAATATAACGTAATATGCAGTGTAACATTGAAAATACCTTATAATATAACGTAATATGCAGTGTATCATTGAAAATACCTGATAATATATCGTAATTTGTAGTGTATCCTCGAAAATACCTTATAATATAACGTAATGTGCAGTGTATCATTGAAAATACCTTATAATATAACGTAATATGCAGTGTATCATGGAAAATACCTTATAATATATCGTAATGTGCAGTGTATCATTGAAAATACCTTATAATATAACGTAATATGCAGTGTATCATTGAAAATACCTGATAATATATCGTAAGTTGTAGTGTATCCTCGAAAATACCTTATAATATAACGTAATATGCAGTGTATCATTGAAAATACCTTATAATATAACGTAATATGCAGTGTATCATGTAAAATACCTTATAATATAACGTAATAAGCAGTGTATCATTGAAATTACCTTATAATATATAGTAGTTTACCATTGAAAATACCTTATAATATAACGTAATATGCAGTGTAACATTGAAAATGCCTTATAATTTAACGTAATACGTAGTGTATCATTGAAAATACCTTATAAAAATAACGTAATATGCAGTGTATCATTGAAAATACCTTATAATATAACGTAATATGCAGTGTATCATTGAAAATTCCTTATAATATAACGTAATATGCAGGGTATCATTGAAAATATCTTATAATATATAGTAGTTTACCATTGAAAATTCCTTATAATATAACGTAATATGCAGGGTATCATTGAAAATATCTTATAATATATAGTAGTTTACCATTGAAAATACCTTATAATATAACGTAATATGCAGTGTAACAGTGAAAATGCCTTATAATATAACGTAATACGCAGTGTATCGTTGAAAATACCTTATAATATAACGTATTATGCAGTGTATCATTGAAAATACCTGATAATATATCGTAAGTTGTAGTGTATCCTCGAAAATACCTTATATTATAACGTAATATGCAGTGTAACATTGAAAATACCTTATAATATAACGTAATATGCAGTGTATCATTGAAAATACCTGATAATATATCGTAATTTGTAGTGTATCCTCGAAAATACCTTATAATATAACGTAATGTGCAGTGTATCATTGAAAATACCTTATGATATAACGTAATATGCAGTGTAACATTGAAAATACCTTATAATATAACGTAATATGCAGTGTATCATTGAAAATACCTTATAATATAACATAATATGCAGTGTATCATTGAAAATACCTTATAATATAACATAATATGCAGTGTATCATTGAAAATACCTTCTAATATAACGTAATATGCAGTGTATCATTGAAAATAGCTGATAATATATCGTAATTTATAGTATATCCTCGAAAATACCTTATAATATAAGGTAATATGCAGTGTATCATTGAAAATACCTTATAATATAACTTAATGTGCAGTGTATCATTGAAAATACCTTATAATATATAGTAGTTTACCATTGAAAATACCTTATAATATAACGTAATATGCAGTGTATCATTGAAAATACCTGATAATATATCGTAATTTGTAGTGTATCCTCGAAAATACCTTATAATATAACGTAATGTGCAGTGTATCATTGAAAATACCTTATGATATAACGTAATATGCAGTGTAACATTGAAAATACCTTATAATATAACGTAATATGCAGTGTATCATTGAAAATACCTTATAATATAACATAATATGCAGTGTATCATTGAAAATACCTTATAATATAACGTAATATGCAGTGTATCATTGAAAATACCTTCTAATATAACGTAATATGCAGTGTATCATTGAAAATAGCTGATAATATATCGTAATTTATAGTATATCCTCGAAAATACCTTATAATATAAGGTAATATGCAGTGTATCATTGAAAATACCTTATAATATAACTTAATGTGCAGTGTATCATTGAAAATACCTTATAATATATAGTAGTTTACCATTGAAAATACCTTATAATATAACGTAATATGCAGTGTATCATTGAAAATACCTTATGATATAACGTAATATGCAGTGTAACATTGAAAATACCTTATAATATAACGTAATATGCAGTGTATCATTGAAAATACCTTATAATATAACATAATATGCAGTGTATCATTGAAAATACCTTATAATATAACATAATATGCAGTGTATCATTGAAAATACCTTATAATATAACGTAATATGCAGTGTATCATTGAAAATACCTTATAATATAACGTAATATGCAGTGTATCATTGAAAATACCTTATAATATAACGTAATATGCAGTGTATCATTGAAAATGCCTTATAATATAACGTAATACGCAGTGTATCATGGAAAATACCTTATAATATAACGTAATAAGCAGTGTATTATTGAAATTACCTTACAATATATAGTAGTTTACCATTGAAAATACCTTATAAAATAACGTAATATGCAGTGTATCATTGAAAATTCCTTATAATATATCGTAATTTGTAGTATATTATTGAAAATGCCTTATAATATAACGTAATATGCAGTGTATCATTGAAAATACCTTATAATATAACGTAATATGCAGTGTATCATTGAAAATACCTGATAATATAACGTAATACGCAGTGTATCATTGCAAATAACTTAAAAAAATAACGTAATATGCAGTGTATCATCGAAAATACCTTATAATGTATCATTGAAAATACCATATAGTATATCGTAATATGCAGTGTATCGTTGAAAATACCTTATGATATAACGTAATATGCAGTGTAACATTGAAAATGCCTTATAATATAACGTAATATGCAGTGTATCATTGAAAATACCTTCTAATATAACGTAATATGCAGTGTATCATTGAAAATACCTTATAATATAACGTAATATGCAGTGTATCATTGAAAATACCTTATAATATAACGTAATATGCAGTGTATCATTGAAAATACCTGATAATATAACGTAATACGCAGTGTATCATTGCAAATAACTTAAAAAAATAACGTAATATGCAGTGTATCATTGAAAATACCTTATAATATAACGTAATATGCAGTGAATCATTGAAAATACCTTATAATATAACATAATATGCAGTGTATCATTGAAAATACCTTATAATATAACATAATATGCAGTGTATCATTGAAAATACCTTATAATATAACGTAATATGCAGTGTATCATTGAAAATACCTTATAATATAACGTAATATGCAGTGTATCATTGAAAATACCTGTTAATATATCGTAAGTTGTAGTGTATCCTCGAAAATACCTTATAATATAACGTAATATGCAGTGTATCATTGAAAATACCATATAATATATCGTAACATGCAGTGTATCATTGAAAATACCTTATAATATAACGTAATATGCAGTGTATCATTGAAAATTCCTTATAATATAACGTAATATGCAGTGTATCATTGAAAATACCGTAGATTATATAGTAGTTTACCATTGAAAATACCTTATAATATAACGTAATATGCAGTGTATCATGGAAAATACCTTATAATATAACGTAATAAGCAGTGTATTATTGAAATTACCTTTCAATATATAGTAGTTTACCATTGAAAATACCTTATAAAATAACGTAATATGCAGTGTATCATTGAAAATTCCTTATAATATATCGTAATTTGTAGTGTATTATTGAAAATGCCTTATAATATAACGTAATACGCAGTGTATCATTGAAAATACCTTATAAAAATAACGTAATATGCAGTGTATCATCGAAAATACCTTATAATGTATCATTGAAAATACCATATAGTATATCGTAATATGCAGTGTATCGTTGAAAATACCTGATGATATAACGTAATATGCAGTGTAACATTGAAAATACCTTATAATATAACATAATATGCAGTGTATCATTGAAAATACCTTATAATATAACGTAATGTGCAGTGTATCATTGAAAATACCTTATAATATATAGTAGTTTACCATTGAAAATACCTTATAATATAACGTAATATGCAGTGTATCATTGAAAATACCTTATGATATAACGTAATATGCAGTGTAACATTGAAAATACCTTATAATATAACGTAATATGCAGTGTATCATTGAAAATACCTTATAATATAACATAATATGCAGTGTATCATTGAAAATACCTTATAATATAACATAATATGCAGTGTATCATTGAAAATACCTTCTAATATAACGTAATATGCAGTGTATCATTGAAAATAGCTGATAATATATCGTAATTTATAGTATATCCTCGAAAATACCTTATAATATAAGGTAATATGCAGTGTATCATTGAAAATACCTTATAATATAACTTAATGTGCAGTGTATCATTGAAAATACCTTATAATATATAGTAGTTTACCATTGAAAATACCTTATAATATAACGTAATATGCAGTGTATCATTGAAAATACCTTATGATATAACGTAATATGCAGTGTAACATTGAAAATACCTTATAATATAACGTAATATGCAGTGTATCATTGAAAATACCTTATAATATAACGTAATATGCAGTGTATCATTGAAAATACCTTATTATATAACATAATATGCAGTGTATCATTGAAAATACCTTATAATATAACATAATATGCAGTGTATCATTGAACATACCTTATAATATAACGTAATATGCAGTGTATCATTGAAAATACCTTATAATATAACGTAATATGCAGTGTATCATTGAAAATACCTTATAATATAACGTAATATGCAGTGTATCATTGAAAATGCCTTATAATATAACGTAATACGCAGTGTATCATGGAAAATACCTTATAATATAACGTAATAAGCAGTGTATTATTGAAATTACCTTACAATATATAGTAGTTTACCATTGAAAATACCTTATAAAATAACGTAATATGCAGTGTATCATTGAAAATTCCTTATAATATATCGTAATTTGTAGTGTATTATTGAAAATGCCTTATAATATAACGTAATACGCAGTGTATCATTGAAAATACCTTATAAAAATAACGTAATATGCAGTGTATCATCGAAAATACCTTATAATGTATCATTGAAAATACCATATAGTATATCGTAATATGCAGTGTATCATTGAAAATACCTTATAATATATCATAATATGCAGTGTATCATTGAAAATACCTTATAATATAACATAATATGCAGTGTATCATTGAAAATACCTTATAATATAACGTAATATGCAGTTTATCATTGAAAATACCTTATAATATAACGTAATATGCAGTGAATCATTGAAAATACCTTATAATATAACATAATATGCAGTGTATCATTGAAAATACCTTATAATATAACGTAATATGCAGTGTATCATTGAAAATACCTTATAATATAACGTAATATGCAGTGTATCATTGAAAATACCTTATAATATAACGTAATATGCAGTGTATCATTGAAAATACCTGATAATATAACGTAATACGCAGTGTATCATTGAAAATAACTTAAAAAAATAACGTAATATGCAGTGTATCATCGAAAATACCTTATAATGTATCATTGAAAATACCATATAGTATATCGTAATATGCAGTGTATCGTTGAAAATACCTTATGATATAACGTAATATGCAGTGTAACATTGAAAATGCCTTATAATATAACGTAATATGCAGTGTATCATTGAAAATACCTTCTAATATAACGTAATATGCAGTGTATCATTGAAAATAGCTGATAATATATCGTAATTTATAGTATATCCTCGAAAATACCTTATAATATAAGGTAATATGCAGTGTATCATTGAAAATACCTTATAATATAACATAATATGCAGTGTATCATTGAAAATACTTTATAATATAACATAGTATGCAGTGTATCATTGAAAATACCTTATAATATAACGTAATATGCAGTGTATCATTGAAAATACCATATAATATATAGTAATATGCAGTGTATCATTGAAAATACCTTATAATATATAGTAGTTTACCATTGAAAATACCTTATAATATAACGTAATATGCAGTGTATCATTGAAAATACCTTATAATATAACTTAATGTGCAGTGTATCATTGAAAATACCTTATAGTATATAGTAGTTTACCATTGAAAATACCTTATAATATAACGTAATATGCAGTGTATCATTGAAAATACCTTATGATATAACGTAATATGCAGTGTAACATTGAAAATGCCTTATAATATAACGTAATACGCAGTGTATCATTGAAAATACCTTATAATATAACGTAATGTGCAGTGTATCATTGAAAATACCTGATGATATAACGTAATATGCAGTGTAACATTGAAAATGCCTTATAATATAACGTAATACGCAGTGTATCATTGAAAATACCTTATAATATAACGTAATGTGCAGTGTATCATTGAAAATACCTTATAATATATAGTAGTTTACCATTGAAAATACCTTATAATATAACGTAATATGCAGTGTATCATTGAAAATACCTTATGATATAACGTAATATGCAGTGTAACATTGAAAATACCTTATAATATAACGTAATATGCAGTGTATCATTGAAAATACCTTATAATATAACATAATATGCAGTGTATCATTGAAAATACCTTATAATATAACATAATATGCAGTGTATCATTGAAAATACCTTCTAATATAACGTAATATGCAGTGTATCATTGAAAATAGCTGATAATATATCGTAATTTATAGTATATCCTCGAAAATACCTTATAATATAAGGTAATATGCAGTGTATCATTGAAAATACCTTATAATATAACTTAATGTGCAGTGTATCATTGAAAATACCTTATAATATATAGTAGTTTACCATTGAAAATACCTTATAATATAACGTAATATGCAGTGTATCATTGAAAATACCTTATGATATAACGTAATATGCAGTGTAACATTGAAAATACCTTATAATATAACGTAATATGCAGTGTATCATTGAAAATACCTTATAATATAACGTAATATGCAGTGTATCATTGAAAATACCTTATAATATAACATAATATGCAGTGTATCATTGAAAATACCTTATAATATAACATAATATGCAGTGTATCATTGAACATACCTTATAATATAACGTAATATGCAGTGTATCATTGAAAATACCTTATAATATAACGTAATATGCAGTGTATCATTGAAAATACCTTATAATATAACGTAATATGCAGTGTATCATTGAAAATGCCTTATAATATAACGTAATACGCAGTGTATCATTGAAAATACCTTATAATATAACGTAATAAGCAGTGTATTATTGAAATTACCTTACAATATATAGTAGTTTACCATTGAAAATACCTTATAAAATAACGTAATATGCAGTGTATCATTGAAAATTCCTTATAATATATCGTAATTTGTAGTGTATTATTGAAAATACCTTATAATATAACGTAATACGCAGTGTATCATTGAAAATACCTTATAAAAATAACGTAATATGCAGTGTATCATCGAAAATACCTTATAATGTATCATTGAAAATACCATATAATATATCGTAATATGCAGTGTATCATTGAAAATACCTTATAATATATCATAATATGCAGTGTATCATTGAAAATACCTTATAATATAACATAATATGCAGTGTATCATTGAAAATACCTTATAATATAACGTAATATGCAGTTTATCATTGAAAATACCTTATAATATAACGTAATATGCAGTGAATCATTGAAAATACCTTATAATATAACATAATATGCAGTGTATCATTGAAAATACCTTATAATATAACATAATATGCAGTGTATCATTGAAAATACCTTATAATATAACGTAATATGCAGTGTATCATTGAAAATACCTTATAATATAACGTAATATGCAGTGTATCATTGAAAATACCTGATAATATAACGTAATACGCAGTGTATCATTGAAAATAACTTAAAAAAATAACGTAATATGCAGTGTATCATCGAAAATACCTTATAATGTATCATTGAAAATACCATATAGTATATCGTAATATGCAGTGTATCGTTGAAAATACCTTATGATATAACGTAATATGCAGTGTAACATTGAAAATGCCTTATAATATAACGTAATATGCAGTGTATCATTGAAAATACCTTCTAATATAACGTAATATGCAGTGTATCATTGAAAATAGCTGATAATATATCGTAATTTATAGTATATCCTCGAAAATACCTTATAATATAAGGTAATATGCAGTGTATCATTGAAAATACCTTATAATATAACATAATATGCAGTGTATCATTGAAAATACTTTATAATATAACATAGTATGCAGTGTATCATTGAAAATACCTTATAATATAACGTAATATGCAGTGTATCATTGAAAATACCATATAATATAGTAATATGCAGTGTATCATTGAAAATACCTTATAATATATTGTAGTTTACCATTGAAAATACCTTATAATATAACGTAATATGCAGTGTATCATTGAAAATACCTTATAATATAACTTAATGTGCAGTGTATCATTGAAAATACCTTATAGTATATAGTAGTTTACCATTGAAAATACCTTATAATATAACGTAATATGCAGTGTATCATTGAAAATACCTTATGATATAACGTAATATGCAGTGTAACATTGAAAATGCCTTATAATTTAACGTAATACGTAGTGTATCATTGAAAATACCTTATAAAAATAACGTAATATGCAGTGTATCATTGAAAATACCTTATAATATAACGTAATATGCAGTGTATCATTGAAAATACCTTATAATATAACGTAATATGCAGTGTATCATTGAAAATACCGTAGATTATATAGTAGTTTACCATTGAAAATACCTTATAATATAACGTAATATGCAGTGTATCATGGAAAATACCTTATAATATAACGTAATAAGCAGTGTATTATTGAAATTACCTTACAATATATAGTAGTTTACCATTGAAAATACCTTATAATATAACGTAATATGCAGTGTATCATTGAAAATTCCTTATAATATATCGTAATTTGTAGTGTATTATTGAAAATGCCTTATAATATAACGTAATACGCAGTGTATCATTGAAAATACCTTATAAAAATAACGT
The DNA here is from genome assembly GCA_916610255.1 of Lasioglossum lativentre. Lineage (NCBI taxonomy): Eukaryota > Metazoa > Arthropoda > Insecta > Hymenoptera > Halictidae > Lasioglossum > Lasioglossum lativentre. The sequence goes on from CAKAJI010000335.1 coordinate 254,596, forward strand.
AATATGCAGTGTATCATCGAAAATACCTTATAATGTATCGTTGAAAATACCATATAGTATATCGTAATATGCAGTGTATCATTGAAAATACCTTATAATATAACATAATATGCAGTGTATCATTGAAAATACCTTATAATATAACATAATATGCAGTGTATCATTGAAAATACCTTTTAATATAACGTAATATGCAGTGTATCATTGAAAATACCTTATAATATAACGTAATATGCAGTGTATCATTGAAAATACCTTATAATATAACGTAATATGCAGTGTATCATTGAAAATGCCTTATAATATAACGTAATACGCAGTGTATCATGGAAAATACCTTATAATATAACGTAATAAGCAGTGTATTATTGAAATTACCTTACAATATATAGTGGTTTACCATTGAAAATACCTTATAAAATAACGTAATATGCAGTGTATCATTGAAAATTCCTTATAATATATCGTAATTTGTAGTGTATTATTGAAAATGCCTTATAATATAACGTAATACGCAGTGTATCATTGAAAATACCTTATAAAAATAACGTAATATGCAGTGTATCATCGAAAATACCTTATAATGTATCATTGAAAATACCATATAGTATATCGTAATATGCAGTGTATCATTGAAAATACCTTATAATATAACGTAATATGCAGTGTATCATTGAAAATACCTTATAATATAACATAATATGCAGTGTATCATTGAAAATACCTTATAATATAACGTAATATGCAGTGTATCATTGAAAATACCTTCTAATATAACGTAATATGCAGTGTATCATTGAAAATACCTTATAATATAACATAATATGCAGTGTATCATTGAAAATACCTTATAATATAACATAATATGCAGTGTATCATTGAAAATACCTTATAATATAACGTAATATGCAGTGTATCATTGAAAATACCTTATAATATAACGTAATATGCAGTGTATCATTGAAAATACCTGATAATATAACGTAATACGCAGTGTATCATTGAAAATAACTTAAAAAAATAACGTAATATGCAGTGTATCATCGAAAATACCTTATAATGTATCATTGAAAATACCATATAGTATATCGTAATATGCAGTGTATCGTTGAAAATACCTTATGATATAACGTAATATGCAGTGTAACATTGAAAATGCCTTATAATATAACGTAATATGCAGTGTATCATTGAAAATACCTTATAATATAACGTAATATGCAGTGTATCATTGAAAATAGCTGATAATATATCGTAATTTATAGTATATCCTCGAAAATACCTTATAATATAAGGTAATATGCAGTGTATCATTGAAAATACCTTATAATATAACATAATATGCAGTGTATCATTGAAAATACTTTATAATATAACATAGTATGCAGTGTATCATTGAAAATACCTTATAATATAACGTAATATGCAGTGTATCATTGAAAATACCATATAATATATAGTACTATGCAGTGTATCATTGAAAATACCTTATAATATATAGTAGTTTACCATTGAAAATACCTTATAATATAACGTAATATGCAGTGTATCATTGAAAATACCTTATAATATAACGTAATGTGCAGTGTATCATTGAAAATACCTTATAATATATAGTAGTTTACCATTGAAAATACCTTATAATATAACGTAATATGCAGTGTATCATTGAAAATACCTTATGATATAACGTAATATGCAGTGTAACATTGAAAATACCTTATAATATAACGTAATATGCAGTGTATCATTGAAAATACCTTATAATATAACATAATATGCAGTGTATCATTGAAAATACCTTATAATATAACATAATATGCAGTGTATCATTGAAAATACCTTATAATATAACGTAATACGCAGTGTATCATTGAAAATACCTTATAATATACCGTAATATGCAGTGTATCATTGAAAATACCTGATAATATAACGTAATATGCAGTGTATCATTGAAAATTCCTTATAATATAACGTAATATGCAGTGTATCATTGAAAATACCGTAGATTATATAGTAGTTTACCATTGAAAATACCTTATAATATAACGTAATATGCAGTGTATCATGGAAAATACCTTATAATATAACGTAATAAGCAGTGTATTATTGAAATTACCTTACAATATATAGTAGTTTACCATTGAAAATACCTTATAATATAACGTAATATGCAGTGTATCATTGAAAATTCCTTATAATATATCGTAATTTGTAGTGTATTATTGAAAATGCCTTATAATATAACGTAATACGCAGTGTATCATTGAAAATACCTTATAAAAATAACGTAATATGCAGTGTATCATCGAAAATACCTTATAATGTATCGATGAAAATACCATATAGTATATCGTAATATGCAGTGTATCGTTGAAAATACCTTATGATATAACGTAATATGCAGTGTAACATTGAAAATACCTTATGATATAACGTAATATGCAGTGTATCATTGAAAATACCTTATAATATAACGTAATATGCAGTGTATCATTGAAAATACCTTATAATATAACATAATATGCAGTGTATCATTGAAAATACCTTATGATATAACGTAATATGCAGTGTAACATTGAAAATACCTTATAATATAACGTAATATGCAGTGTATCATTGAAAATACCTTATAATATAACATAATATGCAGTGTATCATTGAAAATACCTTATAATATAACATAATATGCAGTGTATCATTGAAAATACCTTATAATATAACGTAATATGCAGTGTATCATTGAAAATACCTTATAATATAACGTAATATGCAGTGTATCATTGAAAATACCTGATAATATATCGTAATATGCAGTGTATCATTGAAAATACCTTATAATATAACGTAATATGCAGTGTATCATTGAAAATACCTTATAATATAACATAATATGCAGTGTATCATTGAAAATACCTTATAATATAACGTAATATGCAGTGTATCATTGAAAATACCTTATAATATAACGTAATATGCAGTGTATCATTGAAAATACCTGATAATATAACGTAATATGCAGTGTATCATTGAAAATAACTTAAAAAAATAACGTAATATGCAGTGTATCATCGAAAATACCTTATAATGTATCATTGAAAATACCATATAGTATATCGTAATATGCAGTGTATCGTTGAAAATACCTTATGATATAACGTAATATGCAGTGTAACATTGAAAATGCCTTATAATATAACGTAATATGCAGTGTATCATTGAAAATACCTTCTAATATAACGTAATATGCAGTGTATCATTGAAAATAGCTGATAATATATCGTAATTTATAGTATATCCTCGAAAATACCTTATAATATAAGGTAATATGCAGTGTATCATTGAAAATACCTTATAATATAACGTAATATGCAGTGTATCATTGAAAATACCTTATGATATAACGTAATATGCAGTGTAACATTGAAAATACCTTATAATATAACGTAATATGCAGTGTATCATTGAAAATACCTTATAATATAACATAATATGCAGTGTATCATTGAAAATACCTTATAATATAACATAATATGCAGTGTATCATTGAAAATACCTTATAATATAACGTAATATGCAGTGTATCATTGAAAATAGCTGATAATATATCGTAATTTATAGTATATCCTCGAAAATACCTTATAATATAAGGTAATATGCAGTGTATCATTGAAAATACCTTATAATATAACTTAATGTGCAGTGTATCATTGAAAATACCTTATAATATATAGTAGTTTACCATTGAAAATACCTTATAATATAACGTAATATGCAGTGTATCATTGAAAATACCTTATGATATAACGTAATATGCAGTGTAACATTGAAAATACCTTATAATATAACGTAATATGCAGTGTATCATTGAAAATACCTTATAATATAACGTAATATGCAGTGTATCATTGAAAATACCTTATAATATAACATAATATGCAGTGTATCATTGAAAATACCTTATAATATAACATAATATGCAGTGTATCATTGAACATACCTTATAATATAACGTAATATGCAGTGTATCATTGAAAATACCTTATAATATAACGTAATATGCAGTGTATCATTGAAAATACCTTATAATATAACGTAATATGCAGTGTATCATTGAAAATACCTTATAATATAACGTAATACGCAGTGTATCATGGAAAATACCTTATAATATAACGTAATAAGCAGTGTATTATTGAAATTACCTTACAATATATAGTAGTTTACCATTGAAAATACCTTATAAAATAACGTAATATGCAGTGTATCATTGAAAATTCCTTATAATATATCGTAATTTGTAGTGTATTATTGAAAATGCCTTATAATATAACGTAATACGCAGTGTATCATTGAAAATACCTTATAAAAATAACGTAATATGCAGTGTATCATCGAAAATACCTTATAATGTATCATTGAAAATACCATATAGTATATCGTAATATGCAGTGTATCATTGAAAATACCTTATAATATATCGTAATATGCAGTGTATCATTGAAAATACCTTATAATATAACATAATATGCAGTGTATCATTGAAAATACCTTATAATATAACGTAATATGCAGTTTATCATTGAAAATACCTTATAATATAACGTAATATGCAGTGAATCATTGAAAATACCTTATAATATAACGTAATATGCAGTGTATCATTGAAAATACCTTATAATATAACATAATATGCAGTGTATCATTGAAAATACCTTATAATATAACGTAATATGCAGTGTATCATTGAAAATACCTTATAATATAACGTAATATGCAGTGTATCATTGAAAATACCTGATAATATAACGTAATACGCAGTGTATCATTGAAAATAACTTAAAAAAATAACGTAATATGCAGTGTATCATCGAAAATACCTTATAATGTATCATTGAAAATACCATATAGTATATCGTAATATGCAGTGTATCGTTGAAAATACCTTATGATATAACGTAATATGCAGTGTAACATTGAAAATGCCTTATAATATAACGTAATATGCAGTGTATCATTGAAAATACCTTCTAATATAACGTAATATGCAGTGTATCATTGAAAATAGCTGATAATATATCGTAATTTATAGTATATCCTCGAAAATACCTTATAATATAAGGTAATATGCAGTGTATCATTGAAAATACCTTATAATATAACATAATATGCAGTGTATCATTGAAAATACTTTATAATATAACATAGTATGCAGTGTATCATTGAAAATACCTTATAATATAACGTAATATGCAGTGTATCATTGAAAATACCATATAATATATAGTAATATGCAGTGTATCATTGAAAATACCTTATAATATATAGTAGTTTACCATTGAAAATACCTTATATTATAACGTAATATGCAGTGTATCATTGAAAATACCTTATAATATAACTTAATGTGCAGTGTATCATTGAAAATACCTTATAGTATATAGTAGTTTACCATTGAAAATACCTTATAATATAACGTAATATGCAGTGTATCATTGAAAATACCTTATGATATAACGTAATATGCAGTGTAACATTGAAAATGCCTTATAATTTAACGTAATACGTAGTGTATCATTGAAAATACCTTATAAAAATAACGTAATATGCAGTGTATCATTGAAAATACCTTATAATATAACGTAATATGCAGTGTATCATTGAAAATACCTTATAATATAACGTAATATGCAGTGTATCATTGAAAATACCGTAGATTATATAGTAGTTTACCATTGAAAATACCTTATAATATAACGTAATATGCAGTGTATCATGGAAAATACCTTATAATATAACGTAATAAGCAGTGTATTATTGAAATTACCTTACAATATATAGTAGTTTACCATTGAAAATACCTTATAAAATAACGTAATATGCAGTGTATCATTGAAAATTCCTTATAATATATCGTAATTTGTAGTGTATTATTGAAAATGCCTTATAATATAACGTAATACGCAGTGTATCATTGAAAATACCTTATAAAAATAACGTAATATGCAGTGTATCATCGAAAATACCTTATAATGTATCGTTGAAAATACCATATAGTATATCGTAATATGCAGTGTATCATTGAAAATACCTTATAATATAACATAATATGCAGTGTATCATTGAAAATACCTTATAATATAACATAATATGCAGTGTATCATTGAAAATACCTTATAATATAACGTAATATGCAGTGTATCATTGAAAATACCTTATAATATAACGTAATATGCAGTGTATCATTGAAAATACCTTATAATATAACGTAATATGCAGTGTATCATTGAAAATGCCTTATAATATAACGTAATACGCAGTGTATCATGGAAAATACCTTATAATATAACGTAATAAGCAGTGTATTATTGAAATTACCTTACAATATATAGTAGTTTACCATTGAAAATACCTTATAAAATAACGTAATATGCAGTGTATCATTGAAAATTCCTTATAATATATCGTAATTTGTAGTGTATTATTGAAAATGCCTTATAATATAACGTAATACGCAGTGTATCATTGAAAATACCTTATAAAAATAACGTAATATGCAGTGTATCATCGAAAATACCTTATAATGTATCATTGAAAATACCATATAGTATATCGTAATATGCAGTGTATCATTGAAAATACCTTATAATATAACGTAATATGCAGTGTATCATTGAAAATACCTTATAATATAACATAATATGCAGTGTATCATTGAAAATACCTTATAATATAACGTAATATGCAGTGTATCATTGAAAATACCTTCTAATATAACGTAATATGCAGTGAATCATTGAAAATACCTTATAATATAACGTAATATGCAGTGTATCATTGAAAATACCTTATAATATAACATAATATGCAGTGTATCATTGAAAATACCTTATAATATATCGTAATATGCAGTGTATCATTGAAAATACCTTATAATATAACGTAATATGCAGTGTATCATTGAAAATACCTGATAATATAACGTAATACGCAGTGTATCATTGAAAATAACTTAAAAAAATAACGTAATATGCAGTGTATCATCGAAAATACCTTATAATGTATCATTGAAAATACCATATAGTATATCGTAATATGCAGTGTATCGTTGAAAATACCTTATGATATAACGTAATATGCAGTGTAACATTGAAAATGCCTTATAATATAACGTAATATGCAGTGTATCATTGAAAATACCTTCTAATATAACGTAATATGCAGTGTATCATTGAAAATAGCTGATAATATATCGTAATTTATAGTATATCCTCGAAAATACCTTATAATATAAGGTAATATGCAGTGTATCATTGAAAATACCTTATAATATAACATAATATGCAGTGTATCATTGAAAATACTTTATAATATAACATAGTATGCAGTGTATCATTGAAAATACCTTATAATATAACGTAATATGCAGTGTATCATTGAAAATACCTTATAATATATAGTAATATGCAGTGTATCATTGAAAATACCTTATAATATATAGTAGTTTACCATTGAAAATACCTTATAATATAACGTAATATGCAGTGTATCATTGAAAATACCTTATAATATAACTTAATGTGCAGTGTATCATTGAAAATACCTTATAATATATAGTAGTTTACCATTGAAAATACCTTATAATATAACGTAATATGCAGTGTATCATTGAAAATACCTTATGATATAACGTAATATGCAGTGTAACATTGAAAATACCTTATAATATAACGTAATATGCAGTGTATCATTGAAAATACCTTATAATATAACATAATATGCAGTGTATCATTGAAAATACCTTATAATATAACATAATATGCAGTGTATCATTGAAAATACCTTATAATATAACGTAATACGCAGTGTATCATTGAAAATACCTTATAATATACCGTAATATGCAGTGTATCATTGAAAATACCTGATAATATAACGTAATATGCAGTGTATCATTGAAAATTCCTTATAATATAACGTAATATGCAGTGTATCATTGAAAATACCGTAGATTATATAGTAGTTTACCATTGAAAATACCTTATAATATAACGTAATATGCAGTGTATCATGGAAAATACCTTATAATATAACGTAATAAGCAGTGTATTATTGAAATTACCTTACAATATATAGTAGTTTACCATTGAAAATACCTTATAAAATAACGTAATATGCAGTGTATCATTGAAAATTCCTTATAATATATCGTAATTTGTAGTGTATTATTGAAAATGCCTTATAATATAACGTAATACGCAGTGTATCATTGAAAATACCTTATAAAAATAACGTAATATGCAGTGTATCATCGAAAATACCTTATAATGTATCGATGAAAATACCATATAGTATATCGTAATATGCAGTGTATCGTTGAAAATACCTTATGATATAACGTAATATGCAGTGTAACATTGAAAATACCTTATGATATAACGTAATATGCAGTGTAACATTGAAAATACCTTATAATATAACGTAATATGCAGTGTATCATTGAAAATACCTTATAATATAACATAATATGCAGTGTATCATTGAAAATACCTTATGATATAACGTAATATGCAGTGTAACATTGAAAATACCTTATAATATAACGTAATATGCAGTGTATCATTGAAAATACCTTATAATATAACGTAATATGCAGTGTATCATTGAAAATACCTTATAATATAACATAATATGCAGTGTATCATTGAAAATACCTTATAATATAACGTAATATGCAGTGTATCATTGAAAATACCTTATAATATAACGTAATATGCAGTGTATCATTGAAAATACCTGATAATATATCGTAATATGCAGTGTATCATTGAAAATACCTTATAATATAACGTAATATGCAGTGTATCATTGAAAATACCTTATAATATAACATAATATGCAGTGTATCATTGAAAATACCTTATAATATAACGTAATATGCAGTGTATCATTGAAAATACCTTATAATATAACGTAATATGCAGTGTATCATTGAAAATACCTTATAATATAACGTAATACGCAGTGTATCATTGAAAATAACTTAAAAAAATAACGTAATATGCAGTGTATCATCGAAAATACCTTATAATGTATCATTGAAAATACCATATAGTATATCGTAATATGCAGTGTATCGTTGAAAATACCTTATGATATAACGTAATATGCAGTGTAACATTGAAAATGCCTTATAATATAACGTAATATGCAGTGTATCATTGAAAATACCTTCTAATATAACGTAATATGCAGTGTATCATTGAAAATAGCTGATAATATATCGTAATTTATAGTATATCCTCGAAAATACCTTATAATATAAGGTAATATGCAGTGTATCATTGAAAATACCTTATAATATAACGTAATATGCAGTGTATCATTGAAAATACCTTATGATATAACGTAATATGCAGTGTAACATTGAAAATACCTTATAATATAACGTAATATGCAGTGTATCATTGAAAATACCTTATAATATAACATAATATGCAGTGTATCATTGAAAATACCTTATGATATAACGTAATATGCAGTGTAACATTGAAAATACCTTATAATATAACGTAATATGCAGTGTATCATTGAAAATACCTTATAATATAACGTAATATGCAGTGTATCATTGAAAATACCTGATAATATATCGTAATATGCAGTGTATCATTGAAAATACCTTATAATATAACGTAATATGCAGTGTATCATGGAAAATACCTTATAATATAACGTAATAAGCAGTGTATCATTGAAATTACCTTCTAATATATAGTAGTTTACCATTGAAAATACCTTATAAAATAACGTAATATGCAGTGTATCATTGAAAATTCCTTATAATATATCGTAATTTGTAGTGTATTATTGAAAATACCTTATAATATAACGTAATATGCATTGTATAATTGAAAATATCTTATAATGTATCGTAATGTGCAGTGTATCATTGAAAATACCTTATAATATAACGTAATACGCAGTGTATCATTGAAAATACCTTATAATATAACGTAATATGCAGTGTATCATTGAAAATACCTTATAATATAACGTAATATGCAGTGTATCATTGAAAATACCTGATAATATATCGTAAGTTGTAGTGTATCCTCGAAAATACCTTATAATATAACGTAATATGCAGTGAATCATTGAAAATACCTTATAATATAACATAATATGCAGTGTATCATTGAAAATACCTTATAATATAACATAATATGCAGTGTATCATTGAAAATACCTTATAATATAACGTAATATGCAGTGTATCATTGAAAATACCTTATAATATAACGTAATATGCAGTGTATCATTGAAAATACCTGATAATATAACGTAATACGCAGTGTATCATTGAAAATAACTTAAAAAAATAACGTAATATGCAGTGTATCATCGAAAATACCTTATAATGTATCATTGAAAATACCATATAGTATATCGTAATATGCAGTGTATCGTTGAAAATACCTTATGATATAACGTAATATGCAGTGTAACATTGAAAATGCCTTATAATATAACGTAATATGCAGTGTATCATTGAAAATACCTTCTAATATAACGTAATATGCAGTGTATCATTGAAAATAGCTGATAATATATCGTAATTTATAGTATATCCTCGAAAATACCTTATAATATAAGGTAATATGCAGTGTATCATTGAAAATACCTTATAATATAACTTAATGTGCAGTGTATCATTGAAAATACCTTATAATATATAGTAGTTTACCATTGAAAATACCTTATAATATAACGTAATATGCAGTGTATCATTGAAAATACCTTATGATATAACGTAATATGCAGTGTAACATTGAAAATACCTTATAATATAACGTAATATGCAGTGTATCATTGATAATACCTTATAATATAACATAATATGCAGTGTATCATTGAAAATACCTTATAATATAACATAATATGCAGTGTATCATTGAAAATACCTTATAATATAACATAATATGCAGTGTATCATTGAAAATACCTTATAATATAACATAATATGCAGTGTATCATTGAAAATACCTTATAATATAACGTAATATGCAGTGTATCATTGAAAATACCTTATAATATAACGTAATATGCAGTGAATCATTGAAAATACCTTATAATATAACATAATATGCAGTGTATCATTGAAAATACCTTATAATATAACATAATATGCAGTGTATCATTGAAAATACCTTATAATATAACGTAATATGCAGTGTATCATTGAAAATACCTTATAATATAACGTAATATGCAGTGTATCATTGAAAAATACCTGATAATATAACGTAATACGCAGTGTATCATTGAAAATAACTTAAAAAAATAACGTAATATGCAGGTATCATCGAAAATACCTTATAATGTATCATTGAAAATACCATATAGTATATCGTAATATGCAGTGTATCGTTGAAAATACCTTATGATATAACGTAATATGCAGTGTAACATTGAAAATGCTTATAATATAACGTAATATGCAGTGTATCATTGAAAAATACCTTCTAATATAACGTAATATGCAGTGTATCATTGAAAATAGCTGATAATATATCGTAATTTATAGTATATCCTCGAAAATACCTTATAATATAAGGTAATATGCAGTGTATCATTGAAAATACCTTATAATATAACGTAATATGCAGTGTATCATTGAAAATACCTTATAATATAACATAATATGCAGTGTATCATTGAAAATACCTTATAATATAACATAATATGCAGTGTATCATTGAAAATACCTTCTAATATAACGTAATATGCAGTGTATCATTGAAAATACCTTATGATATAACGTAATATGCAGTGTAACATTGAAAATACCTTATAATATAACGTAATATGCAGTGTATCATTGAAAATACCTTATAATATAACATAATATGCAGTGTATCATTGAAAATACCTTATAATATAACATAATATGCAGTGTATCATTGAAAATACCTTATAATATAACATAATATGCAGTGTATCATTGAAAATACCTTATAATATAACGTAATATGCAGTGTATCATTGAAAATACCTTATAATATAACGTAATCTGCAGTGTATCATTGAAAATACCTTATAATATAACGTAATATGCAGTGTATCATTGAAAATGCCTTATAATATAACGTAATACGCAGTGTATCATGGAAAATACCTTATAATATAACGTAATAAGCAGTGTATATTGAAATTACCTTACAATATATAGTAGTTACCATTGAAAATACCTTATAAAATAACGTAATATGCAGTGTATCATTGAAAATTCCTTATAATATATCGTAATTTGTAGTGTATTATTGAAAATGCCTTATAATATAACGTAATACGCAGTGTATTATTGAAAATACCTTATAAAAATAACGTAATATGCAGTGTATCATTGAAAATACCTTATAATATAACGTAATATGCAGTGTATCATGGAAAATACCTTATAATATAACGTAATATGCAGTGTATCATTGAAAATACCTTATAATATAACATAATATGCAGTGTATCATTGAAAATACCTTATAATATAACGTAATACGCAGTGTATCATTGAAAATACCTTATAATATACCGTAATATGCAGTGTATCATTGAAAATACCTGATAATATATCGTAAGTTGTAGTGTATCCTCGAAAATACCTTATAATATAACGTAATATGCAGTGTATCATTGAAAATACCATATAATATATCGTAATATGCAGTGTATCATTGAAAATACCTTATAATATATAGTAGTTTACCATTGAAAATACCTTATAAAATAACGTAATATGCAGTGTATCATTGAAAATACCTTATAATATAACGTAATATGCAGTGTATCATGTAAAATACCTTATAATATAACGTAATAAGCAGTGTATCATTGAAATTACCTTATAATATATAGTAGTTTACCATTGAAAATTCCTTATAATATAACGTAATATGCAGGGTATCATTGAAAATATCTTATAATATATAGTAGTTTACCATTGAAAATACCTTATAATATAACGTAATATGCAGTGTAACAGTGAAAATGCCTTATAATATAACGTAATACGCAGTGTATCGTTGAAAATACCTTATAATATAACGTATTATGCAGTGTATCATTGAAAATACCTGATAATATATCGTAAGTTGTAGTGTATCCTCGAAAATACCTTATAATATAACGTAATATGCAGTGTAACATTGAAAATACCTTATAATATAACGTAATATGCAGTGTATCATTGAAAATACCTGATAATATATCGTAATTTGTAGTGTATCCTCGAAAATACCTTATAATATAACGTAATGTGCAGTGTATCATTGAAAATACCTTATAATATAACGTAATATGCAGTGTATCATGGAAAATACCTTATAATATATCGTAATGTGCAGTGTATCATTGAAAATACCTTATAATATAACGTAATATGCAGTGTATCATTGAAAATACCTGATAATATATCGTAAGTTGTAGTGTATCCTCGAAAATACCTTATAATATAACGTAATATGCAGTGTATCATTGAAAATACCTTATAATATAACGTAATATGCAGTGTATCATGTAAAATACCTTATAATATAACGTAATAAGCAGTGTATCATTGAAATTACCTTATAATATATAGTAGTTTACCATTGAAAATACCTTATAATATAACGTAATATGCAGTGTAACATTGAAAATGCCTTATAATATAACGTAATACGTAGTGTATCATTGAAAATACCTTATAAAAATAACGTAATATGCAGTGTATCATTGAAAATACCTTATAATATAACGTAATATGCAGTGTATCATTGAAAATACCTTATAATATAACGTAATATGCAGGGTATCATTGAAAATATCTTATAATATATAGTAGTTTACCATTGAAAATTCCTTATAATATAACGTAATATGCAGGGTATCATTGAAAATATCTTATAATATATAGTAGTTTACCATTGAAAATACCTTATAATATAACGTAATATGCAGTGTAACAGTGAAAATGCCTTATAATATAACGTAATACGCAGTGTATCGTTGAAAATACCTTATAATATAACGTATTATGCAGTGTATCATTGAAAATACCTGATAATATATCGTAAGTTGTAGTGTATCCTCGAAAATACCTTATAATATAACGTAATATGCAGTGTAACATTGAAAATACCTTATAATATAACGTAATATGCAGTGTATCATTGAAAATACCTGATAATATATCGTAATTTGTAGTGTATCCTCGAAAATACCTTATAATATAACGTAATGTGCAGTGTATCATTGAAAATACCTTATGATATAACGTAATATGCAGTGTAACATTGAAAATACCTTATAATATAACGTAATATGCAGTGTATCATTGAAAATACCTTATAATATAACATAATATGCAGTGTATCATTGAAAATACCTTATAATATAACATAATATGCAGTGTATCATTGAAAATACCTTCTAATATAACGTAATATGCAGTGTATCATTGAAAATAGCTGATAATATATCGTAATTTATAGTATATCCTCGAAAATACCTTATAATATAAGGTAATATGCAGTGTATCATTGAAAATACCTTATAATATAACTTAATGTGCAGTGTATCATTGAAAATACCTTATAATATATAGTAGTTTACCATTGAAAATACCTTATAATATAACGTAATATGCAGTGTATCATTGAAAATACCTGATAATATATCGTAATTTGTAGTGTATCCTCGAAAATACCTTATAATATAACGTAATGTGCAGTGTATCATTGAAAATACCTTATGATATAACGTAATATGCAGTGTAACATTGAAAATACCTTATAATATAACGTAATATGCAGTGTATCATTGAAAATACCTTATAATATAACATAATATGCAGTGTATCATTGAAAATACCTTATAATATAACATAATATGCAGTGTATCATTGAAAATACCTTCTAATATAACGTAATATGCAGTGTATCATTGAAAATAGCTGATAATATATCGTAATTTATAGTATATCCTCGAAAATACCTTATAATATAAGGTAATATGCAGTGTATCATTGAAAATACCTTATAATATAACTTAATGTGCAGTGTATCATTGAAAATACCTTATAATATATAGTAGTTTACCATTGAAAATACCTTATAATATAACGTAATATGCAGTGTATCATTGAAAATACCTTATGATATAACGTAATATGCAGTGTAACATTGAAAATACCTTATAATATAACGTAATATGCAGTGTATCATTGAAAATACCTTATAATATAACATAATATGCAGTGTATCATTGAAAATACCTTCTAATATAACGTAATATGCAGTGTATCATTGAAAATAGCTGATAATATATCGTAATTTATAGTATATCCTCGAAAATACCTTATAATATAAGGTAATATGCAGTGTATCATTGAAAATACCTTATAATATAACTTAATGTGCAGTGTATCATTGAAAATACCTTATAATATATAGTAGTTTACCATTGAAAATACCTTATAATATAACGTAATATGCAGTGTATCATTGAAAATACCTTATGATATAACGTAATATGCAGTGTAACATTGAAAATACCTTATAATATAACGTAATATGCAGTGTATCATTGAAAATACCTTATAATATAACATAATATGCAGTGTATCATTGAAAATACCTTATAATATAACATAATATGCAGTGTATCATTGAAAATACCTTATAATATAACATAATATGCAGTGTATCATTGAAAATACCTTATAATATAACGTAATATGCAGTGTATCATTGAAAATACCTTATAATATAACGTAATATGCAGTGTATCATTGAAAATACCTTATAATATAACGTAATATGCAGTGTATCATTGAAAATGCCTTATAATATAACGTAATACGCAGTGTATCATGGAAAATACCTTATAATATAACGTAATAAGCAGTGTATTATTGAAATTACCTTACAATATATAGTAGTTTACCATTGAAAATACCTTATAAAATAACGTAATATGCAGTGTATCATTGAAAATTCCTTATAATATATCGTAATTTGTAGTGTATTATTGAAAATGAATAATAATATAACGTAATACGCATTGTATCATTGAAAATACCTTATAAAAATAACGTAATATGCAGTGTATCATCGAAAATACCTTATAATGTATCATTGAAAATACCATATAGTATATCGTAATATGCAGTGTATCATTGAAAATACCTTATAATATAACATAATATGCAGTGTATCATTGAAAATACCTTATAATATAACATAATATGCAGTGTATCATTGAAAATACCTTATAATATAACGTAATATGCAGTGTATCATTGAAAATACCTTATAATATAACGTAATATGCAGTGAATCATTGAAAATACCTTATAATATAACATAATATGCAGTGTATCATTGAAAATACCTTATAATATAACATAATATGCAGTGTATCATTGAAAATACCTTATAATATAACGTAATATGCAGTGTATCATTGAAAATACCTTATAATATAACGTAATATGCAGTGTATCATTGAAAATACCTGATAATATAACGTAATACGCAGTGTATCATTGAAAATAACTTAAAAAAATAACGTAATATGCAGTGTATCATCGAAAATACCTTATAATGTATCATTGAAAATACCATATAGTATATCGTAATATGCAGTGTATCGTTGAAAATACCTTATGATATAACGTAATATGCAGTGTAACATTGAAAATGCCTTATAATATAACGTAATATGCAGTGTATCATTGAAAATACCTTCTAATATAACGTAATATGCAGTGTATCATTGAAAATAGCTGATAATATATCGTAATTTATAGTATATCCTCGAAAATACCTTATAATATAAGGTAATATGCAGTGTATCATTGAAAATACCTTATAATATAACGTAATATGCAGTGTATCATTGAAAATACCTTATAATATAACATAATATGCAGTGTATCATTGAAAATACCTTATAATATAACATAATATGCAGTGTATCATTGAAAATACCTTCTAATATAACGTAATATGCAGTGTATCATTGAAAATAGCTGATAATATATCGTAATTTATAGTATATCCTCGAAAATACCTTATAATATAAGGTAATATGCAGTGTATCATTGAAAATACCTTATAATATAACGTAATGTGCAGTGTATCATTGAAAATACCTTATAATATATAGTAGTTTACCATTGAAAATACCTTATAATATAACGTAATATGCAGTGTATCATTGAAAATACCTTATGATATAACGTAATATGCAGTGTAACATTGAAAATACCTTATAATATAACGTAATATGCAGTGTATCATTGAAAATACCTTATAATATAACATAATATGCAGTGTATCATTGAAAATACCTTATAATATAACATAATATGCAGTGTATCATTGAAAATACCTTATAATATAACGTAATATGCAGTGTATCATTGAAAATACCTTATAATATAACGTAATATGCAGTGTATCATTGAAAATACCTTATAATATAACGTAATCTGCAGTGTATCATTGAAAATACCTTATAATATAACGTAATATGCAGTGTATCATTGAAAATACCTTATAATATAACGTAATACGCAGTGTATCATGGAAAATACCTTATAATATAACGTAATAAGCAGTGTATTATTGAAATTACCTTACAATATATAGTAGTTTACCATTGAAAATACCTTATAAAATAACGTAATATGCAGTGTATCATTGAAAATTCCTTATAATATATCGTAATTTGTAGTGTATTATTGAAAATGCCTTATAATATAACGTAATACGCAGTGTATCATTGAAAATACCTTATAAAAATAACGTAATATGCAGTGTATCATTGAAAATACCTTATAATATAACGTAATATGCAGTGTATCATGTAAAATACCTTATAATATAACGTAATATGCAGTGTATCATTGAAAATACCTTATAATATAACGTAATATGCAGTGTATCATTGAAAATACCTTATAATATAACGTAATACGCAGTGTATCATTGAAAATACCTTATAATATACCGTAATATGCAGTGTATCATTGAAAATACCTGATAATATATCGTAAGTTGTAGTGTATCCTCGAAAATACCTTATAATATAACGTAATATGCAGTGTATCATTGAAAATACCATATAATATATCGTAATATGCAGTGTATCATTGAAAATACCTTATAATATATAGTAGTTTACCATTGAAAATACCTTATAAAATAACGTAATATGCAGTGTATCATTGAAAATACCTTATAATATAACGTAATATGCAGTGTATCATGTAAAATACCTTATAATATAACGTAATAAGCAGTGTATCATTGAAATTACCTTATAATATATAGTAGTTTACCATTGAAAATTCCTTATAATATAACGTAATATGCAGTGTAACATTGAAAATGCCTTATAATTTAACGTAATACGTAGTGTATCATTGAAAATACCTTATAAAAATAACGTAATATGCAGTGTATCATTGAAAATACCTTATAATATAACGTAATATGCAGTGTATCATTGAAAATTCCTTATAATATAACGTAATATGCAGGGTATCATTGAAAATATCTTATAATATATAGTAGTTTACCATTGAAAATTCCTTATAATATAACGTAATATGCAGGGTATCATTGAAAATATCTTATAATATATAGTAGTTTACCATTGAAAATTCCTTATAATATAACGTAATATGCAGGGTATCATTGAAAATATCTTATAATATATAGTAGTTTACCATTGAAAATACCTTATAAAATAACGTAATATGCAGTGTATCATTGAAAATTCCTTATAATATATCGTAATTTGTAGTGTATTATTGAAAATGCCTTATAATATAACGTAATACGCATTGTATCATTGAAAATACCTTATAAAAATAACGTAATATGCAGTGTATCATCGAAAATACCTTATAATGTATCATTGAAAATACCATATAGTATATCGTAATATGCAGTGTATCATTGAAAATACCTTATAATATAACGTAATATGCAGTGTATCATTGAAAATACCTTATAATATAACATAATATGCAGTGTATCATTGAAAATACCTTACAATATAACGTAATATGCAGTGTATCATTGAAAATACCTTATAATATAACGTAATATGCAGTGAATCATTGAAAATACCTTATAATATAACATAATATGCAGTGTATCATTGAAAATACCTTATAATATAACGTAATATGCAGTGTATCATTGAAAATACCTTATAATATAACGTAATATGCAGTGTATCATTGAAAATACCTTATAATATAACGTAATATGCAGTGTATCATTGAAAATACCTGATAATATAACGTAATACGCAGTGTATCATTGAAAATAACTTAAAAAAATAACGTAATATGCAGTGTATCATCGAAAATACCTTATAATGTTTCATTGAAAATACCATATAGTATATCGTAATATGCAGTGTATCGTTGAAAATACCTTATGATATAACGTAATATGCAGTGTAACATTGAAAATGCCTTATAATATAACGTAATATGCAGTGTATCATTGAAAATACCTTCTAATATAACGTAATATGCAGTGTATCATTGAAAATAGCTGATAATATATCGTAATTTATAGTATATCCTCGAAAATACCTTATGATATAAGGTAATATGCAGTGTATCATTGAAAATACCTTATAATATAACATAATATGCAGTGTATCATTGAAAATACTTTATAATATAACGTAATACGCAGTGTATCATTGAAAATACCTTATAATATACCGTAATATGCAGTGTATCATTGAAAATACCTGATAATATATCGTAAGTTGTAGTGTATCCTCGAAAATACCTTATAATATAACGTAATATGCAGTGTATCATTGAAAATACCATATAATATATCGTAATATGCAGTGTATCATTGAAAATACCTTATAATATATAGTAGTTTACCATTGAAAATACCTTATAAAATAACGTAATATGCAGTGTATCATTGAAAATACCTTATAATATAACGTAATATGCAGTGTATCATGTAAAATACCTTATAATATAACGTAATAAGCAGTGTATCATTGAAATTACCTTATAATATATAGTAGTTTACCATTGAAAATTCCTTATAATATAACGTAATATGCAGGGTATCATTGAAAATATCTTATAATATATAGTAGTTTACCATTGAAAATACCTTATAATATAACGTAATATGCAGTGTAACAGTGAAAATGCCTTATAATATAACGTAATACGCAGTGTATCGTTGAAAATACCTTATAATATAACGTATTATGCAGTGTATCATTGAAAATACCTGATAATATATCGTAAGTTGTAGTGTATCCTCGAAAATACCTTATAATATAACGTATTATGCAGTGTATCATTGAAAATACCTGATAATATATCGTAAGTTGTAGTGTATCCTCGAAAATACCTTATAATATAACGTAATATGCAGTGTAACATTGAAAATACCTTATAATATAACGTAATATGCAGTGTATCATTGAAAATACCTGATAATATATCGTAATTTGTAGTGTATCCTCGAAAATACCTTATAATATAACGTAATGTGCAGTGTATCATTGAAAATACCTTATAATATAACGTAATATGCAGTGTATCATGGAAAATACCTTATAATATATCGTAATGTGCAGTGTATCATTGAAAATACCTTATAATATAACGTAATATGCAGTGTATCATTGAAAATACCTGATAATATATCGTAAGTTGTAGTGTATCCTCGAAAATACCTTATAATATAACGTAATATGCAGTGTATCATTGAAAATACCTTATAATATAACGTAATATGCAGTGTATCATGTAAAATACCTTATAATATAACGTAATAAGCAGTGTATCATTGAAATTACCTTATAATATATAGTAGTTTACCATTGAAAATACCTTATAATATAACGTAATATGCAGTGTAACATTGAAAATGCCTTATAATATAACGTAATACGTAGTGTATCATTGAAAATACCTTATAAAAATAACGTAATATGCAGTGTATCATTGAAAATACCTTATAATATAACGTAATATGCAGTGTATCATTGAAAATACCTTATAATATAACGTAATATGCAGGGTATCATTGAAAATATCTTATAATATATAGTAGTTTACCATTGAAAATTCCTTATAATATAACGTAATATGCAGGGTATCATTGAAAATATCTTATAATATATAGTAGTTTACCATTGAAAATACCTTATAATATAACGTAATATGCAGTGTAACAGTGAAAATGCCTTATAATATAACGTAATACGCAGTGTATCGTTGAAAATACCTTATAATATAACGTATTATGCAGTGTATCATTGAAAATACCTGATAATATATCGTAAGTTGTAGTGTATCCTCGAAAATACCTTATAATATAACGTAATATGCAGTGTATCATTGAAAATACCTTATAATATAACGTAATATGCAGTGTATCATTGAAAATACCTGATAATATATCGTAATTTGTAGTGTATCCTCGAAAATACCTTATATTATAACGTAATGTGCAGTGTATCATTGAAAATACCTTATGATATAACGTAATATGCAGTGTAACATTGAAAATACCTTATAATATAACGTAATATGCAGTGTATCATTGAAAATACCTTATAATATAACATAATATGCAGTGTATCATTGAAAATACCTTATAATATAACATAATATGCAGTGTATCATTGAAAATACCTTATAATATAACGTAATATGCAGTGTATCATTAAAAATAGCTGATAATATATCGTAATTTATAGTATATCCTCGAAAATACCTTATAATATAAGGTAATATGCAGTGTATCATTGAAAATACCTTATAATATAACTTAATGTGCAGTGTATCATTGAAAATACCTTATAATATATAGTAGTTTACCATTGAAAATACCTTATAATATAACGTAATATGCAGTGTATCATTGAAAATACCTGATAATATATCGTAATTTGTAGTGTATCCTCGAAAATACCTTATAATATAACGTAATGTGCAGTGTATCATTGAAAATACCTTATGATATAACGTAATATGCAGTGTAACATTGAAAATACCTTATAATATAACGTAATATGCAGTGTATCATTGAAAATACCTTATAATATAACATAATATGCAGTGTATCATTGAAAATACCTTATAATATAACATAATATGCAGTGTATCATTGAAAATACCTTCTAATATAACGTAATATGCAGTGTATCATTGAAAATAGCTGATAATATATCGTAATTTATAGTATATCCTCGAAAATACCTTATAATATAAGGTAATATGCAGTGTATCATTGAAAATACCTTATAATATAACTTAATGTGCAGTGTATCATTGAAAATACCTTATAATATATAGTAGTTTACCATTGAAAATACCTTATAATATAACGTAATATGCAGTGTATCATTGAAAATACCTTATGATATAACGTAATATGCAGTGTAACATTGAAAATACCTTATAATATAACGTAATATGCAGTGTATCATTGAAAATACCTTATAATATAACATAATATGCAGTGTATCATTGAAAATACCTTATAATATAACATAATATGCAGTGTATCATTGAAAATACCTTATAATATAACGTAATATGCAGTGTATCATTGAAAATACCTTATAATATAACGTAATATGCAGTGTATCATTGAAAATACCTTATAATATAACGTAATATGCAGTGTATCATTGAAAATGCCTTATAATATAACGTAATACGCAGTGTATCATGGAAAATACCTTATAATATAACGTAATAAGCAGTGTATTATTGAAATTACCTTACAATATATAGTAGTTTACCATTGAAAATACCTTATAAAATAACGTAATATGCAGTGTATCATTGAAAATTCCTTATAATATATCGTAATTTGTAGTGTATTATTGAAAATGCCTTATAATATAACGTAATATGCAGTGTATCATTGAAAATACCTTATAATATAACGTAATATGCAGTGTATCATTGAAAATACCTGATAATATAACGTAATACGCAGTGTATCATTGCAAATAACTTAAAAAAATAACGTAATATGCAGTGTATCATCGAAAATACCTTATAATGTATCATTGAAAATACCATATAGTATATCGTAATATGCAGTGTATCGTTGAAAATACCTTATGATATAACGTAATATGCAGTGTAACATTGAAAATGCCTTATAATATAACGTAATATGCAGTGTATCATTGAAAATACCTTCTAATATAACGTAATATGCAGTGTATCATTGAAAATAGCTGATAATATATCGTAATTTATAGTATATCCTCGAAAATACCTTATAATATAAGGTAATATGCAGTGTATCATTGAAAATACCTTATAATATAACATAATATGCAGTGTATCATTGAAAATACTTTATAATATAACGTAATACGCAGTGTATCATTGAAAATACCTTATAATATACCGTAATATGCAGTGTATCATTGAAAATACCTGATAATATATCGTAAGTTGTAGTGTATCCTCGAAAATACCTTATAATATAACGTAATATGCAGTGTATCATTGAAAATACCATATAATATATCGTAATATGCAGTGTATCATTGAAAATACCTTATAATATATAGTAGTTTACCATTGAAAATACCTTATAAAATAACGTAATATGCAGTGTATCATTGAAAATACCTTATAATATAACGTAATATGCAGTGTATCATTGAAAATACCTTATAATATAACATAATATGCAGTGTATCATTGAAAATACCTTATAATATAACATAATATGCAGTGTATCATTGAAAATACCTTATAATATAACGTAATATGCAGTGTATCATTGAAAATACCTTATAATATAACGTAATATGCAGTGTATCATTGAAAATACCTTATAATATAACGTAATATGCAGTGTATCATTGAAAATGCCTTATAATATAACGTAATACGCAGTGTATCATGGAAAATACCTTATAATATAACGTAATAAGCAGTGTATTATTGAAATTACCTTACAATATATAGTAGTTTACCATTGAAAATACCTTATAAAATAACGTAATATGCAGTGTATCATTGAAAATTCCTTATAATATATCGTAATTTGTAGTGTATTATTGAAAATGCCTTATAATATAACGTAATATGCAGTGTATCATTGAAAATACCTTATAATATAACGTAATATGCAGTGTATCATTGAAAATACCTGATAATATAACGTAATACGCAGTGTATCATTGCAAATAACTTAAAAAAATAACGTAATATGCAGTGTATCATCGAAAATACCTTATAATGTATCATTGAAAATACCATATAGTATATCGTAATATGCAGTGTATCGTTGAAAATACCTTATGATATAACGTAATATGCAGTGTAACATTGAAAATGCCTTATAATATAACGTAATATGCAGTGTATCATTGAAAATACCTTCTAATATAACGTAATATGCAGTGTATCATTGAAAATAGCTGATAATATATCGTAATTTATAGTATATCCTCGAAAATACCTTATAATATAAGGTAATATGCAGTGTATCATTGAAAATACCTTATAATATAACGTAATATGCAGTGTATCATTGAAAATACTTTATAATATAACGTAATACGCAGTGTATCATTGAAAATACCTTATAATATACCGTAATATGCAGTGTATCATTGAAAATACCTGATAATATATCGTAAGTTGTAGTGTATCCTCGAAAATACCTTATAATATAACGTAATATGCAGTGTATCATTGAAAATACCATATAATATATCGTAATATGCAGTGTATCATTGAAAATACCTTATAATATATAGTAGTTTACCATTGAAAATACCTTATAAAATAACGTAATATGCAGTGTATCATTGAAAATACCTTATAATATAACGTAATATGCAGTGTATCATGTAAAATACCTTATAATATAACGTAATAAGCAGTGTATCATTGAAATTACCTTATAATATATAGTAGTTTACCATTGAAAATACCTTATAATATAACGTAATATGCAGTGTAACATTGAAAATGCCTTATAATATAACGTAATACGTAGTGTATCATTGAAAATACCTTATAAAAATAACGTAATATGCAGTGTATCATTGAAAATACCTTATAATATAACGTAATATGCAGTGTATCATTGAAAATACCTTATAATATAACGTAATATGCAGGGTATCATTGAAAATATCTTATAATATATAGTAGTTTACCATTGAAAATTCCTTATAATATAACGTAATATGCAGGGTATCATTGAAAATATCTTATAATATATAGTAGTTTACCATTGAAAATACCTTATAATATAACGTAATATGCAGTGTAACAGTGAAAATGCCTTATAATATAACGTAATACGCAGTGTATCGTTGAAAATACCTTATAATATAACGTATTATGCAGTGTATCATTGAAAATACCTGATAATATATCGTAAGTTGTAGTGTATCCTCGAAAATACCTTATAATATAACGTAATATGCAGTGTAACATTGAAAATACCTTATAATATAACGTAATATGCAGTGTATCATTGAAAATACCTGATAATATATCGTAATTTGTAGTGTATCCTCGAAAATACCTTATAATATAACGTAATGTGCAGTGTATCATTGAAAATACCTTATAATATAACGTAATATGCAGTGTATCATTGAAAATACCTTATAATATATCGTAATGTGCAGTGTATCATTGAAAATACCTTATAATATAACGTAATATGCAGTGTATCATTGAAAATACCTGATAATATATCGTAAGTTGTAGTGTATCCTCGAAAATACCTTATAATATAACGTAATATGCAGTGTATCATTGAAAATACCTTATAATATAACGTAATATGCAGTGTATCATGTAAAATACCTTATAATATAACGTAATAAGCAGTGTATCATTGAAATTACCTTATAATATATAGTAGTTTACCATTGAAAATACCTTATAATATAACGTAATATGCAGTGTAACAGTGAAAATGCCTTATAATATAACGTAATACGCAGTGTATCGTTGAAAATACCTTATAATATAACGTATTATGCAGTGTATCATTGAAAATACCTGATAATATATCGTAAGTTGTAGTGTATCCTCGAAAATACCTTATAATATAACGTAATATGCAGTGTAACATTGAAAATACCTTATAATATAACGTAATATGCAGTGTATCATTGAAAATACCTGATAATATATCGTAATTTGTAGTGTATCCTCGAAAATACCTTATAATATAACGTAATATGCAGTGTATCATTGAAAATACCTTATGATATAACGTAATATGCAGTGTAACATTGAAAATACCTTATAATATAACGTAATATGCAGTGTATCATTGAAAATACCTTATAATATAACATAATATGCAGTGTATCATTGAAAATACCTTATAATATAACATAATATGCAGTGTATCATTGAAAATACCTTCTAATATAACGTAATATGCAGTGTATCATTGAAAATAGCTGATAATATATCGTAATTTATAGTATATCCTCGAAAATACCTTATAATATAAGGTAATATGCAGTGTATCATTGAAAATACCTTATAATATAACTTAATGTGCAGTGTATCATTGAAAATACCTTATAATATATAGTAGTTTACCATTGAAAATACCTTATAATATAACGTAATATGCAGTGTATCATTGAAAATACCTGATAATATATCGTAATTTGTAGTGTATCCTCGAAAATACCTTATAATATAACGTAATGTGCAGTGTATCATTGAAAATACCTTATGATATAACGTAATATGCAGTGTAACATTGAAAATACCTTATAATATAACGTAATATGCAGTGTATCATTGAAAATACCTTATAATATAACATAATATGCAGTGTATCATTGAAAATACCTTATAATATAACATAATATGCAGTGTATCATTGAAAATACCTTCTAATATAACGTAATATGCAGTGTATCATTGAAAATAGCTGATAATATATCGTAATTTATAGTATATCCTCGAAAATACCTTATAATATAAGGTAATATGCAGTGTATCATTGAAAATACCTTATAATATAACTTAATGTGCAGTGTATCATTGAAAATACCTTATAATATATAGTAGTTTACCATTGAAAATACCTTATAATATAACGTAATATGCAGTGTATCATTGAAAATACCTTATGATATAACGTAATATGCAGTGTAACATTGAAAATACCTTATAATATAACGTAATATGCAGTGTATCATTGAAAATACCTTATAATATAACGTAATATGCAGTGTATCATTGAAAATACCTTATAATATAACATAATATGCAGTGTATCATTGAAAATACCTTATAATATAACGTAATATGCAGTGTATCATTGAAAATACCTTATAATATAACGTAATATGCAGTGTATCATTGAAAATACCTTATAATATAACGTAATATGCAGTGTATCATTGAAAATGCCTTATAATATAACGTAATACGCAGTGTATCATGGAAAATACCTTATAATATAACGTAATAAGCAGTGTATTATTGAAATTACCTTACAATATATAGTAGTTTACCATTGAAAATACCTTATAAAATAACGTAATATGCAGTGTATCATTGAAAATTCCTTATAATATATCGTAATTTGTAGTGTATTATTGAAAATGCCTTATAATATAACGTAATATGCAGTGTATCATTGAAAATACCTTATAATATAACGTAATATGCAGTGTATCATTGAAAATACCTGATAATATAACGTAATACGCAGTGTATCATTGCAAATAACTTAAAAAAATAACGTAATATGCAGTGTATCATCGAAAATACCTTATAATGTATCATTGAAAATACCATATAGTATATCGTAATATGCAGTGTATCGTTGAAAATACCTTATAATATAACGTAATGTGCAGTGTATCATTGAAAATACCTTATGATATAACGTAATATGCAGTGTATCATTGAAAATACCTGATAATATATCGTAATTTGTAGTGTATCCTCGAAAATACCTTATAATATAACGTAATGTGCAGTGTATCATTGAAAATACCTTATAATATATAGTAGTTTACCATTGAAAATACCTTATAATATAACGTAATATGCAGTGTATCATTGAAAATACCTGATAATATATCGTAATTTGTAGTGTATCCTCGAAAATACCTTATAATATAACGTAATGTGCAGTGTATCATTGAAAATACCTTATGATATAACGTAATATGCAGTGTAACATTGAAAATACCTTATAATATAACGTAATATGCAGTGTATCATTGAAAATACCTTATAATATAACATAATATGCAGTGTATCATTGAAAATACCTTATAATATAACATAATATGCAGTGTATCATTGAAAATACCTTCTAATATAACGTAATATGCAGTGTATCATTGAAAATAGCTGATAATATATCGTAATTTATAGTATATCCTCGAAAATACCTTATAATATAAGGTAATATGCAGTGTATCATTGAAAATACCTTATAATATAACTTAATGTGCAGTGTATCATTGAAAATACCTTATAATATATAGTAGTTTACCATTGAAAATACCTTATAATATAACGTAATATGCAGTGTATCATTGAAAATACCTTATGATATAACGTAATATGCAGTGTATCATTGAAAATACCTTATAATATAACGTAATATGCAGTGTATCATTGAAAATACCTTATAATATAACATAATATGCAGTGTATCATTGAAAATACCTTATAATATAACATAATATGCAGTGTATCATTGAAAATACCTTATAATATAACGTAATATGCAGTGTATCATTGAAAATACCTTATAATATAACGTAATATGCAGTGTATCATTGAAAATACCTTATAATATAACGTAATATGCAGTGTATCATTGAAAATGCCTTATAATATAACGTAATACGCAGTGTATCATGGAAAATACCTTATAATATAACGTAATAAGCAGTGTATTATTGAAATTACCTTACAATATATAGTAGTTTACCATTGAAAATACCTTATAAAATAACGTAATATGCAGTGTATCATTGAAAATTCCTTATAATATATCGTAATTTGTAGTGTATTATTGAAAATGCCTTATAATATAACGTAATATGCAGTGTATCATTGAAAATACCTTATAATATAACGTAATATGCAGTGTATCATTGAAAATACCTGATAATATAACGTAATACGCAGTGTATCATTGCAAATAACTTAAAAAAATAACGTAATATGCAGTGTATCATCGAAAATACCTTATAATGTATCATTGAAAATACCATATAGTATATCGTAATATGCAGTGTATCGTTGAAAATACCTTATGATATAACGTAATATGCAGTGTAACATTGAAAATGCCTTATAATATAACGTAATATGCAGTGTATCATTGAAAATACCTTATGATATAACGTAATATGCAGTGTATCATTGAAAATAGCTGATAATATATCGTAATTTATAGTATATCCTCGAAAATACCTTATAATATAAGGTAATATGCAGTGTATCATTGAAAATACCTTATAATATAACATAATATGCAGTGTATCATTGAAAATACTTTATAATATAACGTAATACGCAGTGTATCATTGAAAATACCTTATAATATACCGTAATATGCAGTGTATCATTGAAAATACCTGATAATATATCGTAAGTTGTAGTGTATCCTCGAAAATACCTTATAATATAACGTAATATGCAGTGTATCATTGAAAATACCATATAATATATCGTAATATGCAGTGTATCATTGAAAATACCTTATAATATATAGTAGTTTACCATTGAAAATACCTTATAAAATAACGTAATATGCAGTGTATCATTGAAAATACCTTATAATATAACGTAATATGCAGTGTATCATGTAAAATACCTTATAATATAACGTAATAAGCAGTGTATCATTGAAATTACCTTATAATATATAGTAGTTTACCATTGAAAATACCTTATAATATAACGTAATATGCAGTGTAACATTGAAAATGCCTTATAATTTAACGTAATACGTAGTGTATCATTGAAAATACCTTATAAAAATAACGTAATATGCAGTGTATCATTGAAAATACCTTATAATATAACGTAATATGCAGTGTATCATTGAAAATTCCTTATAATATAACGTAATATGCAGGGTATCATTGAAAATATCTTATAATATATAGTAGTTTACCATTGAAAATTCCTTATAATATAACGTAATATGCAGGGTATCATTGAAAATATCTTATAATATATAGTAGTTTACCATTGAAAATACCTTATAATATAACGTAATATGCAGTGTAACAGTGAAAATGCCTTATAATATAACGTAATACGCAGTGTATCGTTGAAAATACCTTATAATATAACGTATTATGCAGTGTATCATTGAAAATACCTGATAATATATCGTAAGTTGTAGTGTATCCTCGAAAATACCTTATAATATAACGTAATATGCAGTGTTACATTGAAAATACCTTATAATATAACGTAATATGCAGTGTATCATTGAAAATACCTGATAATATATCGTAATTTGTAGTGTATCCTCGAAAATACCTTATAATATAACGTAATGTGCAGTGTATCATTGAAAATACCTTATAATATAACGTAATATGCAGTGTATCATGGAAAATACCTTATAATATATCGTAATGTGCAGTGTATCATTGAAAATACCTTATAATATAACGTAATATGCAGTGTATCATTGAAAATACCTGATAATATATCGTAAGTTGTAGTGTATCCTCGAAAATACCTTATAATATAACGTAATATGCAGTGTATCATTGAAAATACCTTATAATATAACGTAATATGCAGTGTATCATGTAAAATACCTTATAATATAACGTAATAAGCAGTGTATCATTGAAATTACCTTATAATATATAGTAGTTTACCATTGAAAATACCTTATAATATAACGTAATATGCAGTGTAACAGTGAAAATGCCTTATAATATAACGTAATACGCAGTGTATCGTTGAAAATACCTTATAATATAACGTATTATGCAGTGTATCATTGAAAATACCTGATAATATATCGTAAGTTGTAGTGTATCCTCGAAAATACCTTATAATATAACGTAATATGCAGTGTATCATTGAAAATACCTTATAATATAACGTAATATGCAGTGTATCATTGAAAATACCTGATAATATATCGTAATTTGTAGTGTATCCTCGAAAATACCTTATAATATAACATAATATGCAGTGTATCATTGAAAATACCTTATAATATAACATAATATGCAGTGTATCATTGAAAATACCTTCTAATATAACGTAATATGCAGTGTATCATTGAAAATAGCTGATAATATATCGTAATTTATAGTATATCCTCGAAAATACCTTATAATATAAGGTAATATGCAGTGTATCATTGAAAATACCTTATAATATAACTTAATGTGCAGTGTATCATTGAAAATACCTTATAATATATAGTAGTTTACCATTGAAAATACCTTATAATATAACGTAATATGCAGTGTATCATTGAAAATACCTTATGATATAACGTAATATGCAGTGTAACATTGAAAATACCTTATAATATAACGTAATATGCAGTGTATCATTGAAAATACCTTATAATATAACATAATATGCAGTGTATCATTGAAAATACCTTATGATATAACGTAATATGCAGTGTAACATTGAAAATTCCTTATAATATAACGTAATATGCAGGGTATCATTGAAAATATCTTATAATATATAGTAGTTTACCATTGAAAATTCCTTATAATATAACGTAATATGCAGGGTATCATTGAAAATATCTTATAATATATAGTAGTTTACCATTGAAAATACCTTATAAAATAACGTAATATGCAGTGTATCATTGAAAATTCCTTATAATATATCGTAATTTGTAGTGTATTATTGAAAATGCCTTATAATATAACGTAATACGCATTGTATCATTGAAAATACCTTATAAAAATAACGTAATATGCAGTGTATCATCGAAAATACCTTATAATGTATCATTGAAAATACCTTATAGTATATCGTAATATGCAGTGTATCATTGAAAATACCTTATAATATAACATAATATGCAGTGTATCATTGAAAATACCTTATAATATAACATAATATGCAGTGTATCATTGAAAATACCTTACAATATAACGTAATATGCAGTGTATCATTGAAAATACCTTATAATATAACGTAATATGCAGTGAATCATTGAAAATACCTTATAATATAACATAATATGCAGTGTATCATTGAAAATACCTTATAATATAACGTAATATGCAGTGTATCATTGAAAATACCTTATAATATAACGTAATATGCAGTGTATCATTGAAAATACCTTATAATATAACGTAATATGCAGTGTATCATTGAAAATACCTGATAATATAACGTAATACGCAGTGTATCATTGAAAATAACTTAAAAAAATAACGTAATATGCAGTGTATCATCGAAAATACCTTATAATGTTTCATTGAAAATACCATATAGTATATCGTAATATGCAGTGTATCGTTGAAAATACCTTATGATATAACGTAATATGCAGTGTAACATTGAAAATGCCTTATAATATAACGTAATATGCAGTGTATCATTGAAAATACCTTCTAATATAACGTAATATGCAGTGTATCATTGAAAATAGCTGATAATATATCGTAATTTATAGTATATCCTCGAAAATACCTTATAATATAAGGTAATATGCAGTGTATCATTGAAAATACCTTATAATATAACATAATATGCAGTGTATCATTGAAAATACTTTATAATATAACGTAATACGCAGTGTATCATTGAAAATACCTTATAATACACCGTAATATGCAGTGTATCATTGAAAATACCTGATAATATATCGTAAGTTGTAGTGTATCCTCGAAAATACCTTATAATATAACGTAATATGCAGTGTATCATTGAAAATACCATATAATATATCGTAATATGCAGTGTATCATTGAAAATACCTTATAATATATAGTAGTTTACCATTGAAAATACCTTATAAAATAACGTAATATGCAGTGTATCATTGAAAATACCTTATAATATAACGTAATATGCAGTGTATCATGTAAAATACCTTATAATATAACGTAATATGCAGTGTATCATTGAAATTACCTTATAATATATAGTAGTTTACCATTGAAAATTCCTTATAATATAACGTAATATGCAGGGTATCATTGAAAATATCTTATAATATATAGTAGTTTACCATTGAAAATACCTTATAATATAACGTAATATGCAGTGTAACAGTGAAAATGCCTTATAATATAACGTAATACGCAGTGTATCGTTGAAAATACCTTATAATATAACGTAATATGCAGTGTATCATGGAAAATACCTTATAATATATCGTAATGTGCAGTGTATCATTGAAAATACCTTATAATATAACGTAATATGCAGTGTATCATTGAAAATACCTGATAATATATCGTAAGTTGTAGTGTATCCTCGAAAATACCTTATAATATAACGTAATATGCAGTGTATCATTGAAAATACCTTATAATATAACGTAATATGCAGTGTATCATGTAAAATACCTTATAATATAACGTAATAAGCAGTGTATCATTGAAATTACCTTATAATATATAGTAGTTTACCATTGAAAATACCTTATAATATAACGTAATATGCAGTGTAACATTGAAAATGCCTTATAATTTAACGTAATACGTAGTGTATCATTGAAAATACCTTATAAAAATAACGTAATATGCAGTGTATCATTGAAAATACCTTATAATATAACGTAATACGCAGTGTATCGTTGAAAATTCCTTATAATATAACGTAATATGCAGGGTATCATTGAAAATATCTTATAATATATAGTAGTTTACCATTGAAAATTCCTTATAATATAACGTAATATGCAGGGTATCATTGAAAATATCTTATAATATATAGTAGTTTACCATTGAAAATACCTTATAATATAACGTAATATGCAGTGTAACAGTGAAAATGCCTTATAATATAACGTAATACGCAGTGTATCGTTGAAAATACCTTATAATATAACGTATTATGCAGTGTATCATTGAAAATACCTGATAATATATCGTAAGTTGTAGTGTATCCTCGAAAATACCTTATAATATAACGTAATATGCAGTGTAACATTGAAAATACCTTATAATATAACGTAATATGCAGTGTATCATTGAAAATACCTGATAATATATCGTAATTTGTAGTGTATCCTCGAAAATACCTTATATTATAACGTAATGTGCAGTGTATCATTGAAAATACCTTATGATATAACGTAATATGCAGTGTAACATTGAAAATACCTTATAATATAACGTAATATGCAGTGTATCATTGAAAATACCTTATAATATAACATAATATGCAGTGTATCATTGAAAATACCTTATAATATAACATAATATGCAGTGTATCATTGAAAATACCTTCTAATATAACGTAATATGCAGTGTATCATTGAAAATAGCTGATAATATATCGTAATTTATAGTATATCCTCGAAAATACCTTATAATATAAGGTAATATGCAGTGTATCATTGAAAATACCTTATAATATAACTTAATGTGCAGTGTATCATTGAAAATACCTTATAATATATAGTAGTTTACCA
Organism: Lasioglossum lativentre; assembly: GCA_916610255.1. Classification (NCBI taxonomy): domain Eukaryota; kingdom Metazoa; phylum Arthropoda; class Insecta; order Hymenoptera; family Halictidae; genus Lasioglossum; species Lasioglossum lativentre. Next base: position 289,311 of record CAKAJI010000335.1, read on the forward strand.
TTGAAAATACCTTATAATATAACGTAATATGCAGTGTATCATTGAAAATACCTGATAATATATCGTAATTTGTAGTGTATCCTCGAAAATACCTTATAATATAACGTAATGTGCAGTGTATCATTGAAAATACCTTATGATATAACGTAATATGCAGTGTAACATTGAAAATACCTTATAATATAACGTAATATGCAGTGTATCATTGAAAATACCTTATAATATAACATAATATGCAGTGTATCATTGAAAATACCTTATAATATAACATAATATGCAGTGTATCATTGAAAATACCTTCTAATATAACGTAATATGCAGTGTATCATTGAAAATAGCTGATAATATATCGTAATTTATAGTATATCCTCGAAAATACCTTATAATATAAGGTAATATGCAGTGTATCATTGAAAATACCTTATAATATAACTTAATGTGCAGTGTATCATTGAAAATACCTTATAATATATAGTAGTTTACCATTGAAAATACCTTATAATATAACGTAATATGCAGTGTATCATTGAAAATACCTTATGATATAACGTAATATGCAGTGTAACATTGAAAATACCTTATAATATAACGTAATATGCAGTGTATCATTGAAAATACCTTATAATATAACATAATATGCAGTGTATCATTGAAAATACCTTATAATATAACATAATATGCAGTGTATCATTGAAAATACCTTATAATATAACGTAATATGCAGTGTATCATTGAAAATACCTTATAATATAACGTAATATGCAGTGTATCATTGAAAATACCTTATAATATAACGTAATATGCAGTGTATCATTGAAAATGCCTTATAATATAACGTAATACGCAGTGTATCATTGAAAATACCTTATAATATAACGTAATAAGCAGTGTATTATTGAAATTACCTTACAATATATAGTAGTTTACCATTGAAAATACCTTATAAAATAACGTAATATGCAGTGTATCATTGAAAATTCCTTATAATATATCGTAATTTGTAGTGTATTATTGAAAATGCCTTATAATATAACGTAATATGCAGTGTATCATTGAAAATACCTTATAATATAACGTAATATGCAGTGTATCATTGAAAATACCTGATAATATAACGTAATACGCAGTGTATCATTGCAAATAACTTAAAAAAATAACGTAATATGCAGTGTATCATCGAAAATACCTTATAATGTATCATTGAAAATACCATATAGTATATCGTAATATGCAGTGTATCGTTGAAAATACCTTATGATATAACGTAATATGCAGTGTAACAGTGAAAATGCCTTATAATATAACGTAATACGCAGTGTATCGTTGAAAATACCTTATAATATAACGTATTATGCAGTGTATCATTGAAAATACCTGATAATATATCGTAAGTTGTAGTGTATCCTCGAAAATACCTTATAATATAACGTATTATGCAGTGTATCATTGAAAATACCTGATAATATATCGTAAGTTGTAGTGTATCCTCGAAAATACCTTATAATATAACGTAATATGCAGTGTAACATTGAAAATACCTTATAATATAACGTAATATGCAGTGTATCATTGAAAATACCTGATAATATATCGTAATTTGTAGTGTATCCTCGAAAATACCTTATAATATAACGTAATGTGCAGTGTATCATTGAAAATACCTTATAATATAACGTAATATGCAGTGTATCATGGAAAATACCTTATAATATATCGTAATGTGCAGTGTATCATTGAAAATACCTTATAATATAACGTAATATGCAGTGTATCATTGAAAATACCTGATAATATATCGTAAGTTGTAGTGTATCCTCGAAAATACCTTATAATATAACGTAATATGCAGTGTATCATTGAAAATACCTTATAATATAACGTAATATGCAGTGTATCATGTAAAATACCTTATAATATAACGTAATAAGCAGTGTATCATTGAAATTACCTTATAATATATAGTAGTTTACCATTGAAAATACCTTATAATATAACGTAATATGCAGTGTAACATTGAAAATGCCTTATAATTTAACGTAATACGTAGTGTATCATTGAAAATACCTTATAAAAATAACGTAATATGCAGTGTATCATTGAAAATACCTTATAATATAACGTAATATGCAGTGTATCATTGAAAATTCCTTATAATATAACGTAATATGCAGGGTATCATTGAAAATATCTTATAATATATAGTAGTTTACCATTGAAAATTCCTTATAATATAACGTAATATGCAGGGTATCATTGAAAATATCTTATAATATATAGTAGTTTACCATTGAAAATACCTTATAATATAACGTAATATGCAGTGTAACAGTGAAAATGCCTTATAATATAACGTAATACGCAGTGTATCGTTGAAAATACCTTATAATATAACGTATTATGCAGTGTATCATTGAAAATACCTGATAATATATCGTAAGTTGTAGTGTATCCTCGAAAATACCTTATAATATAACGTAATATGCAGTGTAACATTGAAAATACCTTATAATATAACGTAATATGCAGTGTATCATTGAAAATACCTGATAATATATCGTAATTTGTAGTGTATCCTCGAAAATACCTTATATTATAACGTAATGTGCAGTGTATCATTGAAAATACCTTATGATATAACGTAATATGCAGTGTAACATTGAAAATACCTTATAATATAACGTAATATGCAGTGTATCATTGAAAATACCTTATAATATAACATAATATGCAGTGTATCATTGAAAATACCTTATAATATAACATAATATGCAGTGTATCATTGAAAATACCTTCTAATATAACGTAATATGCAGTGTATCATTGAAAATAGCTGATAATATATCGTAATTTATAGTATATCCTCGAAAATACCTTATAATATAAGGTAATATGCAGTGTATCATTGAAAATACCTTATAATATAACTTAATGTGCAGTGTATCATTGAAAATACCTTATAATATATAGTAGTTTACCATTGAAAATACCTTATAATATAACGTAATATGCAGTGTATCATTGAAAATACCTGATAATATATCGTAATTTGTAGTGTATCCTCGAAAATACCTTATAATATAACGTAATATGCAGTGTATCATTGAAAATACCTTATGATATAACGTAATATGCAGTGTAACATTGAAAATACCTTATAATATAACGTAATATGCAGTGTATCATTGAAAATACCTTATAATATAACATAATATGCAGTGTATCATTGAAAATACCTTATAATATAACATAATATGCAGTGTATCATTGAAAATACCTTCTAATATAACGTAATATGCAGTGTATCATTGAAAATAGCTGATAATATATCGTAATTTATAGTATATCCTCGAAAATACCTTATAATATAAGGTAATATGCAGTGTATCATTGAAAATACCTTATAATATAACTTAATGTGCAGTGTATCATTGAAAATACCTTATAATATATAGTAGTTTACCATTGAAAATACCTTATAATATAACGTAATATGCAGTGTATCATTGAAAATACCTTATGATATAACGTAATATGCAGTGTAACATTGAAAATACCTTATAATATAACGTAATATGCAGTGTATCATTGAAAATACCTTATAATATAACATAATATGCAGTGTATCATTGAAAATACCTTATAATATAACATAATATGCAGTGTATCATTGAAAATACCTTATAATATAACGTAATATGCAGTGTATCATTGAAAATACCTTATAATATAACGTAATATGCAGTGTATCATTGAAAATACCTTATAATATAACGTAATATGCAGTGTATCATTGAAAATGCCTTATAATATAACGTAATACGCAGTGTATCATTGAAAATACCTTATAATATAACGTAATAAGCAGTGTATTATTGAAATTACCTTACAATATATAGTAGTTTACCATTGAAAATACCTTATAAAATAACGTAATATGCAGTGTATCATTGAAAATTCCTTATAATATATCGTAATTTGTAGTGTATTATTGAAAATGCCTTATAATATAACGTAATATGCAGTGTATCATTGAAAATACCTTATAATATAACGTAATATGCAGTGTATCATTGAAAATACCTGATAATATAACGTAATACGCAGTGTATCATTGCAAATAACTTAAAAAAATAACGTAATATGCAGTGTATCATCGAAAATACCTTATAATGTATCATTGAAAATACCATATAGTATATCGTAATATGCAGTGTATCGTTGAAAATACCTTATGATATAACGTAATATGCAGTGTAACATTGAAAATGCCTTATAATATAACGTAATATGCAGTGTATCATTGAAAATACCTTCTAATATAACGTAATATGCAGTGTATCATTGAAAATAGCTGATAATATATCGTAATTTATAGTATATCCTCGAAAATACCTTATAATATAAGGTAATATGCAGTGTATCATTGAAAATACCTTATAATATAATGTAATATGCAGTGTGTCATTGAACATACCTTATAATATAACGCAATATGCAGTGTTTCATTGAAAATACCTTATAATATACCGTAATATGCAGTGTATCATTGAAAATACCTGAGAATATATCGTAAGTTGTAGTGTATCCTCGAAAATACCTTATAATATAACGTAATATGCAGTGTATCATTGAAAATACCATATAATATATCGTAATATGCAGTGTATCATTGAAAATACCTTATAATATATAGTAGTTTACCATTGAAAATACCTTATAAAATAACGTAATATGCAGTGTATCATTGAAAATACCTTATAATATAACGTAATATGCAGTGTATCATGTAAAATACCTTATAATATAACGTAATAAGCAGTGTATCATTGAAATTACCTTATAATATATAGTAGTTTACCATTGAAAATACCTTATAATATAACGTAATATGCAGTGTAACATTGAAAATGCCTTATAATTTAACGTAATACGTAGTGTATCATTGAAAATACCTTATAAAAATAACGTAATATGCAGTGTATCATTGAAAATACCTTATAATATAACGTAATATGCAGTGTATCATTGAAAATTCCTTATAATATAACGTAATATGCAGGGTATCATTGAAAATATCTTATAATATATAGTAGTTTACCATTGAAAATTCCTTATAATATAACGTAATATGCAGGGTATCATTGAAAATATCTTATAATATATAGTAGTTTACCATTGAAAATACCTTATAATATAACGTAATATGCAGTGTAACAGTGAAAATGCCTTATAATATAACGTAATACGCAGTGTATCGTTGAAAATACCTTATAATATAACGTATTATGCAGTGTATCATTGAAAATACCTGATAATATATCGTAAGTTGTAGTGTATCCTCGAAAATACCTTATAATATAACGTAATATGCAGTGTAACATTGAAAATACCTTATAATATAACGTAATATGCAGTGTATCATTGAAAATACCTTATAATATATCGTAATTTGTAGTGTATCCTCGAAAATACCTTATAATATAACGTAATGTGCAGTGTATCATTGAAAATACCTTATAATATAACGTAATATGCAGTGTATCATGGAAAATACCTTATAATATATCGTAATGTGCAGTGTATCATTGAAAATACCTTATAATATAACGTAATATGCAGTGTATCATTGAAAATACCTGATAATATATCGTAAGTTGTAGTGTATCCTCGAAAATACCTTATAATATAACGTAATATGCAGTGTATCATTGAAAATACCTTATAATATAACGTAATATGCAGTGTATCATGTAAAATACCTTATAATATAACGTAATAAGCAGTGTATCATTGAAATTACCTTATAATATATAGTAGTTTACCATTGAAAATACCTTATAATATAACGTAATATGCAGTGTAACAGTGAAAATGCCTTATAATATAACGTAATACGCAGTGTATCGTTGAAAATACCTTATAATATAACGTATTATGCAGTGTATCATTGAAAATACCTGATAATATATCGTAAGTTGTAGTGTATCCTCGAAAATACCTTATAATATAACGTAATATGCAGTGTAACATTGAAAATACCTTATAATATAACGTAATATGCAGTGTATCATTGAAAATACCTGATAATATATCGTAATTTGTAGTGTATCCTCGAAAATACCTTATAATATAACGTAATATGCAGTGTATCATTGAAAATACCTTATGATATAACGTAATATGCAGTGTAACATTGAAAATACCTTATAATATAACGTAATATGCAGTGTATCATTGAAAATACCTTATAATATAACATAATATGCAGTGTATCATTGAAAATACCTTATAATATAACATAATATGCAGTGTATCATTGAAAATACCTTCTAATATAACGTAATATGCAGTGTATCATTGAAAATAGCTGATAATATATCGTAATTTATAGTATATCCTCGAAAATACCTTATAATATAAGGTAATATGCAGTGTATCATTGAAAATACCTTATAATATAACTTAATGTGCAGTGTATCATTGAAAATACCTTATAATATATAGTAGTTTACCATTGAAAATACCTTATAATATAACGTAATATGCAGTGTATCATTGAAAATACCTGATAATATATCGTAATTTGTAGTGTATCCTCGAAAATACCTTATAATATAACGTAATGTGCAGTGTATCATTGAAAATACCTTATGATATAACGTAATATGCAGTGTAACATTGAAAATACCTTATAATATAACGTAATATGCAGTGTATCATTGAAAATACCTTATAATATAACATAATATGCAGTGTATCATTGAAAATACCTTATAATATAACATAATATGCAGTGTATCATTGAAAATACCTTCTAATATAACGTAATATGCAGTGTATCATTGAAAATAGCTGATAATATATCGTAATTTATAGTATATCCTCGAAAATACCTTATAATATAAGGTAATATGCAGTGTATCATTGAAAATACCTTATAATATAACTTAATGTGCAGTGTATCATTGAAAATACCTTATAATATATAGTAGTTTACCATTGAAAATACCTTATAATATAACGTAATATGCAGTGTATCATTGAAAATACCTTATGATATAACGTAATATGCAGTGTAACATTGAAAATACCTTATAATATAACGTAATATGCAGTGTATCATTGAAAATACCTTATAATATAACATAATATGCAGTGTATCATTGAAAATACCTTATAATATAACATAATATGCAGTGTATCATTGAAAATACCTTATAATATAACGTAATATGCAGTGTATCATTGAAAATACCTTATAATATAACGTAATATGCAGTGTATCATTGAAAATACCTTATAATATAACGTAATATGCAGTGTATCATTGAAAATGCCTTATAATATAACGTAATACGCAGTGTATCATGGAAAATACCTTATAATATAACGTAATAAGCAGTGTATTATTGAAATTACCTTACAATATATAGTAGTTTACCATTGAAAATACCTTATAAAATAACGTAATATGCAGTGTATCATTGAAAATTCCTTATAATATATCGTAATTTGTAGTGTATTATTGAAAATGCCTTATAATATAACGTAATATGCAGTGTATCATTGAAAATACCTTATAATATAACGTAATATGCAGTGTATCATTGAAAATACCTTATAATATAACGTAATACGCAGTGTATCATTGCAAATAACTTAAAAAAATAACGTAATATGCAGTGTATCATCGAAAATACCTTATAATGTATCATTGAAAATACCATATAGTATATCGTAATATGCAGTGTATCGTTGAAAATACCTTATAATATAACGTAATGTGCAGTGTATCATTGAAAATACCTTATGATATAACGTAATATGCAGTGTAACATTGAAAATACCTTATAATATAACGTAATATGCAGTGTATCATTGAAAATACCTTATAATATAACATAATATGCAGTGTATCATTGAAAATACCTTATAATATAACATAATATGCAGTGTATCATTGAAAATACCTTCTAATATAACGTAATATGCAGTGTATCATTGAAAATAGCTGATAATATATCGTAATTTATAGTATATCCTCGAAAATACCTTATAATATAAGGTAATATGCAGTGTATCATTGAAAATACCTTATAATATAACTTAATGTGCAGTGTATCATTGAAAATACCTTATAATATATAGTAGTTTACCATTGAAAATACCTTATAATATAACGTAATATGCAGTGTATCATTGAAAATACCTGATAATATATCGTAATTTGTAGTGTATCCTCGAAAATACCTTATAATATAACGTAATGTGCAGTGTATCATTGAAAATACCTTATGATATAACGTAATATGCAGTGTAACATTGAAAATACCTTATAATATAACGTAATATGCAGTGTATCATTGAAAATACCTTATAATATAACATAATATGCAGTGTATCATTGAAAATACCTTATAATATAACGTAATATGCAGTGTATCATTGAAAATACCTTATAATATAACGTAATATGCAGTGTATCATTGAAAATAGCTGATAATATATCGTAATTTATAGTATATCCTCGAAAATACCTTATAATATAAGGTAATATGCAGTGTATCATTGAAAATACCTTATAATATAACTTAATGTGCAGTGTATCATTGAAAATACCTTATAATATATAGTAGTTTACCATTGAAAATACCTTATAATATAACGTAATATGCAGTGTATCATTGAAAATACCTTATGATATAACGTAATATGCAGTGTAACATTGAAAATACCTTATAATATAACGTAATATGCAGTGTATCATTGAAAATACCTTATAATATAACATAATATGCAGTGTATCATTGAAAATACCTTATAATATAACATAATATGCAGTGTATCATTGAAAATACCTTATAATATAACGTAATATGCAGTGTATCATTGAAAATACCTTATAATATAACGTAATATGCAGTGTATCATTGAAAATACCTTATAATATAACGTAATATGCAGTGTATCATTGAAAATGCCTTATAATATAACGTAATACGCAGTGTATCATGGAAAATACCTTATAATATAACGTAATAAGCAGTGTATTATTGAAATTACCTTACAATATATAGTAGTTTACCATTGAAAATACCTTATAAAATAACGTAATATGCAGTGTATCATTGAAAATTCCTTATAATATATCGTAATTTGTAGTGTATTATTGAAAATGCCTTATAATATAACGTAATATGCAGTGTATCATTGAAAATACCTTATAATATAACGTAATATGCAGTGTATCATTGAAAATACCTTATAATATAACGTAATATGCAGTGTATCATTGCAAATAACTTAAAAAAATAACGTAATATGCAGTGTATCATCGAAAATACCTTATAATGTATCATTGAAAATACCATATAGTATATCGTAATATGCAGTGTATCGTTGAAAATACCTTATGATATAACGTAATATGCAGTGTAACATTGAAAATGCCTTATAATATAACGTAATATGCAGTGTATCATTGAAAATACCTTATAATATAACGTAATATGCAGTGTATCATTGAAAATAGCTGATAATATATCGTAATTTATAGTATATCCTCGAAAATACCTTATAATATAAGGTAATATGCAGTGTATCATTGAAAATACCTTATAATATAACATAATATGCAGTGTATCATTGAAAATACTTTATAATATAACGTAATACGCAGTGTATCATTGAAAATACCTTATAATATACCGTAATATGCAGTGTATCATTGAAAATACCTGATAATATATCGTAAGTTGTAGTGTATCCTCGAAAATACCTTATAATATAACGTAATATGCAGTGTATCATTGAAAATACCATATAATATATCGTAATATGCAGTGTATCATTGAAAATACCTTATAATATATAGTAGTTTACCATTGAAAATACCTTATAAAATAACGTAATATGCAGTGTATCATTGAAAATACCTTATAATATAACGTAATATGCAGTGTATCATGTAAAATACCTTATAATATAACGTAATAAGCAGTGTATCATTGAAAATACCTTATAATATATAGTAGTTTACCATTGAAAATACCTTATAATATAACGTAATATGCAGTGTAACATTGAAAATGCCTTATAATTTAACGTAATACGTAGTGTATCATTGAAAATACCTTATAAAAATAACGTAATATGCAGTGTATCATTGAAAATACCTTATAATATAACGTAATATGCAGTGTATCATTGAAAATTCCTTATAATATAACGTAATATGCAGGGTATCATTGAAAATATCTTATAATATATAGTAGTTTACCATTGAAAATTCCTTATAATATAACGTAATATGCAGGGTATCATTGAAAATATCTTATAATATATAGTAGTTTACCATTGAAAATACCTTATAATATAACGTAATATGCAGTGTAACAGTGAAAATGCCTTATAATATAACGTAATACGCAGTGTATCGTTGAAAATACCTTATAATATAACGTATTATGCAGTGTATCATTGAAAATACCTGATAATATATCGTAAGTTGTAGTGTATCCTCGAAAATACCTTATAATATAACGTAATATGCAGTGTAACATTGAAAATACCTTATAATATAACGTAATATGCAGTGTATCATGGAAAATACCTTATAATATATCGTAATGTGCAGTGTATCATTGAAAATACCTTATAATATAACGTAATATGCAGTGTATCATTGAAAATACCTGATAATATATCGTAAGTTGTAGTGTATCCTCGAAAATACCTTATAATATAACGTAATATGCAGTGTATCATTGAAAATACCTTATAATATAACGTAATATGCAGTGTATCATTGAAAATACCTTATAATATAACGTAATAAGCAGTGTATCATTGAAATTACCTTATAATATATAGTAGTTTACCATTGAAAATACCTTATAATATAACGTAATATGCAGTGTAACAGTGAAAATGCCTTATAATATAACGTAATACGCAGTGTATCGTTGAAAATACCTTATAATATAACGTATTATGCAGTGTATCATTGAAAATACCTGATAATATATCGTAAGTTGTAGTGTATCCTCGAAAATACCTTATAATATAACGTAATATGCAGTGTAACATTGAAAATACCTTATAATATAACGTAATATGCAGTGTATCATTGAAAATACCTGATAATATATCGTAATTTGTAGTGTATCCTCGAAAATACCTTATAATATAACATAATATGCAGTGTATCATTGAAAATACCTTATAATATAACATAATATGCAGTGTATCATTGAAAATACCTTCTAATATAACGTAATATGCAGTGTATCATTGAAAATAGCTGATAATATATCGTAATTTATAGTATATCCTCGAAAATACCTTATATTATAAGGTAATATGCAGTGTATCATTGAAAATACCTTATAATATAACTTAATGTGCAGTGTATCATTGAAAATACCTTATAATATATAGTAGTTTACCATTGAAAATACCTTATAATATAACGTAATATGCAGTGTATCATTGAAAATACCTTATGATATAACGTAATATGCAGTGTAACATTGAAAATACCTTATAATATAACGTAATATGCAGTGTATCATTGAAAATACCTTATAATATAACATAATATGCAGTGTATCATTGAAAATACCTTATGATATAACGTAATATGCAGTGTAACATTGAAAATTCCTTATAATATAACGTAATATGCAGGGTATCATTGAAAATATCTTATAATATATAGTAGTTTACCATTGAAAATTCCTTATAATATAACGTAATATGCAGGGTATCATTGAAAATATCTTATAATATATAGTAGTTTACCATTGAAAATACCTTATAAAATAACGTAATATGCAGTGTATCATTGAAAATTCCTTATAATATATCGTAATTTGTAGTGTATTATTGAAAATGCCTTATAATATAACGTAATACGCATTGTATCATTGAAAATACCTTATAAAAATAACGTAATATGCAGTGTATCATCGAAAATACCTTATAATGTATCATTGAAAATACCATATAATATATAGTAATATGCAGTGTATCATTGAAAATACCTTATAATATAACGTAATATGCAGTGTATCATTGAAAATACCTTATAATATAACATAATATGCAGTGTATCATTGAAAATACCTTACAATATAACGTAATATGCAGTGTATCATTGAAAATACCTTATAATATAACGTAATATGCAGTGAATCATTGAAAATACCTTATAATATAACATAATATGCAGTGTATCATTGAAAATACCTTATAATATAACGTAATATGCAGTGTATCATTGAAAATACCTTATAATATAACGTAATATGCAGTGTATCATTGAAAATACCTTATAATATAACGTAATATGCAGTGTATCATTGAAAATACCTGATAATATAACGTAATACGCAGTGTATCATTGAAAATAACTTAAAAAAATAACGTAATATGCAGTGTATCATCGAAAATACCTTATAATGTTTCATTGAAAATACCATATAGTATATCGTAATATGCAGTGTATCGTTGAAAATACCTTATGATATAACGTAATATGCAGTGTAACATTGAAAATGCCTTATAATATAACGTAATATGCAGTGTATCATTGAAAATACCTTCTAATATAACGTAATATGCAGTGTATCATTGAAAATAGCTGATAATATATCGTAATTTATAGTATATCCTCGAAAATACCTTATAATATAAGGTAATATGCAGTGTATCATTGAAAATACCTGATAATATATCGTAAGTTGTAGTGTATCCTCGAAAATACCTTATAATATAACGTAATATGCAGTGTATCATTGAAAATACCTGATGATATATCGTAAGTTGTAGTGTATCCTCGAAAATACCTTATAATATAACGTAATATGCAGTGTAACATTGAAAATACCTTATAATATAACGTAATATGCAGTGTATCATTGAAAATACCTGATAATATATCGTAATTTGTAGTGTATCCTCGAAAATACCTTATAATATAACGTAATGTGCAGTGTATCATTGAAAATACCTTATAATATAACGTAATATGCAGTGTATCATGGAAAATACCTTATAATATATCGTAATGTGCAGTGTATCATTGAAAATACCTTATAATATAACGTAATATGCAGTGTATCATTGAAAATACCTGATAATATATCGTAAGTTGTAGTGTATCCTCGAAAATACCTTATAATATAACGTAATATGCAGTGTATCATTGAAAATACCTTATAATATAACGTAATATGCAGTGTATCATGTAAAATACCTTATAATATAACGTAATAAGCAGTGTATCATTGAAATTACCTTATAATATATAGTAGTTTACCATTGAAAATACCTTATAATATAACGTAATATGCAGTGTAACATTGAAAATGCCTTATAATTTAACGTAATACGTAGTGTATCATTGAAAATACCTTATAAAAATAACGTAATATGCAGTGTATCATTGAAAATACCTTATAATATAACGTAATATGCAGTGTATCATTGAAAATTCCTTATAATATAACGTAATATGCAGGGTATCATTGAAAATATCTTATAATATATAGTAGTTTACCATTGAAAATTCCTTATAATATAACGTAATATGCAGTGTATCATTGAAAATATCTTATAATATATAGTAGTTTACCATTGAAAATACCTTATAATATAACGTAATATGCAGTGTAACAGTGAAAATGCCTTATAATATAACGTAATACGCAGTGTATCGTTGAAAATACCTTATAATATAACGTATTATGCAGTGTATCATTGAAAATACCTGATAATATATCGTAAGTTGTAGTGTATCCTCGAAAATACCTTATAATATAACGTAATATGCAGTGTAACATTGAAAATACCTTATAATATAACGTAATATGCAGTGTATCATTGAAAATACCTGATAATATATCGTAATTTGTAGTGTATCCTCGAAAATACCTTATAATATAACGTAATATGCAGTGTATCATTGAAAATACCTTATAATATAACGTAATATGCAGTGTATCATTGAAAATACCTTATAATATATCGTAATGTGCAGTGTATCATTGAAAATACCTTATAATATAACGTAATATGCAGTGTATCATTGAAAATACCTGATAATATATCGTAAGTTGTAGTGTATCCTCGAAAATACCTTATAATATAACGTAATATGCAGTGTATCATTGAAAATATCATATAATATATCGTAATATGCAGTGTATCATTGAAAATACCTTATAATATAACGTAATATGCAGTGTATCACGGAAAATACCTTATAATATAACGTAATAAGCAGTGTATTATTGAAATTACCTTACAATATATAGTAGTTTACCATTGAAAATACCTTATAAAATAACGTAATATGCAGTGTATCATTGAAAATTCCTTATAATATATCGTAATTTGTAGTGTATTATTGAAAATGCCTTATAATATAACGTAATACGCAGTGTATCATTGAAAATACCTTATAAAAATAACGTAATATGCAGTGTATCATCGAAAATACCTTATAATGTATCATTGAAAATACCATATAGTATATCGTAATATGCAGTGTATCGTTGAAAATACCTTATGATATAACGTAATATGCAGTGTAACATTGAAAATGCCTTATAATATAACGTAATACGCAGTGTATCATTGAAAATACCTTATAATATAACGTAATGTGCAGTGTATCATTGAAAATACCTTATAATATATAGTAGTTTACCATTGAAAATACCTTATAATATAACGTAATATGCAGTGTATCATTGAAAATACCTTATGATATAACGTAATATGCAGTGTAACATTGAAAATACCTTATAATATAACGTAATATGCAGTGTATCATTGAAAATACCTTTTAATATAACGTAATATGCAGTGTATCATGGAAAATACCTTATAATATAACGTAATATGCAGTGTATCATTGAAAATACCTTATAATATATAGTAGTTTACCATTGAAAATACCTTATAATATAACGTAATATGTAGTGTATCATTGAAAATACCTTATAATATAACGTAATATGCAGTGTATCATGGAAAATACCTTATAATATAACGTAATAAGCAGTGTATCATTGAAATTACCATATAATATATAGTAGTTTACCATTGAAAATACCTTATAAAATAACGTAATATGCAGTGTATCATTGAAAATACCTTATAATATATCGTAATGTGCAGTGTATCATTGAAAATACCTTATAATATAACGTAATATGCAGTGTATCATTGAAAATACCTGATAATATATCGTAAGTTGTAGTGTATCCTCGAAAATACCTTATAATATAACGTAATATGCAGTGTATCATTGAAAATATCATATAATATATCGTAATATGCAGTGTATCATTGAAAATACCTTATAATATAACGTAATATGCAGTGTATCATTGAAAATTCCTTATAATATAACGTAATATGCAGGGTATCATTGAAAATATCTTATAATATATAGTAGTTTACCATTGAAAATACCTTATAATATAACGTAATATGCAGTGTAACAGTGAAAATGCCTTATAATATAACGTAATACGCAGTGTATCGTTGAAAATACCTTATAATATAACGTAATATGCAGTGTATCATTGAAAATACCTGATAATATATCGTAAGTTGTAGTGTATCCTCGAAAATACCTTATAATATAACGTAATATGCAGTGTAACATTGAAAATACCTTATAATATAACGTAATATGCAGTGTATCATTGAAAATACCTGATAATATATCGTAATTTGTAGTGTATCCTCGATAATACCTTATAATATAACGTAATATGCAGTGTATTATTGAAAATACCTTATAATATAACGTAATATGCAGTGTATCATGGAAAATACCTTATAATATAACGTAATAAGCAGTGTATCATTGAAATTACCTTATAATATATAGTAGTTTACCATTGAAAATACCTTATAAAATAACGTAATATGCAGTGTATCATTGAAAATTCCTTATAATATATCGTAATTTGTAGTGTATTATTGAAAATACCTTATAATATAACGTAATATGCATTGTATAATTGAAAATATCTTATAATGTATCGTAATGTGCAGTGTATCATTGAAAATACCTTATAATATAACGTAATACGCAGTGTATCATTGAAAATACCTTATAATATACCGTAATATGCAGTGTATCATTGAAAATACCTGATAATATATCGTAAGTTGTAGTGTATCCTCGAAAATACCTTATAATATAACGTAATATGCAGTGTATCATTGAAAATACCATATAATATATCGTAATATGCAGTGTATCATTGAAAATACCTTATAATATATAGTAGTTTACCATTGAAAATACCTTATAAAATAACGTAATATGCAGTGTATCATTGAAAATACCTTATAATATAACGTAATATGCAGTGTATCATGTAAAATACCTTATAATATAACGTAATAAGCAGTGTATCATTGAAATTACCTTATAATATATAGTAGTTTACCATTGAAAATACCTTATAATATAACGTAATATGCAGTGTAATATTGAAAATGCCTTATAATTTAACGTAATACGTAGTGTATCATAGAAAATACCTTATAAAAATAACGTAATATGCAGTGTATCATTGAAAATACCTTATAATATAACGTAATATGCAGTGTATCATTGAAAATTCCTTATAATATAACGTAATATGCAGGGTATCATTGAAAATATCTTATAATATATAGTAGTTTACCATTGAAAATACCTTATAATATAACGTAATATGCAGTGTAACAGTGAAAATGCCTTATAATATAACGTAATACGCAGTGTATCGTTGAAAATACCTTATAATATAACGTAATATGCAGTGTAACATTGAAAATACCTTATAATATAACGTAATAAGCAGTGTATCATTGAAATTACCTTATAATATATAGTAGTTTACCATTGAAAATACCTTATAAAATAACGTAATATGCAGTGTATCATTGAAAATTCCTTATAATATATCGTAATTTGTAGTGTATTATTGAAAATACCTTATAATATAACGTAATATGCATTGTATAATTGAAAATATCTTATAATGTATCGTAATGTGCAGTGTATCCTCGAAAATACCTTATAATATAACGTAATATGCAGTGTAACATTGAAAATACCTTATAATATAACGTAATATGCAGTGTATCATTGAAAATACCTGATAATATATCGTAATTTGTAGTGTATCCTCGAAAATACCTTATAATATAACGTAATGTGCAGTGTATCATTGAAAATACCTTATAATATAACGTAATATGCAGTGTATCATGGAAAATACCTTATAATATATCGTAATGTGCAGTGTATCATTGAAAATACCTTATAATATAACGTAATATGCAGTGTATCATTGAAAATACCTGATAATATATCGTAAGTTGTAGTGTATCCTCGAAAATACCTTATAATATATCGTAATATGCAGTGTATCATTGAAAATATCATATAATATATCGTAATATGCAGTGTATCATTGAAAATACCTTATAATATAACGTAATATGCAGTGTATCACGGAAAATACCTTATAATATAACGTAATAAGCAGTGTATTATTGAAATTACCTTACAATATATAGTAGTTTACCATTGAAAATACCTTATAAAATAACGTAATATGCAGTGTATCATTGAAAATTCCTTATAATATATCGTAATTTGTAGTGTATTATTGAAAATGCCTTATAATATAACGTAATACGCAGTGTATCATTGAAAATACCTTATAAAAATAACGTAATATGCAGTGTATCATCGAAAATACCTTATAATGTATCATTGAAAATACCATATAGTATATCGTAATATGCAGTGTATCGTTGAAAATACCTTATGATATAACGTAATATGCAGTGTAACATTGAAAATGCCTTATAATATAACGTAATACGCAGTGTATCATTGAAAATACCTTATAATATAACGTATTGTGCAGTGTATCATTGAAAATACCTTATAATATATAGTAGTTTACCATTGAAAATACCTTATAATATAACGTAATATGCAGTGTATCATTGAAAATACCTTATGATATAACGTAATATGCAGTGTATCATGGAAAATACCTTATAATATAACGTAATATGCAGTGTATCATTGAAAATACCTTTTAATATAACGTAATATGCAGTGTATCATGGAAAATACCTTATAATATAACGTAATATGCAGTGTATCATTGAAAATACCTTATAATATATAGTAGTTTACCATTGAAAATACCTTATAATATAACGTAATATGTAGTGTATCATTGAAAATACCTTATAATATAACGTAATATGCAGTGTATCATGGAAAATACCTTATAATATAACGTAATAAGCAGTGTATCATTGAAATTACCTTATAATATATAGTAGTATACCATTGAAAATACCTTATAATATAACGTAATATGCAGTGTAACAGTGAAAATGCCTTATAATATAACGTAATACGCAGTGTATCGTTGAAAATACCTTATAATATAACGTAATATGCAGTGTATCATTGAAAATACCTGATAATATATCGTAAGTTGTAGTGTATCCTCGAAAATACCTTATAATATAACGTAATATGCAGTGTAACATTGAAAATACCTTATAATATAACGTAATATGCAGTGTATCATTGAAAATACCTGATAATATATCGTAATTTGTAGTGTATCCTCGATAATACCTTATAATATAACGTAATATGCAGTGTATTATTGAAAATACCTTATAATATAACGTAATATGCAGTGTATCATGGAAAATACCTTATAATATAACGTAATAAGCAGTGTATCATTGAAATTACCTTATAATATATAGTAGTTTACCATTGAAAATACCTTATAAAATAACGTAATATGCAGTGTATCATTGAAAATTCCTTATAATATATCGTAATTTGTAGTGTATTATTGAAAATACCTTATAATATAACGTAATATGCATTGTATAATTGAAAATATCTTATAATGTATCGTAATGTGCAGTGTATCATTGAAAATACCTTATAATATAACGTAATACGCAGTGTATCATTGAAAATACCTTATAATATACCGTAATATGCAGTGTATCATTGAAAATACCTGATAATATATCGTAAGTTGTAGTGTATCCTCGAAAATACCTTATAATATATCGTAATATGCAGTGTATCATTGAAAATACCTTATAATATATCGTAATATGCAGTGTATCATTGAAAATACCTTATAATATATAGTAGTTTACCATTGAAAATACCTTATAATATAACGTAATATGCAGTGTATCATTGAAAATACCTTATAATATAACGTAATATGCAGTGTATCATGTAAAATACCTTATAATATAACGTAATAAGCAGTGTATCATTGAAATTACCTTATAATATATAGTAGTTTACCATTGAAAATACCTTATAATATAACGTAATATGCAGTGTAATATTGAAAATGCCTTATAATTTAACGTAATACGTAGTGTATCATAGAAAATACCTTATAAAAATAACGTAATATGCAGTGTATCATTGAAAATACCTTATAATATAACGTAATATGCAGTGTATCATTGAAAATTCCTTATAATATAACGTAATATGCAGGGTATCATTGAAAATATCTTATAATATATAGTAGTTTACCATTGAAAATACCTTATAATATAACGTAATATGCAGTGTAACAGTGAAAATGCCTTATAATATAACGTAATACGCAGTGTATCGTTGAAAATACCTTATAATATAACGTAATATGCAGTGTAACAGTGAAAATACCTTATAATATAACGTAATAAGCAGTGTATCATTGAAATTACATTATAATATATAGTAGTTTACCATTGAAAATACCTTATAAAATAACGTAATATGCAGTGTATCATTGAAAATTCCTTATAATATATCGTAATTTGTAGTGTATTATTGAAAATACCTTATAATATAACGTAATATGCATTGTATAATTGAAAATATCTTATAATGTATCGTAATGTGCAGTGTATCATTGAAAATACCTTATAATATAACGTAATACGCAGTGTATCATTGAAAATACCTTATAATATAACGTAATATGCAGTGTATCATTGAAAATACCTGATAATATATCGTAAGTTGTAGTGTATCCTCGAAAATACCTTATAATATAACGTAATATGCAGTGTATCATTGAAAATACCATATAATATTTCGTAATATGCAGTGTATCATTGAAAATACCTTATAATATAACGTAATATGCAGTGTATCATTGAAAATTCCTTATAATATAACGTAATATGCAGTGTATCATTGAAAATACCGTAGATTATATAGTAGTTTACCATTGAAAATACCTTATAATATAACGTAATATGCAGTGTATCATGGAAAATACCTTATAATATAACGTAATAAGCAGTGTATTATTGAAATTACCTTACAATATATAGTAGTTTACCATTGAAAATACCTTATAAAATAACGTAATATGCAGTGTATCATTGAAAATTCCTTATAATATATCGTAATTTGTAGTGTATTATTGAAAATGCCTTATAATATAACGTAATACGCAGTGTATCATTGAAAATACCTTATAAAAATAACGTAATATGCAGTGTATCATCGAAAATACCTTATAATGTATCATTGAAAATACCATATAGTATATCGTAATATGCAGTGTATCGTTGAAAATACCTTATGATATAACGTAATATGCAGTGTAACATTGAAAATGCCTTATAATATAACGTAATAGGCAGTGTATCATTGAAAATACCTTATAATATAACGTAATGTGCAGTGTATCATTGAAAATACCTTATAATATATAGTAGTTTACCATTGAAAATACCTTATAATATAACGTAATATGCAGTGTATCATTGAAAATACCTTATGATATAACGTAATATGCAGTGTAACATTGAAAATACCTTATAATATAACGTAATATGCAGTGTATCATTGAAAATACCTTTTAATATAACGTAATATGCAGTGTATCATGGAAAATACCTTATAATATATAGTAGTTTACCATTGAAAATACCTTATAATATAACGTAATATGTAGTGTATCATTGAAAATACCTTATAATATAACGTAATATGCAGTGTATCATGGAAAATACCTTATAATATAACGTAATAAGCAGTGTATCATTGAAATTACCTTATAATATATAGTAGTTTACCATTGAAAATACCTTATAAAATAACGTAATATGCAGTGTATCATTGAAAATACCTTATAATATATCGTAATGTGCAGTGTATCATTGAAAATACCTTATAATATAACGTAATATGCAGTGTATCATTGAAAATACCTGATAATATATCGTAAGTTGTAGTGTATCCTCGAAAATACCTTATAATATAACGTAATATGCAGTGTATCATTGAAAATATCATATAATATATCGTAATATGCAGTGTATCATTGAAAATACCTTATAATATAACGTAATATGCAGTGTATCATTGAAAATTCCTTATAATATAACGTAATATGCAGGGTATCATTGAAAATATCTTATAATATATAGTAGTTTACCATTGAAAATACCTTATAATATAACGTAATATGCAGTGTAACAGTGAAAATGCCTTATAATATAACGTAATACGCAGTGTATCGTTGAAAATACCTTATAATATAACGTAATTTGCAGTGTATCATTGAAAATACCTGATAATATATCGTAAGTTGTAGTGTATCCTCGAAAATACCTTATAATATAACGTAATATGCAGTGTAACATTGAAAATACCTTATAATATAACGTAATATGCAGTGTATCATTGAAAATACCTGATAATATATCGTAATTTGTAGTGTATCCTCGATAATACCTTATAATATAACGTAATATGCAGTGTATTATTGAAAATACCTTATAATATAACGTAATATGCAGTGTATCATGGAAAATACCTTATAATATAACGTAATAAGCAGTGTATCATTGAAATTACCTTATAATATATAGTAGTTTACCATTGAAAATACCTTATAAAATAACGTAATATGCAGTGTATCATTGAAAATACCTTATAATATAACGTAATATGCAGTGTATCATGTAAAATACCTTATAATATAACGTAATAAGCAGTGTATCATTGAAATTACCTTATAATATATAGTAGTTTACCATTGAAAATACCTTATAATATAACGTAATATGCAGTGTAATATTGAAAATGCCTTATAATTTAACGTAATACGTAGTGTATCATAGAAAATACCTTATAAAAATAACGTAATATGCAGTGTATCATTGAAAATACCTTATAATATAACGTAATATGCAGTGTATCATTGAAAATTCCTTATAATATAACGTAATATGCAGGGTATCATTGAAAATATCTTATAATATATAGTAGTTTACCATTGAAAATACCTTATAATATAACGTAATATGCAGTGTAACAGTGAAAATGCCTTATAATATAACGTAATACGCAGTGTATCGTTGAAAATACCTTATAATATAACGTAATATGCAGTGTAACAGTGAAAATACCTTATAATATAACGTAATAAGCAGTGTATCATTGAAATTACCTTATAATATATAGTAGTTTACCATTGAAAATACCTTATAAAATAACGTAATATGCAGTGTATCATTGAAAATTCCTTATAATATATCGTAATTTGTAGTGTATTATTGAAAATACCTTATAATATAACGTAATAAGCAGTGTATCATTGAAATTACCTTATAATATATAGTAGTTTACCATTGAAAATACCTTATAAAATAACGTAATATGCAGTGTATCATTGAAAATACCTTATAATATAACGTAATATGCAGTGTATCATGTAAAATACCTTATAATATAACGTAATAAGCAGTGTATCATTGAAATTACCTTATAATATATAGTAGTTTACCATTGAAAATACCTTATAATATAACGTAATATGCAGTGTAATATTGAAAATGCCTTATAATTTAACGTAATACGTAGTGTATCATAGAAAATACCTTATAAAAATAACGTAATATGCAGTGTATCATTGAAAATACCTTATAATATAACGTAATATGCAGTGTATCATTGAAAATTCCTTATAATATAACGTAATATGCAGGGTATCATTGAAAATATCTTATAATATATAGTAGTTTACCATTGAAAATACCTTATAATATAACGTAATATGCAGTGTAACAGTGAAAATGCCTTATAATATAACGTAATACG
Source organism: Lasioglossum lativentre (assembly GCA_916610255.1). Classification (NCBI taxonomy): domain Eukaryota; kingdom Metazoa; phylum Arthropoda; class Insecta; order Hymenoptera; family Halictidae; genus Lasioglossum; species Lasioglossum lativentre. The sequence goes on from CAKAJI010000335.1 coordinate 312,511, forward strand.
CAGTGTATCGTTGAAAATACCTTATAATATAACGTAATATGCAGTGTAACAGTGAAAATACCTTATAATATAACGTAATAAGCAGTGTATCATTGAAATTACCTTATAATATATAGTAGTTTACCATTGAAAATACCTTATAAAATAACGTAATATGCAGTGTATCATTGAAAATTCCTTATAATATATCGTAATTTGTAGTGTATTATTGAAAATACCTTATAATATAACGTAATATGCATTGTATAATTGAAAATATCTTATAATGTATCGTAATGTGCAGTGTATCATTGAAAATACCTTATAATATAACGTAATACGCAGTGTATCATTGAAAATACCTTATAATATAACGTAATATGCAGTGTATCATTGAAAATACCTGATAATATATCGTAAGTTGTAGTGTATCCTCGAAAATACCTTATAATATAACGTAATATGCAGTGTATCATTGAAAATACCATATAATATATCGTAATATGCAGTGTATCATTGAAAATACCTTATAATATAACGTAATATGCAGTGTATCATTGAAAATTCCTTATAATATAACGTAATATGCAGTGTATCATTGAAAATACCGTAGATTATATAGTAGTTTACCATTGAAAATACCTTATAATATAACGTAATATGCAGTGTATCATTGAAAATTCCTTATAATATAACGTAATATGCAGTGTATCATTGAAAATACCGTAGATTATATAGTAGTTTACAATTGAAAATACCTTATAATATAACGTAATATGCAGTGTATCATTGAAAATTCCTTATAATATATCGTAATTTGTAGTGTATTATTGAAAATGCCTTATAATATAACGTAATACGCAGTGTATCATTGAAAATACCTTATAAAAATAACGTAATATGCAGTGTATCATCGAAAATACCTTATAATGTATCATTGAAAATACCATATAGTATATCGTAATATGCAGTGTATCGTTGAAAATACCTTATGATATAACGTAATATGCAGTGTAACATTGAAAATGCCTTATAATATAACGTAATACGCAGTGTATCATTGAAAATACCTTATAAAAATAACGTAATATGCAGTGTATCATCGAAAATACCTTATAATGTATCATTGAAAATACCATATAGTATATCGTAATATGGAGTGAATCGTTGAAAATACCTTATGATATAACGTAATATGCAGTGTAACATTGAAAATACCTTATAATATAACGTAATATGCAGTGTATCATTGAAAATACCTTATAATATAACGTAATATGCAGTGTATCATTGAAAATTCCTTATAATATATCGTAATTTGTAGTGTTTTATTGAAAATACCTTATAATATAACGTAATATGCATTGTATCATTGAAAATATCTTATAATGTATCGTAATGTGCAGTGTATCATTGAAAATACCTTATAATATAACGTAATACGCAGTGTATCATTGAAAATACCTTATAATATAACGTAATATGCAGTGTATCATTGAAAATACCTGATAATATATCGTAAGTTGTAGTGTATCCTCGAAAATACCTTATAATATAACGTAATATGCAGTGTATCATTGAAAAGACCATATAATATATCGTAATATGCAGTGTATCATTGAAAATACCTTATAATATAACGTAATATGCAGTGTATCATTGAAAATTCCTTATAATATAACGTAATATGCAGTGTATCATTGAAAATACCGTAGATTATATAGTAGTTTACCATTGAAAATACCTTATAATATAACGTAATATGCAGTGTATCATGGAAAATACCTTATAATATAACGTAATAAGCAGTGTATTATTGAAATTACCTTACAATATATAGTAGTTTACCATTGAAAATACCTTATAAAATAACGTAATATGCAGTGTATCATTGAAAATTCCTTATAATATATCGTAATTTGTAGTGTATTATTGAAAATGCCTTATAATATAACGTAATACGCAGTGTATCATTGAAAATACCTTATAAAAATAACGTAATATGCAGTGTATCATCGAAAATACCTTATAATGTATCATTGAAAATACCATATAGTATATCGTAATATGCAGTGTATCATTGAAAATACCTTATAATATAACATAATATGCAGTGTATCATTGAAAATACCTTATAATATAACATAATATGCAGTGTATCATTGAAAATACCTTATAATATAACGTAATATGCAGTGTATCATTGAAAATACCTTATAATATAACGTAATATGCAGTGAATCATTGAAAATACCTTATAATATAACATAATATGCAGTGTATCATTGAAAATACCTTATAATATAACATAATATGCAGTGTATCATTGAAAATACCTTATAATATAACGTAATATGCAGTGTATCATTGAAAATACCTTATAATATAACGTAATATGCAGTGTATCATTGAAAATACCTGATAATATATCGTAAGTTGTAGTGTATCCTCGAAAATACCTTATAATATAACGTAATATGCAGTGTATCATTGAAAATACCATATAATATATAGTAATATGCAGTGTATCATTGAAAATACCTTATAATATAACATAATATGCAGTGTATCATTGAAAATACCTTATAAAATAACGTAATATGCAGTGTATCATTGAAAATTCCTTATAATATATCGTAATTTGTAGTGTTTTATTGAAAATACCTTATAATATAACGTAATATGCATTGTATCATTGAAAATATCTTATAATGTATCGTAATGTGCAGTGTATCATTGAAAATACCTTATAATATAACGTAATACGCAGTGTATCATTGAAAATACCTTATAATATAACGTAATATGCAGTGTATCATTGAAAATACCTGATAATATATCGTAAGTTGTAGTGTATCCTCGAAAATACCTTATAATATAACGTAATATGCAGTGTATCATTGAAAATACCATATAATATATCGTAATATGCAGTGTATCATTGAAAATACCTTATAATATAACGTAATATGCAGTGTATCATTGAAAATTCCTTATAATATAACGTAATATGCAGTGTATCATTGAAAATACCGTAGATTATATAGTAGTTTACCATTGAAAATACCTTATAATATAACGTAATATGCAGTGTATCATGGAAAATAAATTATAATATAACGTAATAAGCAGTGTATTATTGAAATTACCTTACAATATATAGTAGTTTACCATTGAAAATACCTTATAAAATAACGTAATATGCAGTGTATCATTGAAAATTCCTTATAATATATCGTAATTTGTAGTGTATTATTGAAAATGCCTTATAATATAACGTAATACGCAGTGTATCATTGAAAATACCTTATAAAAATAACGTAATATGCAGTGTATCATCGAAAATACCTTATAATGTATCATTGAAAATACCATATAGTATATCGTAATATGCAGTGTATCGTTGAAAATACCTTATGATATAACGTAATATGCAGTGTAACATTGAAAATGCCTTATAATATAACGTAATACGCAGTGTATCATTGAAAATACCTTATAATATAACGTAATGTGCAGTGTATCATTGAAAATACCTTATAATATATAGTAGTTTACCATTGAAAATACCTTATAATATAACGTAATATGCAGTGTATCATTGAAAATACCTTATGATATAACGTAATATGCAGTGTAACATTGAAAATACCTTATAATATAACGTAATATGCAGTGTATCATTGAAAATACCTTATAATATAACATAATATGCAGTGTATCATTGAAAATACCTTATAATATAACATAATATGCAGTGTATCATTGAAAATACCTTCTAATATAACGTAATATGCAGTGTATCATTGAAAATAGCTGATAATATATCGTAATTTATAGTATATCCTCGAAAATACCTTATAATATATGGTAATATGCAGTGTATCATTGAAAATACCTTTTAATATAACATAATATGCAGTGTATCATTGAAAATACTTTATAATATAACATAGTATGCAGTGTATCATTGAAAATACCTTATAATATAACGTAATATGCAGTGTATCATTGAAAATACCATATAATATATAGTAATATGCAGTGTATCATTGAAAATACCTTATAATATAACATAATATGCAGTGTATCATTGAAAATACCTTATAATATAACGTAATATGCAGTGTATCATTGAAAATACCTTATTATATAACGTAATATGCAGTGTATCATTGAAAATACCTTATAATATAACGTAATATGCAGTGTATCATTGAAAATGCCTTATAATATAACGTAATACGCAGTGTATCATGGAAAATACCTTATAATATAACGTAATAAGCAGTGTATTATTGAAATTACCTTACAATATATAGTAGTTTACCATTGAAAATACCTTATAAAATAACGTAATATGCAGTGTATCATTGAAAATTCCTTATAATATATCGTAATTTGTAGTGTATTATTGAAAATGCCTTATAATATAACGTAATACGCAGTGTATCATTGAAAATACCTTATAAAAATAACGTAATATGCAGTGTATCATCGAAAATACCTTATAATGTATCATTGAAAATACCATATAGTATATCGTAATATGCAGTGTATCATTGAAAATACCATATAATATATAGTAATATGCAGTGTATCATTGAAAATACCTTATAATATATAGTAGTTTACCATTGAAAATACCTTATAATATAACGTAATATGCAGTGTATCATTGAAAATACCTTATAATATAACTTAATGTGCAGTGTATCATTGAAAATACCTTATAATATATAGTAGTTTACCATTGAAAATACCTTATAATATAACGTAATATGCAGTGTATCATTGAAAATACCTTATGATATAACGTAATATGCAGTGTAACATTGAAAATACCTTATAATATAACGTAATATGCAGTGTATCATTGAAAATACCTTATAATATAACATAATATGCAGTGTATCATTGAAAATACCTTATAATATAACATAATATGCAGTGTATCATTGAAAATACCTTATAATATAACGTAATATGCAGTGTATCATTGAAAATACCTTATAATATAACGTAATATGCAGTGTATCATTGAAAATACCTTATAATATAACGTAATATGCAGTGTATCATTGAAAATGCCTTATAATATAACGTAATACGCAGTGTATCATGGAAAATACCTTATAATATAACGTAATAAGCAGTGTATTATTGAAATTACCTTACAATATATAGTAGTTTACCATTGAAAATACCTTATAAAATAACGTAATATGCAGTGTATCATTGAAAATTCCTTATAATATATCGTAATTTGTAGTGTATTATTGAAAATGCCTTATAATATAACGTAATACGCAGTGTATCATTGAAAATACCTTATAAAAATAACGTAATATGCAGTGTATCATCGAAAATACCTTATAATGTATCATTGAAAATACCATATAGTATATCGTAATATGCAGTGTATCATTGAAAATACCTTATAATATAACATAATATGCAGTGTATCATTGAAAATACCTTATAATATAACGTAATATGCAGTGTATCATTGAAAATACCTTATAATATAACGTAATATGCAGTGTATCATTGAAAATACCTGATAATATATCGTAATATGCAGTGTATCATTGAAAATACCTTATAATATATAGTAGTTTACCATTGAAAATACCTTATAATATAACGTAATATGCAGTGTATCATTGAAAATACCTTATAATATAACGTAATGTGCAGTGTATCATTGAAAATACCTTATAATATATAGTAGTTTACCATTGAAAATACCTTATAATATAACGTAATATGCAGTGCATCATTGAAAATACCTTATGATATAACGTAATATGCAGTGTAACATTGAAAATACCTTATAATATAACGTAATATGCTGTGTATCATTGAAAATACCTTATAATATGTAGTAGTTTTCCATTGAAAATACCTTATAATATAACGTAATATGCAGTGTAACATTGAAAATACCTTATAATATAACGTAATATGCAGTGTATCATTGAAAATACCATATAATATATCGTAATATGCAGTGTATCATCGAAAATACCTTGTAATGTATCATTGAAAATACCTTATAGTATATCGTAATATGCAGTGTATCGTTGAAAATACCTTATAATATATCGTAATATGCTGTGTATCATTGAAAATACCTTATAATATATAGTAGTTTACCATTGAAAATACCTTATAATATAACGTAATATGCAGTGTAACATTGAAAATGCCTTATAATTTAACGTAATACGTAGTGTATCATTGAAAATACCTTATAAAAATAACGTAATATGCAGTGTAACATTGAAAATACCTTATAATATAACGTAATATGCTGTGTATCATTGAAAATACCTTATAATATGTAGTAGTTTTCCATTGAAAATACCTTATAATATAACGTAATATGCAGTGTAACATTGAAAATACCTTATAATATAACGTAATATGCAGTGTATCATTGAAAATACCATATAATATATCGTAATATGCAGTGTATCATCGAAAATACCTTATAGTATATCGTAATATGCAGTGTATCGTTGAAAATACCTTATAATATAACGTAATATGCAGTGTATCATTGAAAATACCATATAATATATCGTAATATGCAGTGTATCATCGAAAATACCTTATAATGTATCATTGAAAATACCTTATAATATAACGTAATATGCAGTGTATCGTTGAAAATACCTTATGATATAACGTAATATGCAGTGTAACATTGAAAATACCATATAATATAACGTAATATGCAGTGTATCATTGAAAATACCTTCTAATATAACGTAATATGCAGTGTATCATTGAAAATAGCTGATAATATATCGTAATTTATAGTATATCCTCGAAAATACCTTATAATATAAGGTAATATGCAGTGTATCATTGAAAATACCTTATAATATAACATAATATGCAGTGTATCATTGAAAATACTTTATAATATAACATAGTATGCAGTGTATCATTGAAAATACCTTATAATATAACGTAATATGCAGTGTATCATTGAAAATACCATATAATATATAGTAATATGCAGTGTATCATTGAAAATACCTTATAATATATAGTAGTTTACCATTGAAAATACCTTATAATATAACGGAATATGCAGTGTATCATTGAAAATACCTTATAATATATAGTAGTTTACCATTGAAAATACCTTATAATATAACGTAATATGCAGTGTATCATTGAAAATACCTTATAATATAACATAATATGCAGTGTATCATTGAAAATACCTTATAATATAACATAATATGCAGTGTATCATTGAAAATACCTTATAATATAACGTAATATGCAGTGTATCATTGAAAATACCTTATAATATAACATAATATGCAGTGTATCATTGAAAATACCTTAGATTATATAGTAGTTTACCAATGAAAATACCTTATAATATAACGTAATATGCAGTGTATCATGGAAAATACATTATAATATAACGTAATAAGCAGTGTATTATTGAAATTACCTTACAATATATAGTAGTTTACCATTGAAAATACCTTATAATATAACGTAATATGCAGTGTATCATTGAAAATTCCTTATAATATATCGTAATTTGTAGTGTATTATTGAAAATGCCTTATAATATAACGTAATACGCAGTGTATCATTGAAAATACCTTATAAAAATAACGTAATATGCAGTGTATCATCGAAAATACCTTATAATGTATCATTGAAAATACCATATAGTATATCGTAATATGCAGTGTATCGTTGAAAATACCTTATGATATAACGTAATATGCAGTGTAACATTGAAAATGCCTTATAATATAACGTAATACGCAGTGTATCATTGAAAATACCTTATAATATAACGTAATGTGCAGTGTATCATTGAAAATACCTTATAATATATAGTAGTTTACCATTGAAAATACCTTATAATATAACGTAATATGCAGTGTATCATTGAAAATACCATATAATATATCGTAATATGCTGTGTATCATTGAAAATACCTTATAATATATAGTAGTTTACCATTGAAAATACCTTATAATATAACGTAATATGCAGTGTAACATTGAAAATGCCTTATAATTTAACGTAATACGTAGTGTATCATTGAAAATACCTTATAAAAATAACGTAATATGCAGTGTAACATTGAAAATACCTTATAATATAACGTAATATGCTGTGTATCATTGAAAATACCTTATAATATATAGTAGTTTACCATTGAAAATACCTTATAATATAACGTAATATGCAGTGTATCATTGAAAATACCTTATAATATATAGTAGTTTACCATTGAAAATACCTTATAATATAACGTAATATGCAGTGTATCATTGAAAATACCTTATAATATAACATAATATGCAGTGTATCATTGAAAATACCTTATAATATAACATAATATGCAGTGTATCATTGAAAATACCTTATAATATAACGTAATATGCAGTGTATCATTGAAAATACCTTATAATATAACATAATATGCAGTGTATCATTGAAAATACCTTAGATTATATAGTAGTTTACCAATGAAAATACCTTATAATATAACGTAATATGCAGTGTATCATGGAAAATACATTATAATATAACGTAATAAGCAGTGTATTATTGAAATTACCTTACAATATATAGTAGTTTACCATTGAAAATACCTTATAAAATAACGTAATATGCAGTGTATCATTGAAAATTCCTTATAATATATCGTAATTTGTAGTGTATTATTGAAAATGCCTTATAATATAACGTAATACGCAGTGTATCATTGAAAATACCTTATAAAAATAACGTAATATGCAGTGTATCATCGAAAATACCTTATAATGTATCATTGAAAATACCATATAGTATATCGTAATATGCAGTGTATCGTTGAAAATACCTTATGATATAACGTAATATGTAGTGTAACATTGAAAATGCCTTATAATATAACGTAATACGCAGTGTATCATTGAAAATACCTTATAATATAACGTAATGTGCAGTGTATCATTGAAAATACCTTATAATATATAGTAGTTTACCATTGAAAATACCTTATAATATAACGTAATATGCAGTGTATCATTGAAAATACCATATAATATATCGTAATATGCTGTGTATCATTGAAAATACCTTATAATATATAGTAGTTTACCATTGAAAATACCTTATAATATAACGTAATATGCAGTGTAACATTGAAAATGCCTTATAATTTAACGTAATACGTAGTGTATCATTGAAAATACCTTATAAAAATAACGTAATATGCAGTGTAACATTGAAAATACCTTATAATATAACGTAATATGCTGTGTATCATTGAAAATACCTTATAATATGTAGTAGTTTTCCATTGAAAATACCTTATAATATAACGTAATATGCAGTGTAACATTGAAAATACCTTATAATATAACGTAATATGCAGTGTATCATTGAAAATACCATATAATATTTCGTAATATGCAGTGTATCATCGAAAATACCTTATAATGTATCATTGAAAATACCTTATAGTATATCGTAATATGCAGTGTATCGTTGAAAATACCTTATGATATAACGTAATATGCAGTGTAACATTGAAAATACCATATAATATAACGTAATATGCAGTGTATCATTGAAAATACCTTCTAATATAACGTAATATGCAGTGTATCATTGAAAATAGCTGATAATATATCGTAATTTATAGTATATCCTCGAAAATACCTTATAATATAAGGTAATATGCAGTGTATCATTGAAAATACCTTATAATATAACATAATATGCAGTGTATCATTGAAAATACTTTATAATATAACATAGTATGCAGTGTATCAATGAAAATACCTTATAATATAACGTAATATGCAGTGTATCATTGAAAATACCATATAATATATAGTAATATGCAGTGTATCATTGAAAATACCTTATAATATATAGTAGTTTACCATTGAAAATACCTTATAATATGACGTAATATGCAGTGTATCATTGAAAATACCTTATAATATAACGTAATGTGCAGTGTATCATTGAAAATACCTTATAATATATAGTAGTTTACCATTGAAAATACCTTATAATATAACGTAATATGCAGTGTATCATTGAAAATACTTTATAATATAACATAGTATGCAGTGTATCATTGAAAATACCTTATAATATAACGTAATATGCAGTGTATCATTGAAAATACCATATAATATATAGTAATATGCAGTGTATCATTGAAAATACCTTATAATATATAGTAGTTTACCATTGAAAATACCTTATAATATAACGTAATATGCAGTGTATCATTGAAAATACCATATAATATATCGTAATATGCAGTGTATCATCGAAAATACCTTATAATGTATCATTGAAAATACCTTATAGTATATCGTAATATGCAGTGTATCGTTGAAAATACCTTATGATATAACGTAATATGCAGTGTAACATTGAAAATACCATATAATATAACGTAATATGCAGTGTATCATTGAAAATACCTTCTAATATAACGTAATATGCAGTGTATCATTGAAAATAGCTGATAATATATCGTAATTTATAGTATATCCTCGAAAATACCTTATAATATAAGGTAATATGCAGTGTATCATTGAAAATACCTTATAATATAACATAATATGCAGTGTATCATTGAAAATACTTTATAATATAACATAGTATGCAGTGTATCATTGAAAATACCTTATAATATAACGTAATATGCAGTGTATCATTGAAAATACCATATAATATATAGTAATATGCAGTGTATCATTGAAAATACCTTATAATATATAGTAGTTTACCATTGAAAATACCTTATAATATAACGTAATATGCAGTGTATCATTGAAAATACCTTATAATATAACGTAATGTGCAGTGTATCATTGAAAATACCTTATAATATATAGTAGTTTACCATTGAAAATACCTTATAATATAACGTAATATGCAGTGTATCATTGAAAATACCTTATGATATAACGTAATATGCAGTGTAACATTGAAAATACCTTATAATATAACGTAATATGCAGTGTATCATTGAAAATACCTTATAATATAACGTAATATGCAGTGTATCATTGAAAATACCTTATAATATAACGTAATATGCAGTGTATCATTGAAAATACATTATAATATAACGTAATATGCAGTGTATCATTGAAAATACCATATAATATATCGTAATATGCAGTGTATCATCGAAAATACCTTATAGTATATCGTAATATGCAGTGTATCGTTGAAAATACCTTATAATATAACGTAATATGCAGTGTATCATTGAAAATACCATATAATATATCGTAATATGCAGTGTATCAACGAAAATACCTTATAATGTATCATTGAAAATACCTTATAGTATATCGTAATATGCAGTGTATCGTTGAAAATACCTTATGATATAACGTAATATGCAGTGTATCATTGAAAATACCATATAATATATAGTAATATGCAGTGTATCATTGAAAATACCTTATAATATATAGTAGTTTACCATTGAAAATACCTTATAATATAACGTAATATGCAGTGTATCATTGAAAATACCTTATAATATAACGTAATGTCCAGTGTATCATTGAAAATACCTTATAATATATAGTAGTTTACCATTGAAAATACCTTATAATATAACGTAATATGCAGTGTATCATTGAAAATACCTTATAATATATAGTAGTTTACCATTGAAAATACCTTATAATATAACGTAATATGCAGTGTATCATTGAAAATACCTTATAATATAACATAATATGCAGTGTATCATTGAAAATACCTTATAATATAACATAATATGCAGTGTATCATTGAAAATACCTTATAATATAACATAATATGCAGTGTATCATTGAAAATACCTTATAATATAACGTAATATGCAGTGTATCATTGAAAATACCTTATAATATAACATAATATGCAGTGTATCATTGAAAATACCTTAGATTATATAGTAGTTTACCATTGAAAATACCTTATAATATAACGTAATATGCAGTGTATCATGGAAAATACCTTATAATATAACGTAATAAGCAGTGTATTATTGAAATTACCTTACAATATATAGTAGTTTACCATTGAAAATACCTTATAATATAACGTAATATGCAGTGTAACATTGAAAATACCTTATAATATATCGTAATTTGTAGTGTATTATTGAAAATGCCTTATAATATAACGTAATACGCAGTGTATCATTGAAAATACCTTATAAAAATAACGTAATATGCAGTGTATCATCGAAAATACCTTATAATGTATCATTGAAAATACCATATAGTATATCGTAATATGCAGTGTATCGTTGAAAATACCTTATGATATAACGTAATATGCAGTGTAACATTAAAAATGCCTTATAATATAACGTAATACGCAGTGTATCATTGAAAATACCTTATAATATAACGTAATGTGCAGTGTATCATTGAAAATACCTTATAATATATAGTAGTTTACCATTGAAAATACCTTATAATATAACGTAATATGCAGTGTATCATTGAAAATACCATATAATATATCGTAATATGCTGTGTATCATTGAAAATACCTTATAATATATAGTAGTTTACCATTGAAAATACCTTATAATATAACGTAATATGCAGTGTAACATTGAAAATGCCTTATAATTTAACGTAATACGTAGTGTATCATTGAAAATACCTTATAAAAATAACGTAATATGCAGTGTAACATTGAAAATACCTTATAATATAACGTAATATGCTGTGTATCATTGAAAATACCTTATAATATGTAGTAGTTTTCCATTGAAAATACCTTATAATATAACGTAATATGCAGTGTAACATTGAAAATACCTTATAATATAACGTAATATGCAGTGTATCATTGAAAATACCATATAATATATCGTAATATGCAGTGTATCATCGAAAATACCTTATAATGTATCATTGAAAATACCTTATAGTATATCGTAATATGCAGTGTATCGTTGAAAATACCTTATGATATAACGTAATATGCAGTGTAACATTGAAAATACCATATAATATAACGTAATATGCAGTGTATCATTGAAAATACCTTATAATATAACATAATATGCAGTGTATCATTGAAAATACTTTATAATATAACATAGTATGCAGTGTATCATTGAAAATACCTTATAATATAACGTAATATGCAGTGTATCATTGAAAATACCATATAATATATAGTAATATGCAGTGTATCATTGAAAATACCTTATAATATATAGTAGTTTACCATTGAAAATACCTTATAATATAACGTAATATGCAGTGTATCATTGAAAATACCTTATAATATAACGTAATGTGCAGTGTATCATTGAAAATACCTTATAATATATAGTAGTTTACCATTGAAAATACCTTATAATATAACGTAATATGCAGTGTATCATTGAAAATACCTTATAATATATAGTAGTTTACCATTGAAAATACCTTATAATATAACGTAATATGCAGTGTATCATTGAAAATACCTTCTAATATAACGTAATATGCAGTGTATCATTGAAAATACCTTATAATATATAGTAGTTTACCATTGAAAATACCTTATAATATAACGTAATATGCAGTGTATCATTGAAAATACCTTATAATATAACATAATATGCAGTGTATCATTGAAAATACCTTATAATATAACATAATATGCAGTGTATCATTGAAAATACCTTATAATATAACGTAATATGCAGTGTATCATTGAAAATACCATATAATATATCGTAATATGCAGTGTATCATCGAAAATACCTTATAATGTATCATTGAAAATACCTTATAGTATATCGTAATATGCAGTGTATCGTTGAAAATACCTTATGATATAACGTAATATGCAGTGTAACATTGAAAATACCATATAATATAACGTAATATGCAGTGTATCATTGAAAATACCTTCTAATATAACGTAATATGCAGTGTATCATTGAAAATAGCTGATAATATATCGTAATTTATAGTATATCCTCGAAAATACCTTATAATATAAGGTAATATGCAGTGTATCATTGAAAATACCTTATAATATAACATAATATGCAGTGTATCATTGAAAATACTTTATAATATAACATAGTATGCAGTGTATCATTGAAAATACCTTATAATATAACGTAATATGCAGTGTATCATTGAAAATACCATATAATATATAGTAATATGCAGTGTATCATTGAAAATACCTTATAATATATAGTAGTTTACCATTGAAAATACCTTATAATATAACGTAATATGCAGTGTATCATTGAAAATACCTTATAATATAACGTAATGTGCAGTGTATCATTGAAAATACCTTATAATATATAGTAGTTTACCATTGAAAATACCTTATAATATAACGTAATATGCAGTGTATCATTGAAAATACCTTATGATATAACGTAATATGCAGTGTAACATTGAAAATACCTTATAATATAACGTAATATGCAGTGTATCATTGAAAATACCTTATAATATAACGTAATATGCAGTGTATCATTGAAAATACCTTATAATATAACGTAATATGCAGTGTATCATTGAAAATACATTATAATATAACGTAATATGCAGTGTATCATTGAAAATACCATATAATATATCGTAATATGCAGTGTATCATCGAAAATACCTTATAGTATATCGTAATATGCAGTGTATCGTTGAAAATACCTTATAATATAACGTAATATGCAGTGTATCATTGAAAATACCATATAATATATCGTAATATGCAGTGTATCAACGAAAATACCTTATAATGTATCATTGAAAATACCTTATAGTATATCGTAATATGCAGTGTATCGTTGAAAATACCTTATGATATAACGTAATATGCAGTGTATCATTGAAAATACCATATAATATATAGTAATATGCAGTGTATCATTGAAAATACCTTATAATATATAGTAGTTTACCATTGAAAATACCTTATAATATAACGTAATATGCAGTGTATCATTGAAAATACCTTATAATATAACGTAATGTCCAGTGTATCATTGAAAATACCTTATAATATATAGTAGTTTACCATTGAAAATACCTTATAATATAACGTAATATGCAGTGTATCATTGAAAATACCTTATAATATATAGTAGTTTACCATTGAAAATACCTTATAATATAACGTAATATGCAGTGTATCATTGAAAATACCTTATAATATAACATAATATGCAGTGTATCATTGAAAATACCTTATAATATAACATAATATGCAGTGTATCATTGAAAATACCTTATAATATAACATAATATGCAGTGTATCATTGAAAATACCTTATAATATAACGTAATATGCAGTGTATCATTGAAAATACCTTATAATATAACATAATATGCAGTGTATCATTGAAAATACCTTAGATTATATAGTAGTTTACCAATGAAAATACCTTATAATATAACGTAATATGCAGTGTATCATGGAAAATACATTATAATATAACGTAATAAGCAGTGTATTATTGAAATTACCTTACAATATATAGTAGTTTACCATTGAAAATACCTTATAAAATAACGTAATACGCAGTGTATCATTGAAAATACCTTATAATATATCGTAATTTGTAGTGTATTATTGAAAATGCCTTATAATATAACGTAATACGCAGTGTATCATTGAAAATACCTTATAAAAATAACGTAATATGCAGTGTATCATCGAAAATACCTTATAATGTATCATTGAAAATACCATATAGTATATCGTAATATGCAGTGTATCGTTGAAAATACCTTATGATATAACGTAATATGCAGTGTAACATTGAAAATGCCTTATAATATAACGTAATACGCAGTGTATCATTGAAAATACCTTATAATATAACGTAATGTGCAGTGTATCATTGAAAATACCTTATAATATATAGTAGTTTACCATTGAAAATACCTTATAATATAACGTAATATGCAGTGTATCATTGAAAATACCATATAATATATCGTAATATGCTGTGTATCATTGAAAATACCTTATAATATATAGTAGTTTACCATTGAAAATACCTTATAATATAACGTAATATGCAGTGTAACATTGAAAATGCCTTATAATTTAACGTAATACGTAGTGTATCATTGAAAATACCTTATAAAAATAACGTAATATGCAGTGTAACATTGAAAATACCTTATAATATAACGTAATATGCTGTGTATCATTGAAAATACCTTATAATATGTAGTAGTTTTCCATTGAAAATACCTTATAATATAACGTAATATGCAGTGTAACATTGAAAATACCTTATAATATAACGTAATATGCAGTGTATCATTGAAAATACCATATAATATATCGTAATATGCAGTGTATCATCGAAAATACCTTATAATGTATCATTGAAAATACCTTATAGTATATCGTAATATGCAGTGTATCGTTGAAAATACCTTATGATATAACGTAATATGCAGTGTAACATTGAAAATACCATATAATATAACGTAATATGCAGTGTATCATTGAAAATACCTTATAATATAACATAATATGCAGTGTATCATTGAAAATACTTTATAATATAACATAGTATGCAGTGTCTCATTGAAAATACCTTATAATATAACGTAATATGCAGTGTATCATTGAAAATACCATATAATATATAGTAATATGCAGTGTATCATTGAAAATACCTTATAATATATAGTAGTTTACCATTGAAAATACCTTATAATATAACGTAATATGCAGTGTATCATTGAAAATACCTTATAATATAACGTAATGTGCAGTGTATCATTGAAAATACCTTATAATATATAGTAGTTTACCATTGAAAATACCTTATAATATAACGTAATATGCAGTGTATCATTGAAAATACCTTATAATATATAGTAGTTTACCATTGAAAATACCTTATAATATAACGTAATATGCAGTGTATCATTGAAAATACCTTCTAATATAACGTAATATGCAGTGTATCATTGAAAATACCTTATAATATATAGTAGTTTACCATTGAAAATACCTTATAATATAACGTAATATGCAGTGTATCATTGAAAATACCTTATAATATAACATAATATGCAGTGTATCATTGAAAATACCTTATAATATAACATAATATGCAGTGTATCATTGAAAATACCTTATAATATAACGTAATATGCAGTGTATCATTGAAAATACCTTATAATATAACATAATATGCAGTGTATCATTGAAAATACCTTAGATTATATAGTAGTTTACCATTGAAAATACCTTATAATATAACGTAATATGCAGTGTATCATGGAAAATACATTATAATATAACGTAATAAGCAGTGTATTATTGAAATTACCTTACAATATATAGTAGTTTACCATTGAAAATACCTTATAAAATAACGTAATATGCAGTGTATCATTGAAAATTCCTTATAATATATCGTAATTTGTAGTGTATTATTGAAAATGCCTTATAATATAACGTAATACGCAGTGTATCATTGAAAATACCTTATAAAAATAACGTAATATGCAGTGTATCATCGAAAATACCTTATAATGTATCATTGAAAATACCATATAGTATATCGTAATATGCAGTGTATCGTTGAAAATACCTTATGATATAACGTAATATGCAGTGTAACATTGAAAATGCCTTATAATATAACGTAATACGCAGTGTATCATTGAAAATACCTTATAATATAACGTAATGTGCAGTGTATCATTGAAAATACCTTATAATATATAGTAGTTTACCATTGAAAATACCTTATAATATAACGTAATATGCAGTGTATCATTGAAAATACCTTATAATATATAGTAGTTTACCATTGAAAATACCTTATAATATAACGTAATATGCAGTGTATCATTGAAAATACCTTATAATATAACGTAATGTGCAGTGTATCATTGAAAATACCTTATAATATATAGTAGTTTACCATTGAAAATACCTTATAATATAACGTAATATGCAGTGTATCATTGAAAATACCTTATAATATATAGTAGTTTACCATTGAAAATACCTTATAATATAACGTAATATGCAGTGTATCATTGAAAATACCTTATAATATAACATAATATGCAGTGTATCATTGAAAATACCTTATAATATAACATAATATGCAGTGTATCATTGAAAATACCTTATAATATAACGTAATATGCAGTGTATCATTGAAAATACCTTATAATATAACATAATATGCAGTGTATCATTGAAAATACCTTAGATTATATAGTAGTTTACCAATGAAAATACCTTATAATATAACGTAATATGCAGTGTATCATGGAAAATACATTATAATATAACGTAATAAGCAGTGTATTATTGAAATTACCTTACAATATATAGTAGTTTACCATTGAAAATACCTTATAAAATAACGTAATATGCAGTGTATCATCGAAAATACCTTATAATGTATCATTGAAAATACCATATAGTATATCGTAATATGCAGTGTATCGTTGAAAATACCTTATGATATAACGTAATATGCAGTGTAACATTGAAAATGCCTTATAATATAACGTAATACGCAGTGTATCATTGAAAATACCTTATAATATAACGTAATGTGCAGTGTATCATTGAAAATACCTTATAATATATAGTAGTTTACCATTGAAAATACCTTATAATATAACGTAATATGCAGTGTATCATTGAAAATACCATATAATATATCGTAATATGCTGTGTATCATTGAAAATACCTTATAATATATAGTAGTTTACCATTGAAAATACCTTATAATATAACGTAATATGCAGTGTAACATTGAAAATGCCTTATAATTTAACGTAATACGTAGTGTATCATTGAAAATACCTTATAAAAATAACGTAATATGCAGTGTAACATTGAAAATACCTTATAATATAACGTAATATGCTGTGTATCATTGAAAATACCTTATAATATGTAGTAGTTTTCCATTGAAAATACCTTATAATATAACGTAATATGCAGTGTAACATTGAAAATACCTTATAATATAACGTAATATGCAGTGTATCATTGAAAATACCATATAATATATCGTAATATGCAGTGTATCATCGAAAATACCTTATAATGTATCATTGAAAATACCTTATAGTATATCGTAGTATGCAGTGTATCGTTGAAAATACCTTATGATATAACGTAATATGCAGTGTAACATTGAAAATACCATATAATATAACGTAATATGCAGTGTATCATTGAAAATACCTTCTAATATAACGTAATATGCAGTGTATCATTGAAAATAGCTGATAATATATCGTAATTTATAGTATATCCTCGAAAATACCTTATAATATAAGGTAATATGCAGTGTATCATTGAAAATACCTTATAATATAACGTAATGTGCAGTGTATCATTGAAAATACCTTATAATATATAGTAGTTTACCATTGAAAATACCTTATAATATAACGTAATATGCAGTGTATCATTGAAAATACCTTATGATATAACGTAATATGCAGTGTAACATTGAAAATACCTTATAATATAACGTAATATGCAGTGTATCATTGAAAATACCTTATAATATATCATAATATGCAGTGTATCTTTGAAAATACCTTATAATATAACATAATATGCAGTGTATCATTGAAAATACCTTATAATATAACGTAATATGCAGTGTATCATTGAAAATACCTTATAAAAATAACGTAATATGCAGTGTAACATTGAAAATACCTTATAATATAACGTAATATGCTGTGTATCATTGAAAATACCTTATAATATGTAGTAGTTTTCCATTGAAAATACCTTATAATATAACGTAATATGCAGTGTAACATTGAAAATACCTTATAATATAACGTAATATGCAGTGTATCATTGAAAATACCATATAATATATCGTAATATGCAGTGTATCATCGAAAATACCTTATAATGTATCATTGAAAATACCTTATAGTATATCGTAATATGCAGTGTATCGTTGAAAATACCTTATGATATAACGTAATATGCAGTGTAACATTGAAAATGCCTTATAATATAACGTAATACGCAGTGTATCATTGAAAATACCTTATAATATAACGTAATGTGCAGTGTATCATTGAAAATACCTTATAATATATAGTAGTTTACCATTGAAAATACCTTATAATATAACGTAATATGCAGTGTATCATTGAAAATACCATATAATATATCGTAATATGCTGTGTATCATTGAAAATACCTTATAATATATAGTAGTTTACCATTGAAAATACCTTATAATATAACGTAATATGCAGTGTAACATTGAAAATGCCTTATAATTTAACGTAATACGTAGTGTATCATTGAAAATACCTTATAAAAATAACGTAATATGCAGTGTAACATTGAAAATACCTTATAATATAACGTAATATGCTGTGTATCATTGAAAATACCTTATAATATGTAGTAGTTTTCCATTGAAAATACCTTATAATATAACGTAATATGCAGTGTAACATTGAAAATACCTTATAATATAACGTAATGT
The DNA here is from genome assembly GCA_916610255.1 of Lasioglossum lativentre. Classification (NCBI taxonomy): domain Eukaryota; kingdom Metazoa; phylum Arthropoda; class Insecta; order Hymenoptera; family Halictidae; genus Lasioglossum; species Lasioglossum lativentre. The sequence goes on from CAKAJI010000335.1 coordinate 333,001, forward strand.
GCAGTGTATCATTGAAAATACCTTATAATATAACATAATATGCAGTGTATCATTGAAAATACCTTATAATATAACATAATATGCAGTGTATCATTGAAAATACCTTATAATATAACGTAATATGCAGTGTATCATTGAAAATACCTTATAAAAATAACGTAATATGCAGTGTAACATTGAAAATACCTTATAATATAACGTAATATGCTGTGTATCATTGAAAATACCTTATAATATGTAGTAGTTTTCCATTGAAAATACCTTATAATATAACGTAATATGCAGTGTAACATTGAAAATACCTTATAATATAACGTAATGTGCAGTGTATCATTGAAAATACCTTATAATATATAGTAGTTTACCATTGAAAATACCTTATAATATAACGTAATATGCAGTGTATCATTGAAAATACCATATAATATATCGTAATATGCTGTGTATCATTGAAAATACCTTATAATATATAGTAGTTTACCATTGAAAATACCTTATAATATAACGTAATATGCAGTGTAACATTGAAAATGCCTTATAATTTAACGTAATACGTAGTGTATCATTGAAAATACCTTATAAAAATAACGTAATATGCAGTGTAACATTGAAAATACCTTATAATATAACGTAATATGCTGTGTATCATTGAAAATACCTTATAATATGTAGTAGTTTTCCATTGAAAATACCTTATAATATAACGTAATTTGCAGTGTAACATTGAAAATACCTTATAATATAACGTAATATGCAGTGTATCATTGAAAATACCATATAATATATCGTAATATGCAGTGTATCATCGAAAATACCTTATAATGTATCATTGAAAATACCTTATAGTATATCGTAGTATACAGTGTATCGTTGAAAATACCTTATGATATAACGTAATATGCAGTGTAACATTGAAAATACCATATAATATAACGTAATATGCAGTGTATCATTGAAAATACCATATAATATATCGTAATATGCAGTGTATCATCGAAAATACCTTATAATGTATCATTGAAAATACCTTATAGTATATCGTAATATGCAGTGTATCGTTGAAAATACCTTATGATATAACGTAATATGCAGTGTAACATTGAAAATGCCTTATAATATAACGTAATACGCAGTGTATCATTGAAAATACCTTATAATATAACGTAATGTGCAGTGTATCATTGAAAATACCTTATAATATATAGTAGTTTACCATTGAAAATACCTTATAATATAACGTAATATGCAGTGTATCATTGAAAATACCATATAATATATCGTAATATGCTGTGTATCATTGAAAATACCTTATAATATATAGTAGTTTACCATTGAAAATACCTTATAATATAACGTAATATGCAGTGTAACATTGAAAATGCCTTATAATTTAACGTAATACGTAGTGTATCATTGAAAATACCTTATAAAAATAACGTAATATGCAGTGTAACATTGAAAATACCTTATAATATAACGTAATATGCTGTGTATCATTGAAAATACCTTATAATATGTAGTAGTTTTCCATTGAAAATACCTTATAATATAACGTAATATGCAGTGTAACATTGAAAATACCTTATAATATAACGTAATGTGCAGTGTATCATTGAAAATACCTTATAATATATAGTAGTTTACCATTGAAAATACCTTATAATATAACGTAATATGCAGTGTATCATTGAAAATACCATATAATATATCGTAATATGCTGTGTATCATTGAAAATACCTTATAATATATAGTAGTTTACCATTGAAAATACCTTATAATATAACGTAATATGCAGTGTAACATTGAAAATGCCTTATAATTTAACGTAATACGTAGTATATCCTCGAAAATACCTTATAATATAAGGTAATATGCAGTGTATCATTGAAAATACCTTATAATATAACGTAATGTGCAGTGTATCATTGAAAATACCTTATAATATATAGTAGTTTACCATTGAAAATACCATATAATATAACGTAATATGCAGTGTATCATTGAAAATACCTTCTTAAAAACGTAATATGCAGTGTATCATTGAAAATAGCTGATAATATATCGTAATTTATAGTATATCCTCGAAAATACCTTATAATATAAGGTAATATGCAGTGTATCATTGAAAATACCTTATAATATAACGTAATGTGCAGTGTATCATTGAAAATACCTTATAATATATAGTAGTTTACCATTGAAAATACCTTATAATATAACGTAATATGCAGTGTATCATTGAAAATACCTTATGATATAACGTAATATGCAGTGTAACATTGAAAATACCTTATAATATAACGTAATATGCAGTGTATCATTGAAAATACCTTATAATATAACATAATATGCAGTGTATCATTGAAAATACCTTATAATATAACATAATATGCAGTGTATCATTGAAAATACCTTATAATATAACGTAATATGCAGTGTATCATTGAAAATACCTTATAAAAATAACGTAATATGCAGTGTAACATTGAAAATACCTTATAATATAACGTAATATGCTGTGTATCATTGAAAATACCTTATAATATGTAGTAGTTTTCCATTGAAAATACCTTATAATATAACGTAATATGCAGTGTAACATTGAAAATACCTTATAATATAACGTAATATGCAGTGTATCATTGAAAATACCATATAATATATCGTAATATGCAGTGTATCATCGAAAATACCTTATAATGTATCATTGAAAATACCTTATAGTATATCGTAATATGCAGTGTATCGTTGAAAATACCTTATGATATAACGTAATATGCAGTGTAACATTGAAAATACCATATAATATAACGTAATATGCAGTGTATCATTGAAAATACCTTCTAATATAACGTAATATGCAGTGTATCATTGAAAATAGCTGATAATATATCGTAATTTATAGTATATCCTCGAAAATACCTTATAATATAAGGTAATATGCAGTGTATCATTGAAAATACCTTATAATATAACGTAATGTGCAGTGTATCATTGAAAATACCTTATAATATATAGTAGTTTACCATTGAAAATACCTTATAATATAACGTAATATGCAGTGTAACATTGAAATTCCTTATAATATAACGTAATATGCAGTGTATCATTGAAAATACCATATAATATATCGTAATATGCAGTGTATCATCGAAAATACCTTATAATGTATCATTGAAAATACCTTATAGTATATCGTAATATGCAGTGTATCGTTGAAAATACCTTATAATATAACGTAATATGCAGTGTATCATTGAAAAAACCATATAATATATCGTAATATGCAGTGTATCATCGAAAATACCTTATAATGTATCATTGAAAATACCTTATAGTATATCGTAATATGCAGTGTGTCGTTGAAAATACCTTATAATATAAGGTAATATGCAGTGTATCATTGAAAATACCTTATAATATAACGTAATGTGCAGTGTATCATTGAAAATACCTTATAATATATAGTAGTTTACCATTGAAAATACCTTATAATATAACGTAATATGCAGTGTATCATTGAAAATACCTTGTGATATAACGTAATATGCAGTGTAACATTGAAAATACCTTATAATATAACGTAATATGCAGTGTATCATTGAAAATACCTTATAATATAACATAATATGCAGTGTATCATTGAAAATACCTTATAATATAACATAATATGCAGTGTATCATTGAAAATACCTTATAATATAACGTAATATGCAGTGTATCATTGAAAATACCTTATAATATAACATAATATGCAGTGTATCATTGAAAATACCTTAGATTATATAGTAGTTTACCAATGAAAATACCTTATAATATAACGTAATATGCAGTGTATCATGGAAAATACATTATAATATAACGTAATAAGCAGTGTATTATTGAAATTACCTTACAATATATAGTAGTTTACCATTGAAAATACCTTATAAAATAACGTAATATGCAGTGTATCATTGAAAATTCCTTATAATATATCGTAATTTGTAGTGTATTATTGAAAATGCCTTATAATATAACGTAATACGCAGTGTATCATTGAAAATACCTTATAAAAATAACGTAATATGCAGTGTATCATCGAAAATACCTTATAATGTATCATTGAAAATACCATATAGTATATCGTAATATGCAGTGTATCGTTGAAAATACCTTATGATATAACGTAATATGCAGTGTAACATTGAAAATGCCTTATAATATAACGTAATACGCAGTGTATCATTGAAAATACCATATAATATATCGTAATATGCTGTGTATCATTGAAAATACCTTATAATATATAGTAGTTTACCATTGAAAATACCTTATAATATAACGTAATATGCAGTGTAACATTGAAAATGCCTTATAATTTAACGTAATACGTAGTGTATCATTGAAAATACCTTATAAAAATAACGTAATATGCAGTGTAACATTGAAAATACCTTATAATATAACGTAATATGCTGTGTATCATTGAAAATACCTTATAATATGTAGTAGTTTTCCATTGAAAATACCTTATAATATAACGTAATATGCAGTGTAACATTGAAAATACCTTATAATATAACGTAATATGCAGTGTATCATTGAAAATACCATATAATATATCGTAATATGCAGTGTATCATCGAAAATACCTTATAATGTATCATTGAAAATACCTTATAGTATATCGTAATATGAAGTGTATCGTTGAAAATACCTTATGATATAACGTAATATGCAGTGTAACATTGAAAATACCATATAATATAACGTAATATGCAGTGTATCATTGAAAATACCTTCTAATATAACGTAATATGCAGTGTATCATTGAAAATAGCTGATAATATATCGTAATTTATAGTATATCCTCGAAAATACCTTATAATATAAGGTAATATGCAGTGTATCATTGAAAATACCTTATAATATAACATAATATGCAGTGTATCATTGAAAATACTTTATAATATAACATAGTATGCAGTGTATCATTGAAAATACCTTATAATATAACGTAATATGCAGTGTATCATTGAAAATACCATATAATATATAGTAATATGCAGTGTATCATTGAAAATACCTTATAATATATAGTAGTTTACCATTGAAAATACCTTATAATATAACGTAATATGCAGTGTATCATTGAAAATACCTTATAATATAACGTAATGTGCAGTGTATCATTGAAAATACCTTATAATATATAGTAGTTTACCATTGAAAATACCTTATAATATAACGTAATATGCAGTGTATCATTGAAAATACCTTATAATATAACGTAATGTGCAGTGTATCATTGAAAATACCTTATAATATAACGTAATATGCAGTGTATCATTGAAAATACCTTATAATATAACGTAATATGCAGTGTATCATTGAAAATACCTGATAATATATCGTAATATGCAGTGTATCATTGAAAATACCTTATAATATATAGTAGTTTACCATTGAAAATACCTTATAATATAACGTAATATGCAGTGTATCATTGAAAATACCTTATAATATAACGTAATGTGCAGTGTATCATTGAAAATACCTTATAATATATAGTAGTTTACCATTGAAAATACCTTATAATATATCGTAATTTGTAGTGTATTATTGAAAATACCTTATAATATAACGTAATATGCAGTGTATCATGGAAAATACCTTATAATATAACGTAATATGCAGTGTATCATTGAAAATACCTGATAATATATCGTAATATGCAGTGTATCATTGAAAATACCTTATAATATATAGTAGTTTACCATTGAAAATACCTTATAATATAACGTAATATGCTGTGTAACATTGAAAATACCATATAATATAACGTAATATGCAGTGTATCATTGAAAATACCTTCTAATATAACGTAATATGCAGTGTATCATTGAAAATAGCTGATAATATATCGTAATTTATAGTATATCCTCGAAAATACCTTATAATATAAGGTAATATGCAGTGTATCATTGAAAATACCTTATAATATAACGTAATATGCAGTGTATCATTGAAAATACCATATAATATATAGTAATATGCAGTGTATCATTGAAAATACCTTATAATATATAGTAGTTTACCATTGAAAATACCTTATAATATAACGTAATATGCAGTGTATCATTGAAAATACCTTATAATATAACGTAATGTGCAGTGTATCATTGAAAATACCTTATAATATATAGTAGTTTACCATTGAAAATACCTTATAATATAACGTAATATGCAGTGTATCATTGAAAATTCCTTATAATATATCGTAATTTGTAGTGTATTATTGAAAATGCCTTATAATATAACGTAATACGCAGTGTATCATTGAAAATACTTTATAAGAATAACGTAATATGCAGTGTATCATCGAAAATACCTTATAATGTATCATTGAAAATACCATATAGTATATCGTAATATGCAGTGTATCATTGAAAATACCTTATGATATAACGTAATATGCAGTGTAACATTGAAAATGCCTTATAATATAACGTAATACGCAGTGTATCATTGAAAATACCTTATAATATAACGTAATGTGCAGTGTATCATTGAAAATACCTTATAATATATAGTAGTTTACCATTGAAAATACCTTATAATATAACGTAATATGCAGTGTATCATTGAAAATACCATATAATATATCGTAATATGCTGTGTATCATTGAAAATACCATATAATATATAGTAATATGCAGTGTATCATTGAAAATACCTTATAATATATAGTAGTTTACCATTGAAAATACCTTATAATATAACGTAATATGCAGTGTATCATTGAAAATACCTTATAATATAACGTAATGTGCAGTGTATCATTGAAAATACCTTATAATATATAGTAGTTTACCATTGAAAATACCTTATAATATAACGTAATATGCAGTGTATCATTGAAAATACCTTATGATATAACGTAATATGCAGTGTAACATTGAAAATACCTTATAATATAACGTAATATGCAGTGTATCATTGAAAATACCTTATAATATAACATAATAAGCAGTGTATCATTGAAAATACCTTATATTATAACATAATATGCAGTGTATCATTGAAAATACCTTATAATATAACGTAATATGCAGTGTATCATTGAAAATACCTTATAATATAACGTAATATGCAGTGTATCATTGAAAATACCTTATAATATAACGTAATATGCAGTGTATCATTGAAAATACCTTATAATATAACGTAATATGCAGTGTATCATTGAAAATACCTGATAATATATCGTAATATGCAGTGTATCATTGAAAATACCTTATAATATATAGTAGTTTACCATTGAAAATACCTTATAATATAACGTAATATGCAGTGTATCATTGAAAATACCTTATAATATAACGTAATGTGCAGTGTATCATTGAAAATACCTTATAATATAACGTAATGTGCAGTGTATCATTGAAAATACCTTATAATATATAGTAGTTTACCATTGAAAATACCTTATAATATAACGTAATATGCAGTGTATCATTGAAAATACCATATAATATATCGTAATATGCAGTGTATCATCGAAAATACCTTATAATGTATCATTGAAAATACCTTATAGTATATCGTAATATGCAGTGTATCGTTGAAAATACCTTATAATATAACGTAATATGCAGTGTATCATTGAAAATACCATATAATATATCGTAATATGCAGTGTATCATCGAAAATACCTTATAATGTATCATTGAAAATACCTTATAGTATATCGTAATATGCAGTGTATCGTTGAAAATACCTTATGATATAACGTAATATGCAGTGTAACATTGAAAATACCATATAATATAACGTAATATGCAGTGTATCATTGAAAATACCTTCTAATATAACGTAATATGCAGTGTATCATCGAAAATACCTTATAATGAATCATTGAAAATACCTTATAATATAACGTAATATGCAGTGTATCATTGAAAATACCTTATGATATAACGTAATATGCAGTGTAACATTGAAAATACCTTATAATATAACGTAATATGCAGTGTATCATTGAAAATACCTTATAATATAACATAATATGCAGTGTATCATTGAAAATACCTTATATTATAACATAATATGCAGTGTATCATTGAAAATACCTTATAATATAACGTAATATGCAGTGTATCATTGAAAATACCTTATAATATAACGTAATATGCAGTGTATCATTGAAAATACCTTATAATATAACGTAATATGCAGTGTATCATTGAAAATACCTTATAATATAACGTAATATGCAGTGTATCATTGAAAATACCTGATAATATATCGTAATATGCAGTGTATCATTGAAAATACCTTATAATATATAGTAGTTTACCATTGAAAATACCTTATAATATAACGTAATATGCATTGTATCATTGAAAATACCTTATAATATAACGTAATGTGCAGTGTATCATTGAAAATACCTTATAATATAACGTAATGTGCAGTGTATCATTGAAAATACCTTATAATATATAGTAGTTTACCATTGAAAATACCTTATAATATAACGTAATATGCAGTGTATCATTGAAAATACCATATAATATATCGTAATATGCAGTGTATCATCGAAAATACCTTATAATGTATCATTGAAAATACCTTATAGTATATCGTAATATGCAGTGTATCGTTGAAAATACCTTATAATATAACGTAATATGCAGTGTATCATTGAAAATACCATATAATATATCGTAATATGCAGTGTATCATCGAAAATACCTTATAATGTATCATTGAAAATACCTTATAGTATATCGTAATATGCAGTGTATCGTTGAAAATACCTTATGATATAACGTAATATGCAGTGTAACATTGAAAATACCATATAATATAACGTAATATGCAGTGTATCATTGAAAATACCTTCTAATATAACGTAATATGCAGTGTATCATTGAAAATAGCTGATAATATATCGTAATTTATAGTATATCCTCGAAAATACCTTATAATATAAGGTAATATGCAGTGTATCATTGAAAATACCTTATAATATAACGTAATGTGCAGTGTATCATTGAAAATACCTTATAATATATAGTAGTTTACCATTGAAAATACCTTATAATATAACGTAATGTGCAGTGTATCATTGAAAATACCTTATAATATATAGTAGTTTACCATTGAAAATACCTTATAATATAACGTAATATGCAGTGTATCATTGAAAATACCATATAATATATCGTAATATGCTGTGTATCATTGAAAATACCTTATAATATATAGTAGTTTACCATTGAAAATACCTTATAATATAACGTAATATGCAGTGTAACATTGAAAATGCCTTATAATTTAACGTAATACGTAGTGTATCATTGAAAATACCTTATAAAAATAACGTAATATGCAGTGTAACATTGAAAATACCTTATAATATAACGTAATATGCTGTGTATCATTGAAAATACCTTATAATATGTAGTAGTTTTCCATTGAAAATACCTTATAATATAACGTAATATGCAGTGTAACATTGAAAATACCTTATAATATAACGTAATATGCAGTGTATCATTGAAAATACCATATAATATATCGTAATATGCAGTGTATCATCGAAAATACCTTATAATGTATCATTGAAAATACCTTATAGTATATCGTAATATGCAGTGTATCGTTGAAAATACCTTATAATATAACGTAATATGCAGTGTAACATTGAAAATACCATATAATATAACGTAATATGCAGTGTATCATTGAAAATACCTTATAATATAACGTAATATGCAGTGTATCATTGAAAATAGCTGATAATATATCGTAATTTATAGTATATCCTCGAAAATACCTTATAATATAAGGTAATATGCAGTGTATCATTGAAAATACCTTATAATATAACATAATATGCAGTGTATCATTGAAAATACTTTATAATATATCGTAATATGCAGTGTATCATTGAAAATACCTTATAATATAACGTAATATGCAGTGTATCATTGAAAATACCATATAATATATAGTAATATGCAGTGTATCATTGAAAATACCTTATAATATATAGTAGTTTACCATTGAAAATACCTTATAATATAACGTAATATGCAGTGTATCATTGAAAATACCTTATAATATAACGTAATGTGCAGTGTATCATTGAAAATACCTTATAATATATAGTAGTTTACCATTGAAAATACCTTATAATATAACGTAATATGCAGTGTATCATTGAAAATACCTTATGATATAACGTAATATGCTGTGTAACATTGAAAATACCTTATAATATAACGTAATATGCAGTGTATCATTGAAAATACCTTATAATATAACATAATATGCAGTGTATCATTGAAAATACCTTATATTATAACATAATATGCAGTGTATCATTGAAAATACCTTATAATATAACGTAATATGCAGTGTATCATTGAAAATACCTTATAATATAACGTAATGTGCAGTGTATCATTGAAAATACCTTATAATATATAGTAGTTTACCATTGAAAATACCTTATAATATAACGTAATATGCAGTGTATCATTGAAAATACCTTATGATATAACGTAATATGCAGTGTAACATTGAAAATACCTTATAATATAACGTAATATGCAGTGTATCATTGAAAATACCTTATGATATAACGTAATATGCAGTGTAACATTGAAAATACCTTATAATATAACGTAATATGCAGTGTATCATTGAAAATACCTTATAATATAACATAATATGCAGTGTATCATTGAAAATACCTTAGATTATATAGTAGTTTACCATTGAAAATACCTTATAATATAACGTAATATGCAGTGTATCATGGAAAATACCTTATAATATAACGTAATAAGCAGTGTATTATTGAAATTACCTTACAATATATAGTAGTTTACCATTGAAAATACCTTATAAAATAACGTAATATGCAGTGTATCATTGAAAATTCCTTATAATATATCGTAATTTGTAGTGTATTATTGAAAATGCCTTATAATATAACGTAATACGCAGTGTATCATTGAAAATACCTTATAAAAATAACGTAATATGCAGTGTATCATCGAAAATACCTTATAATGTATCATTGAAAATACCTTATAATATATCGTAATGTGCAGTGTATCATTGAAAATACCTTATAATATAACGTAATATGCAGTGTATCATTGAAAATTCCTTATAATATAACGTAATATGCTGTGTATCATTGAAAATACCTTATAATATATAGTAGTTTACAATTGAAAATACCTTATAATATAACGTAATATGCAGTGTAACATTGAAAATGCCTTATAATTTAACGTAATACGTAGTGTATCATTGAAATTACCTTACAATATATAGTAGTTTACCATTGAAAATGCCTTATAATATAACGTAATATGCAGTGTATCATTGAAAATACCTGATAATATATCGTAATATGCAGTGTATCATTGAAAATACCTTATAATATATAGTAGTTTACCATTGAAAATACCTTATAATATAACGTAATATGCAGTGTATCATTGAAAATACCTTATAATATAACGTAATGTGCAGTGTATCATTGAAAATACCTTATAATATATAGTAGTTTACCATTGAAAATACCTTATAATATATCGTAATTTGTAGTGTATTATTGAAAATACCTTATAATATAACGTAATATGCAGTGTATCATGGAAAATACCTTATAATATAACGTAATATGCAGTGTATCATTGAAAATTCCTTATAATATAACGTAATATGCTGTGTATCATTGAAAATACCTTATAATATATAGTAGTTTACCATTGAAAATACCTTATAATATAACGTAATATGCAGTGTAACATTGAAAATGCCTTATAATTTAACGTAATACGTAGTGTATCATTGAAAATACCTTATAATATATAGTAGTTTACCATTGAAAATACCTTATAATATAACGTAATATGCAGTGTATCATTGAAAATACCATATAATATATCGTAATATGCAGTGTATCATTGAAAATACCTTATGATATAACGTAATATGCAGTGTAACATTGAAAATACCTTATAATATAACGTAATATGCAGTGTATCATTGAAAATACCTTATAATATAACATAATATGCAGTGTATCATTGAAAATACCTTAGATTATATAGTAGTTTACCATTGAAAATACCTTATAATATAACGTAATATGCAGTGTATCATGGAAAATACCTTATAATATAACGTAATAAGCAGTGTATTATTGAAATTACCTTACAATATATAGTAGTTTACCATTGAAAATACCTTATAAAATAACGTAATATGCAGTGTATCATTGAAAATACCTTATAATATAACGTAATATGCAGTGTATCATTGAAAATACCTTATAATATAACGTAATGTGCAGTGTATCATTGAAAATACCTTATAATATATAGTAGTTTACCATTGAAAATACCTTATAATATAACGTAATATGCAGTGTATCATTGAAAATACCTTATAATATAACGTAATATGCAGTGTATCATTGAAAATACCTGATAATATATCGTAAGTTGTAGTGTATCCTCGAAAATACCTTATAATATAACGTAATATGCAGTGTATCATTGAAAATATCATATAATATATCGTAATATGCAGTGTATCATTGAAAATACCTTATAATATAACGTAATATGCAGTGTATCATTGAAAATACCTTATAATATAACATAATATGCAGTGTATCATTGAAAATACCATATAATATATCGTAATATGCAGTGTATCAACGAAAATACCTTATAATGTATCATTGAAAATACCTTATAGTATATCGTAATATGCAGTGTATCGTTGAAAATACCTTATGATATAACGTAATATGCAGTGTAACATTGAAAATACCATATAATATAACGTAATATGCAGTGTATCATTGAAAATACCTTATAATATAACGTAATATGCAGTGTATCATTGAAAATAGCTGATAATATATCGTAATTTATAGTATATCCTCGAAAATACCTTATAATATAACGTAATATGCAGTGTATCATTGAAAATACCTTATAATATATCGTAATTTGTAGTGTATTATTGAAAATACCTTATAATATAACGTAATATGCAGTGTATCATGGAAAATACCTTATAATATAACGTAATATGCAGTGTATCATTGAAAATTCCTTATAATATAACGTAATATGCTGTGTATCATTGAAAATACCTTATAATATATAGTAGTTTACCATTGAAAATACCTTATAATATAACGTAATATGCAGTGTAACATTGAAAATGCCTTATAATTTAACGTAATACGTAGTGTATCATTGAAAATACCTTATAAAAATAACGTAATATGCAGTGTAACATTGAAAATACCTTATAATATAACGTAATATGCTGTGTATCATTGAAAATACCTTATAATATGTAGTAGTTTACCATTGAAAATACCTTATAATATAACGTAATATGCAGTGTAACATTGAAAATGCCTTATAATTTAACGTAATACGTAGTGTATCATTGAAAATACCTTATAAAAATAACGTAATATGCAGTGTAACATTGAAAATACCTTATAATATAACGTAATATGCAGTGTATCATTGAAAATACCATATAATATATCGTAATATGCAGTGTATCATCGAAAATACCTTATAATGTATCATTGAAAATACCTTATAGTATATCGTAATATGCAGTGTATCGTTGAAAATACCTTATGATATAACGTAATATGCAGTGTAATATATCGTAATTTGTAGTGTATTATTGAAAATGCCTTATAATATAACGTAATACGCAGTGTATCATTGAAAATACCGTATAAAAATAACGTAATATGCAGTGTATCATCAAAAATACCTTATAATGTATCATTGAAAATACGATATAGTATATCGTAATATGCAGTGTATCGTTGAAAATACCTTATGATATAACGTAATATGCAGTGTAACATTGAAAATGCCTTATAATATAACGTAATATGCAGTGTATCATTGAAAATTCCTTATAATATATCGTAATTTGTAGTGTATTATTGAAAATACCTTACAATATAACGTAATATGCATTGTATCATTGAAAATATCTTATAATGTATCGTAATGTGCAGTGTATCATTGAAAATACCTTATAATATAACGTAATATGCAGTGTATCATTGAAAATACCTGATAATATATCGTAAGTTGTAGTGTATCCTCGAAAATACCTTATAATATAACGTAATATGCAATGTATCATTGAAAATATCATATAATATATCGTAATATGCAGTGTATCATTGAAAATACCTTATAATATAACGTAATATGCAGTGTATCATTGAAAATACCTTATAATACAACATAATATGCAGTGTATCATTGAAAATACCATATAATATATCGTAATATGCAGTGTATCATCGAAAATACCTTATAATGTATCATTGAAAATACCTTATAGTATATCGTAATATGCAGTGTATCGTTGAAAATACCTTATGATATAACGTAATATGCAGTGTAATATATCGTAATTTGTAGTGTATTATTGAAAATGCCTTATAATATAACGTAATACGCAGTGTATCATTGAAAATACCTTATATAAATAACGTAATATGCAGTGTATCATCAAAAATACCTTGTAATGTATCATTGAAAATACGATATAGTATATCGTAATATGCAGTGTATCGTTGAAAATACCTTATGATATAACGTAATATGCAGTGTAACATTGAAAATGCCTTATAATATAACGTAATATGCAGTGTATCATTGAAAATTCCTTATAATATATCGTAATTTGTAGTGTATTATTGAAAATACCTTATAATATAACATAATATGCAGTGTATCATTGAAAATACCTTATAATATAACATAATATGCAGTGTATCATTGAAAATACCTTATAATATAACGTAATATGCAGTGTATCATTGAAAATACCATATAATATATAGTAATATGCAGTGTATCATTCAAAATACCTTATAATATATAGTAGTTTACCATTGAAAATACCTTATAATATAACGTAATATGCAGTGTAACATTGAAAATGCCTTATAATATAACGTAATACGCAGTGTATCATTGAAAATACCTTATAAAAATAACGTAATATGCAGTGTATCATCGAAAATACCTTATAATGTATCATTGAAAATACCATATAGTATATCGTAATATGGAGTGAATCGTTGAAAATACCTTATGATATAACGTAATATGCAGTGTAACATTGAAAATACCTTATAATATAACGTAATATGCAGTGTATCATTGAAAATACCTTATAATATAACGTAATATGCAGTGTATCATTGAAAATTCCTTATAATATATCGTAATTTGTAGTGTATTATTGAAAATACCTTATAATATAACGTAATATGCATTGTATCATTGAAAATATCTTATAATGTATCGTAATGTGCAGTGTATCATTGAAAATACCTTATAATATAACGTAATACGCAGTGTATCATTGAAAATACCTTATAATATAACGTAATATGCAGTGTATCATTGAAAATACCTGATAATATATCGTAAGTTGTAGTGTATCCTCGAAAATACCTTATAATATAACGTAATATGCAGTGTATCATTGAAAATACCATATAATATATCGTAATATGCAGTGTATCATTGAAAATACCTTAGATTATATAGTAGTTTACCATTGAAAATACCTTATAAAATAACGTAATATGCAGTGTATCATTGAAAATTCCTTATAATATATCGTAATTTGTAGTGTATTATTGAAAATGCCTTATAATATAACGTAATACGCAGTGTATCATTGAAAATACCTTATAATGTATCGTAATGTGCAGTGTATCATTGAAAATACCTTATAATATAACGTAATACGCAGTGTATCATTGAAAATACCTTATAATATAACGTAATATGCAGTGTATCATTGAAAATACCTGATAATATATCGTAAGTTGTAGTGTATCCTCGAAAATACCTTATAATATAACGTAATATGCAGTGTATCATTGAAAATACCATATAATATATCGTAATATGCAGTGTATCATTGAAAATACCTTATAATATATAGTAGTTTACCATTGAAAATACCTTATAAAATAACGTAATATGCAGTGTATCATTGAAAATACCTTATAATATAACGTAATATGCAGTGTATCATGTAAAATACCTTATAATATAACGTAATAAGCAGTGTATCATTGAAATTACCTTATAATATATAGTAGTTTACCATTGAAAATACCTTATAATATAACGTAATATGCAGTGTTACATTGAAAATGCCTTATAATTTAACGTAATACGTAGTGTATCATTGAAAATACCTTATAAAAATAACGTAATATGCAGTGTAACATTGAAAATACCTTATAATATAACGTAATATGCTGTGTATCATTGAAAATACCTTATAATATATAGTAGTTTACCATTGAAAATACCTTATAATATAACGTAATATGCAGTGTAACATTGAAAATACCTTATAATATAACGTAATATGCAGTGTATCATTGAAAATACCATATAATATATCGTAATATGCAGTGTATCATCGAAAATACCTTATAATGTATCATTGAAAATACCTTATAGTATATCGTAATATGCAGTGTATCGTTGAAAATACCTTATGATATAACGTAATATGCAGTGTAACATTGAAAATACCATATAATATAACGTAATATGCAGTGTATCATTGAAAATACCTTATAATATAAAGTAATATGCAGTGTATCATTGAAAATAGCTGATAATATATCGTAATTTATAGTATATCCTCGAAAATACCTTCTAATATAACATAATATGCAGTGTATCATTGAAAATACCTTATAATATAAAATAATATGCAGTGTATCATTGAAAATACCTTATAATACAACGTAATATGCAGTGTATCATTGAAAATACCGTATAATATATAGTAATATGCAGTGTATCATTGAAAATACCTTATAATATATAGTAGTTTACCATTGAAAATACCTTATAATATAACGTAATATGCAGTGTAACATTGAAAATGCCTTATAATATAACGTAATACGCAGTGTATCATTGAAAATACCTTATAAAAATAACGTAATATGCAGTGTATCATCGAAAATACCTTATAATGTATCATTGAAAATACCATATAGTATATCGTAATATGGAGTGAATCGTTGAAAATACCTTATGATATAACGTAATATGCAGTGTAACATTGAAAATACCTTATAATATAACGTAATATGCAGTGTATCATTGAAAATACCTTATAATATAACGTAATATGCAGTGTATCATTGAAAATTCCTTATAATATATCGTAATTTGTAGTGTATTATTGAAAATACCTTATAATATAACGTAATATGCATTGTATCATCGAAAATACCTTATAATATAACGTAATATGCAGTGTATCATTGAAAATACCTGATAATATATCGTAAGTTGTAGTGTATCCTCGAAAATACCTTATAATATAACGTAATATGCAGTGTATCATTGAAAATACCATATAATATATCGTAATATGCAGTGTATTATTGAAAATGCCTTATAATATAACGTAATACGCAGTGTATCATTGAAAATACCTTATAAAAATAACGTAATATGCAGTGTATCATCGAAAATACCTTATAATGTATCATTGAAAATACGATATAGTATATCTTAATATGCAGTGTATCGTTGAAAATACCTTATGATATAACGTAATATGCAGTGTAACATTGAAAATGCCTTATAATATAACGTAATATGCAGTGTATCATTGAAAATTCCTTATAATATATCGTAATTTGTAGTGTATTATTGAAAATACCTTATAATATAACGTAATATGCATTGTATCATTGAAAATATCTTATAATGTATCGTAATGTGCAGTGTATCATTGAAAATACCTTATAGTATAACGTAATATGCAGTGTATCATTGAAAATACCTGATAATATATCGTAAGTTGTAGTGTATCCTCGAAAATACCTTATAATATAACGTAATATGCAGTGTATCATTGAAAATATCATATAATATATCGTAATATGCAGTGTATCATTGAAAATACCTTATAATATAACGTAATATGCAGTGTATCATTGAAAATTCCTTATAATATAACGTAATATGCAGGGTATCATTGAAAATATCTTATAATGTATAGTAGTTTACCATTGAAAATACCTTATAATATAACGTAATATGCAGTGTAACAGTGAAAATGCCTTATAATATAACGTAATACGCAGTGTATCGTTGAAAATACCTTATAATATAACGTAATATGCAGTGTATCATTGAAAATACCTGATAATATATCGTAAGTTGTAGTGTATCCTCGAAAATACCTTATAATATAACGTAATATGCAGTGTAACATTGAAAATACCTTATAATATAACGTAATATGCAGTGTATCATTGAAAATACCTTATAATATAACGTAATATGCAGTGTATCATGGAAAATACCTTATAATATAACGTAATAAGCAGTGTATCATTGAAATTACCTTATAATATATAGTAGTTTACCATTGAAAATACCTTATAAAATAACGTAATATGCAGTGTATCATTGAAAATTCCTTATAATATATCGTAATTTGTAGTGTATTATTGAAAATACCTTATAATATAACGTAATATGCATTGTATAATTGAAAATATCTTATAATGTATCGTAATGTGCAGTGTATCATTGAAAATATCTTATAATATAACGTAATACGCAGTGTATCATTGAAAATACCTTATAATATAACGTAATATGCAGTGTATCATTGAAAATAGCTGATAATATATCGTAAGTTGTAGTGTATCCTCGAAAATACCTTATAATATAACGTAATATGCAGTGTATCATGGAAAATACCTTATAATGTATCATTGAAAATACCATATAGTATATCGTAATATGCAGTGTATCGTTGAAAATACCTTATGATATAACGTAATATGCAGTGTAACATTGAAAATGCCATATAATATATCGTAATATGCAGTGTATCATTGAAAATACCTTATAATATATAGTAGTTTACCATTGAAAATACCTTATAAAATAACGTAATATGCAGTGTATCATTGAAAATACCTTATAATATAACGTAATATGCAGTGTATCATTGAAAATAGCTGATAATATATCGTAATTTATAGTATATCCTCGAAAATACCTTATAATATAACGTAATATGCAGTGTATCATTGAAAATACCTTATAATATAACATAATATGCAGTGTATCATTGAAAATACCTTATAATATATAGTAGTTTACCATTGAAAATACCTTATAATATAACGTAATATGCAGTGTATCATGTAAAATACCTTATAATATAACGTAATAAGCAGTGTATCATTGAAATTACCTTATAATATATAGTAGTTTACCATTGAAAATACCTTATAATATAACGTAATATGCAGTGTAACATTGAAAATGCCTTATAATTTAACGTAATACGTAGTGTATCATTGAAAATACCTTATAAAAATAACGTAATATGCAGTGTAACATTGAAAATACCTTATAATATAACGTAATATGCTGTGTATCATTGAAAATACCTTATAATATATAGTAGTTTACCATTGAAAATACCTTATAATATAACGTAATATGCAGTGTATCATTGAAAATACCATATAATATATCGTAATATGCAGTGTATCATCGAAAATACCTTATAATGTATCATTGAAAATACCTTATAGTATATCGTAATATGCAGTGTATCGTTGAAAATACCTTATGATATAACGTAATATGCAGTGTAACATTGAAAATACCATATAATATAACGTAATATGCAGTGTATCATTGAAAATACCTTATAATATAACGTAATATGCAGTGTATCATTGAAAATAGCTGATAATATATCGTAATTTATAGTATATCCTCGAAAATACCTTATAATATAACGTAATATGCAGTGTATCATTGAAAATACCTTATAATATAACATAATATGCAGTGTATCATTGAAAATACCTTATAATATAACATAATATGCAGTGTATCATTGAAAATACCTTATAATATAACGTAATATGCAGTGTATCATTGAAAATACCATATAATATATAGTAATATGCAGTGTATCATTGATAATACCTTATAATATATAGTAGTTTACCATTGAAAATACCTTATAATATAACGTAATATGCAGTGTAACATTGAAAATGCCTTATAATATAACGTAATACGCAGTGTATCATTGAAAATACCTTATAATATAACGTAATGTGCAGTGTATCATTGAAAATACCTTATAATATAACGTAATACGCAGTGTATCATTGAAAATACCTTATAATATAACGTAATATGCAGTGTATCATTGAAAATACCTGATAATATATCGTAAGTTGTAGTGTATCCTCGAAAATACCTTATAATATAACGTAATATGCAGTGTATCATTGAAAATACCATATAATATATCGTAATATGCAGTGTATCATTGAAAATACCTTATAATATAACGTAATATGCAGTGTATCATTGAAAATTCCTTATAATATAACGTAATATGCAGTGTATCATTGAAAATACCTTAGATTATATAGTAGTTTACCATTGAAAATACCTTATAATATAACGTAATATGCAGTGTATCATGGAAAATACCTTATAATATAACGTAATAAGCAGTGTATTATTGAAATTACCTTACAATATATAGTAGTTTACCATTGAAAATACCTTATAAAATAACGTAATATGCAGTGTATCATTGAAAATTCCTTATAATATATCGTAATTTGTAGTGTATTATTGAAAATGCCTTATAATATAACGTAATACGCAGTGTATCATTGAAAATACCTTATAAAA
The DNA here is from genome assembly GCA_916610255.1 of Lasioglossum lativentre. Taxonomy (NCBI): domain Eukaryota; kingdom Metazoa; phylum Arthropoda; class Insecta; order Hymenoptera; family Halictidae; genus Lasioglossum; species Lasioglossum lativentre. Next base: position 353,828 of record CAKAJI010000335.1, read on the forward strand.
ATAGCGTAATATGCAGTGTATCATCGAAAATACCTTATAATGTATCATTGAAAATACCATATAGTATATCGTAATATGCAGTGTATCGTTGAAAATACCTTATGATATAACGTAATATGCAGTGTAACATTGAAAATGCCTTATAATATAACGTAATACGCAGTGTATCATTGAAAATACCTTATAATATAACGTAATGTGCAGTGTATCATTGAAAATACCTTATAATATATAGTAGTTTACCATTGAAAATACCTTATAATATAACGTAATATGCAGTGTATCATTGAAAATACCTTATGATATAACGTAATATGCAGTGTAACATTGAAAATACCTTATAATATAACGTAATATGCAGTGTATCATTGAAAATACCTTATAATATAACATAATATGCAGTGTATCATTGAAAATACCTTATAATATAACATAATATGCAGTGTATCATTGAAAATACCTTATAATATAACGTAATATGCAGTGTATCATTGAAAATACCTTATAATATAACGTAATATGCAGTGTATCATTGAAAATACCTTATAATATAACGTAATATGCAGTGTATCATTGAAAATACCTGATAATATATCGTAATATGCAGTGTATCATTGAAAATACCTTATAATATATAGTAGTTTACCATTGAAAATACCTTATAATATAACGTAATATGCAGTGTATCATTGAAAATACCTTATAATATAACGTAATGTGCAGTGTATCATTGAAAATACCTTATAATATATCGTAATATGCACTGTATCATCGTAAATACCATATAATATATAGTAATATGCAGTGTATCATTGATAATACCTTATAATATATAGTAGTTTACCATTGAAAATACCTTATAATATAACGTAATATGCAGTGTAACATTGAAAATGCCTTATAATGTATCATTGAAAATACCTTATAGTATATCGTAATATGCAGTGTATCGTTGAAAATACCTTATGATATAACGTAATATGCAGTGTAACATTGAAAATACCATATAATATAACGTAATATGCAGTGTATCATTGAAAATACCTTATAATATAACGTAATATGCAGTGTATCATTGAAAATAGCTGATAATATATCGTAATTTATAGTATATCCTCGAAAATACCTTATAATATAACGTAATATGCAGTGTATCATTGAAAATACCTTATAATATATAGTAGTTTACCATTGAAAATACCTTATAATATAACGTAATATGCAGTGTAACATTGAAAATGCCTTATAATATAACGTAATACGCAGTGTATCATTGAAAATACCTCATAAAAATAACGTAATATGCAGTGTATCATCGAAAATACCTTATAATGTATCATTGAAAATTCCATATAGTATATCGTAATATGCAGTGTATCATTGAAAATACCTTATAACATAACGTAATATGCAGTGTATCATTGAAAATACCTTATAATATAACATAATATGCAGTGTATCATTGAAAATACCTTATAATATATAGTAGTTTACCATTGAAAATACCTTATAATATAACGTAATATGCAGTGTATCATTGAAAATACCTTATAATATAACGTAATATGCAGTGTATCATTGAAAATACCTTATAATATAACGTAATATGCAGTGTATCATTGAAAATACCTTATAATATAACGTAATATGCAGTGTATCATTGAAAATACCTTATAATATAACGTAATATGCAGTGTATCATTGAAAATACCTTATAATATATCGTAATATGCAGTGCATCATTGAAAATACCTTATAATATAACATAATATGCAGTGTATCATTGAAAATACCTTATAATATATAGTAGTTTACCATTGAAAATACCTTATAATATAACGTAATATGCAGTGTATCATGGAAAATACCTTATAATATAACGTAATAAGCAGTGTATTATTGAAATTACCTTACAATATATAGTAGTTTACCATTGAAAATACCTTATAAAATAACGTAATATGCAGTGTATCATTGAAAATACCTTATAATATAACGTAATGTGCAGTGTATCATTGAAAATACCTTATAATATATAGTAGTTTACCATTGAAAATACCTTATAATATAACGTAATATGCAGTGTATCATTGAAAATACCTTATGATATAACGTAATATGCAGTGTAACATTGAAAATACCTTATAATATAACGTAATATGCAGTGTATCATTGAAAATACCTTATAATATAACGTAATATGCAGTGTATCATTGAAAATACCTGATAATATATCGTAATATGCAGTGTATCATTGAAAATACCTTATAATATATAGTAGTTTACCATTGAAAATACCTTATAATATAACGTAATATGCAGTGTATCATTGAAAATACCTTATAATATAACGTAATGTGCAGTGTATCATTGAAAATACCTTATAATATATAGTAGTTTACCATTGAAAATACCTTATAATATAACGTAATATGCAGTGTATCATTGAAAATACCTTATGATATAACGTAATATGCAGTGTAACATTGAAAATACCTTATAATATAACGTAATATGCAGTGTATCATTGAAAATACCTTATAATATAACATAATATGCAGTATATCATTGAAAATACCTTATAATATAACATAATATGCGGTGTATCATTGAAAATACCTTATAATATATCGTAATTTGTAGTGTATTATTGAAAATACCTTATAATATAACGTAATATGCAGTGTATCATGGACAATACCTTATAATATAACGTAATATGCAGTGTATCATTGAAAATTCCTTATAATATAACGTAATATGCTATGTATCATTGAAAATACCTTATAATATATAGTAGTTTACCATTGAAATTACCTTATAATATAACGTAATATGCAGTGTAACATTGAAAATGCCTTATAATTTAACGTAATACGTAGTGTATCATTGAAAATACCTTATATTATAACGTAATATGCAGTGTGTCATTGAAAATACCTTATAATATATAGTAGTTTACCATTGAAAATACCTTATAATATAACGTAATATGCAGTGTATCATTGAAAATACCTTATAATATATCGTAATATGCAGTGTGTCATTGAAAATACCTTATAATATAACGTAATATGCAGTGAAACATTGAAATTACCTTATGATATAACGTAATATGCAGTGTATCATTGAAAATACCTTATAATGTATCGTAATATGCAGTGTATCATTGAAAATACTTTATAATATATAGTAGTTTACCATTGAAAATTTCTTATAATCTAACGTATATGCTGTGTATCATTGAAAATACCTTATAATACAACGTAATATGCAGTGTATCATTGAAAATACCGTATAATATATCGTAATATGCAGTGTATCATTGAAAATACCTTATAATATATCGTAATATGCAGTGTATCATGGAAAATACTTATAATATAACGTAATATGCAGTGTATCATTGAAAATACCTTATAATATATCGTAATATGCAGTGTATCATTGAAAATATCTTATGATATAACGTAATACGCAGTGTATCATTGAAAATACCTTATGATGTAACGTAATATGCAGTGTATCATTGAAAATACCTCATAATATATCGTAATTTGTAGTGTATCCTCGAAAATACCTTATAATATAACGTAATATGCAATGTATCAAGGAAAATACCTTATATTATAACGTAATATGCAGTGTATCATTGAAAATACCTTATAATATATAGTAGTTTACCATTGAAAATACCTTATAATATAATGTAATATGCAGTGTATCATTGAAAATACCTTATAATATATCGTAATATGCAGTGTATCATTGAAAATACCTAATAATATATAGTAGTTTACCATTGAAAATACCTTATAATATAACGTAATATGCAGTGTATCATTGAAAATACCGTATAATATATCGTAATATGCAGGGTATCATTGAAAATACCTTATGATATAACGTTATATGCAGTGTATCATTGAAAATACCTTATAATATAACGTAATATGCAGTGTATCATTGAAGATACCTCATAATATATCGTAATTTGTAGTGTATCCTCGAAAATACCTTATAATATATCGTAATTTGTAGTGTATCATTGAAAACACCTTATAATGTATCGTAATGTGCAGTGTATCATTGAAAATACCTTATAATATAACGTAATACGCAGTGTATCATTGAAAATACCTTATAGTATAACGTAATATGCAGTGTATCATTGAAAATACCTTATAATATATCGTAATATGCAGTGTATCATTGAAAATACCTTATAATGTATCGTAATGTGCAGTGTATCATTGAAAATACCTTATAATATAACGTAATATGCAGTGTATCTTTGAAAATACCTCATAATATATCGTAATTTGTAGTGTATCCCCGAAAATACCTTATAATATATCGTAATTTGTAGTGTATCATTGAAAACACCTTATAATATAACGTAATATGCAGTGTATCATTGAAAATACCTTATAATATAACGTAATATGCAGTGTATCATTGAAAATACCTTATAATATAACGTAATATGCAGTGTATCATTGAAAATACCTTATAATATAACGTAATATGCAGTGTATCATTGAAAATACCTTATGATATATAGTAGTTTACCATTGAAAATACCTTATAATATAACGTAATATGCAGTGTATCATTGAAAATACCGTATAATATATCGTAATATGCAGGGTATCATTGAAAATACCTTATGATATAACGTTATATGCAGTGTATCATTGAAAATACCTTATAATATAACGTAATATGCAGTGTATCATTGAAAATACCTCATAATATATCGTAATTTGTAGTGTATCCTCGAAAATACCTTATAATATATCGTAATTTGTAGTGTATCATTGAAAACACCTTATAATGTATCGTAATGTACAGTGTATCATTGAAAATACCTTATAATATAACGTAATACGCAGTGTATCATTGAAAATACCTTATAATATAACGTAATATGCAGTGTATCATTGAAAATACCTTATAATATAACGTAATATGCAGTGTATCATTGAAAATACCTTATGATATATAGTAGTTTACCATTGAAAATACCTTATAATATAACGTAATATGCAGTGTATCATTGAAAATACCGTATAATATATCGTAATATGCAGGGTATCATTGAAAATACCTTATGATATAACGTTATATGCAGTGTATCATTGAAAATACCTTATAATATAACGTAATATGCAGTGTATCATTGAAAATACCTCATAATATATCGTAATTTGTAGTGTATCCTCGAAAATACCTTATAATATATCGTAATTTGTAGTGTATCATTGAAAACACCTTATAATATAACGTAATATGCAGTGTATCATTGAAAATACCTTATGATATATAGTAGTTTACCATTGAAAATACCTTATGATATAACGTTATATGCAGTGTATCATTGAAAATACCTTATAATATAACGTAATATGCAGTGTATCATTGAAAATACCTCATAATATATCGTAATTTGTAGTGTATCCTCGAAAATACCTTATAATATATCGTAATTTGTAGTGTATCATTGAAAACACCTTATAATGTATCGTAATGTGCAGTGTATCATTGAAAATACCTTATAATATAACGTAATACGCAGTGTATCAATGAAAATACCTTATAGTATAACGTAATATGCAGTGTATCATTGAAAATACCTTATAATATATCGTAATATGCAGTGTATCATTGAAAATACCTTATAATGTATCGTAATGTGCAGTGTATCATTGAAAATACCTTATAATATAACGTAATATGCAGTGTATCTTTGAAAATACCTCATAATATATCGTAATTTGTAGTGTATCCTCGAAAATACCTTATAATATATCGTAATTTGTAGTGTATCATTGAAAACACCTTATAATATAACGTAATATGCAGTGTATCATTGAAAATACCTTATAATATAACGTAATATGCAGTGTATCATTGAAAATACCTTATAATATAACGTAATATGCAGTGTATCATTGAAAATACCTTATAATATAACGTAATATGCAGTGTATCATTGAAAATACCTTATGATATATAGTAGTTTACCATTGAAAATACCTTATAATATAACGTAATATGCAGTGTATCATTGAAAATACCGTATAATATATCGTAATATGCAGGGTATCATTGAAAATACCTTATGATATAACGTTATATGCTGTGTATCATTGAAAATACCCTATAATATGACGTAATATGCAGGGTATCATTGAAAATACCTTATGATATAACGTTATATGCTGTGTATCATTGAAAATACCTTATAATATATCGTAACATGCAGTGTATCATTGAAAATACCTTATGATATAACGTAATATGCAGTGTAACATTGAAAATACCTTATAATATAACATAATATGCAGTGTATCATTGAAAATACCTTATAATACAACGTAATATGCAGTGTATCATTGAAAATACCGTATAATATATCGTAATATGCAGTGTATCATTGAAAATACCTTATAATATATCGTAATATGCAGTGTATCATGGAAAATACTTATAATATAACGTAATATGCAGTGTATCATTGAAAATACCTTATAATATATCGTAATATGCAGTGTATCATTGAAAATATCTTATGATATAACGTAATACGCAGTGTATCATTGAAAATACCTTATGATGTAACGTAATATGCAGTGTATCATTGAAAATACCTCATAATATATCGTAATTTGTAGTGTATCCTCGAAAATACCTTATAATATAACGTAATATGCAATGTATCAAGGAAAATACCTTATATTATAACGTAATATGTAGTGTATCATTGAAAATACCTTATAATATATAGTAGTTTACCATTGAAAATACCTTATAATATAATGTAATATGCAGTGTATCATTGAAAATACCTTATAATATATCGTAATATGCAGTGTATCATTGAAAATACCTAATAATATATAGTAGTTTACCATTGAAAATACCTTATAATATAACGTAATATGCAGTGTATCATTGAAAATACCGTATAATATATCGTAATATGCAGGGTATCATTGAAAATACCTTATGATATAACGTTATATGCAGTGTATCATTGAAAATACCTTATAATATAACGTAATATGCAGTGTATCATTGAAAATACCTCATAATATATCGTAATTTGTAGTATATCCTCGAAAATACCTTATAATATATCGTAATTTGTAGTGTATCATTGAAAACAGTTTATAATGTATCGTAATGTGCAGTGTATCATTGAAAATACCTTATAATATAACGTAATACGCAGTGTATCATTGAAAATACCTTATAGTATAACGTAATATGCAGTGTATCATTGAAAATACCTTATAATATATCGTAATATGCAGTGTATCATTGAAAATACCTTATAATATAACGTAATATGCAGTGTATCATTGAAAATACCTTATAATATAACGTAATATGCAGTGTATCATTGAAAATACCTTATGATATATAGTAGTTTACCATTGAAAATACCTTATGATATAACGTTATATGCAGTGTATCATTGAAAATACCTTATAATATAACGTAATATGCAGTGTATCATTGAAAATACCTCATAATATATCGTAATTTGTAGTGTATCCTCGAAAATACCTTATAATATATCGTAATTTGTAGTGTATCATTGAAAACACCTTATAATGTATCGTAATGTGCAGTGTATCATTGAAAATACCTTATAATATAACGTAATACGCAGTGTATCATTGAAAATACCTTATAGTATAACGTAATATGCAGTGTATCATTGAAAATACCTTATAATATATCGTAATATGCAGTGTATCATTGAAAATACCTTATAATGTATCGTAATGTGCAGTGTATCATTGAAAATACCTTATAATATAACGTAATATGCAGTGTATCTTTGAAAATACCTCATAATATATCGTAATTTGTAGTGTATCCTCGAAAATACCTTATAATATATCGTAATTTGTAGTGTATCATTGAAAACACCTTATAATATAACGTAATATGCAGTGTATCATTGAAAATACCTTATAATATAACGTAATATGCAGTGTATCATTGAAAATACCTTATAATATAACGTAATATGCAGTGTATCATTGAAAATACCTTATAATATAACGTAATATGCAGTGTATCATTGAAAATACCTTATGATATATAGTAGTTTACCATTGAAAATACCTTATAATATAACGTAATATGCAGTGTATCATTGAAAATACCGTATTATATATCGTAATATGCAGGGTATCATTGAAAATACCTTATGATATAACGTTATATGCTGTGTATCATTGAAAATACCTTATAATATGACGTAATATGCAGGGTATCATTGAAAATACCTTATGATATAACGTTATATGCTGTGTATCATTGAAAATACCTTATAATATATCGTAATATGCAGTGTATCATTGAAAATACCTTATGATATAACGTAATATGCAGTGTAACATTGAAAATACCTTATAATATAACATAATATGCAGTGTATCATTGAAAATACCTTATAATACAACGTAATATGCAGTGTATCATTGAAAATACCGTATAATATATCGTAATATGCAGTGTATCATTGAAAATACCTTATAATATATCGTAATATGCAGTGTATCATGGAAAATACTTATAATATAACGTAATATGCAGTGTATCATTGAAAATACCTTATAATATATCGTAATATGCAGTGTATCATTGAAAATATCTTATGATATAACGTAATACGCAGTGTATCATTGAAAATACCTTATGATGTAACGTAATATGCAGTGTATCATTGAAAATACCTCATAATATATCGTAATTTGTAGTGTATCCTCGAAAATACCTTATAATATAACGTAATATGCAATGTATCAAGGAAAATACCTTATATTATAACGTAATATGTAGTGTATCATTGAAAATACCTTATAATATATAGTAGTTTACCATTGAAAATACCTTATAATATAATGTAATATGCAGTGTATCATTGAAAATACCTTATAATATATCGTAATATGCAGTGTATCATTGAAAATACCTAATAATATATAGTAGTTTACCATTGAAAATACCTTATAATATAACGTAATATGCAGTGTATCATTGAAAATACCGTATAATATATCGTAATATGCAGGGTATCATTGAAAATACCTTATGATATAACGTTATATGCAGTGTATCATTGAAAATACCTTATAATATAACGTAATATGCAGTGTATCATTGAAAATACCTCATAATATATCGTAATTTGTAGTATATCCTCGAAAATACCTTATAATATATCGTAATTTGTAGTGTATCATTGAAAACAGTTAATAATGTATCGTAATGTGCAGTGTATCATTGAAAATACCTTATAATATAACGTAATACGCAGTGTATCATTGAAAATACCTTATAGTATAACGTAATATGCAGTGTATCATTGAAAATACCTTATAATATATCGTAATTTGTAGTGTATCATTGAAAACACCTTATAATATAACGTAATATGCAGTGTATCATTGAAAATACCTTATAGTATAACGTAATATGCAGTGTAGCATTGAAAATACCTTATGATATATCGTAATATGCAGTGTATCATTGAAATTACCTTATAATATATAGTAGTTTACCATTGAAAATACCTTATAATATATCGTAATTTGTAGGGTATCATTGAAAACACCTTATAATATAACGTAATATGCAGTGTATCATTGAAAATACCTTATAATATAACGTAATATGCAGTGTATCATTGAAAATACTTTATAATATATAGGAGTTTACCATTGAAAATTTCTTATAATCTAACGTATATGCTGTGTATCATTGAAAATACCTTATAATATATCGTAATATGCAGTGTATCATTGAAAATACCTTATGATATAACGTAATATGCAGTGTAACATTGAAAATACCTTATAATATAACATAATATGCAGTGTATCATTGAAAATACCTTATAATACAACGTAATATGCAGTGTATCATTGAAAATACCGTATAATATATCGTAATATGCAGTGTATCATTGAAAATACCTTATAATATATCGTAATATGCAGTGTATCATGGAAAATACTTATAATATAACGTAATATGCAGTGTATCATTGAAAATACCTTATAATATATCGTAATATGCAGTGTATCATTGAAAATATCTTATGATGTAACGTAATATGCAGTGTATCATTGAAAATACCTCATAATATATCGTAATTTGTAGTGTATCCTCGAAAATACCTTATAATATAACGTAATATGCAATGTATCAAGGAAAATACCTTATAATATAACGTAATATGCAGTGTATCATTGAAATTACCTTATAATATGTAGTAGTTTACCATTGAAAATACCTTATAATATAACGTAATATGCAATGTATCATGGAAAATACCTTATATTATAACGTAATATGCAGTGTATCATTGAAAATACCATATAATATATAGTAGTTTACCATTGAAAATACCTTATAATATAACGTAATATGCAGTGTATCATTGAAAATACCTTATAATATATCGTAATATGCAGTGTGTCATTGAAAATACCTTATAATATGACGTAATATGCAGTGTATCATTGAAAATACCTTATAATATAACATAATATGCAGTGTATCATTGAAAATACCTAATAATATAGCGTAATATGCAGTGTATCATGGAAAATACATTATATTATAACGTAATATGCAGTGTATCATGGAAAATACCTTATAATATAACGTAATATGCAGTGTATCATTGAAAATACCTTATAATATAACGTAATATGCAGTGTATCATTGAAAATACCTTATAATATATCGTAATATGCAGTGTGTCATTGAAAATACCTTATAATATAACGTAATATGCAGTGAAACATTGAAAATACCTTATAATATGACGTAATATGCAGTGTATCATTGAAAATACCTTATAATATAACATAATATGCAGTGTATCATTGAAAATACCTAATAATATATCGTAATATGCAGTGTATCATTGAAAATACCTTATGATATAACGTAATATGCAGTGTATCATTGAAAATACCTTATAATATAACGTAATATGCAGTGTATCATTGAAAATACCTTATAATATATAGTAGTTTACCATTGAAAATACCTTATAATATAGCGTAATATGCAGTGTATCATGGAAAATACATTATATTATAACGTAATATGCAGTGTATCATGGAAAATACCTTATAATATAACGTAATATGCAGTGTATCATTGAAAATACCTTATAATATAACGTAATATGCAGTGTATCATTGAAAATACCTTATAATATAGCGTAATATGCAGTGTATCATTGAAAATACCATATAATATATCGTAATATGCAGTGTATCATTAAAAATACCTTATAATATAACATAATATGCAGTGTATCATTGAAAATACCTTATAATACAACGTAATATGCAGTGTATCATTGAAAATACCCTATAATATATCGTAATATGCAGTGTATCATTGAAAATACCTTATAATATATCGTAATATGCAGTGTATCATGGAAAATACTTATAATATAACGTAATATGCAGTGTATCATTGAAAATACCTATAATATAACGTAATATGCAGTGTATCATGGAAAATACCTTATAATATAACGTAATATGCAGTGTATCATTGAAATTACCTTATAATATATAGTAGTTTACCATTGAAAATACCTTATGATATAACGTAATATGCAGTGTAACATTGAAAATACCTTATAATATAACATAATATGCAGTGTATCATTGAAAATACCTTATAATACAACGTAATATGCAGTGTATCATTGAAAATACCGTATAATATATCGTAATATGCAGTGTATCATTGAAAATACCTTATAATATATCGTAATATGCAGTGTATCATGGAAAATACCTTATAATATATCGTAATATGCAGTGTATCATTGAAAATATCTTATGATATAACGTAATACGCAGTGTATCATTGAAAATACCTTATGATGTAACGTAATATGCAGTGTATCATTGAAAATACCTCATAATATATCGTAATTTGTAGTGTATCCTCGAAAATACCTTATAATATAACGTAATATGCAATGTATCAAGGAAAATACCTTATAATATAACGTAATATGCAGTGTATCATTGAAATTACCTTATAATATATAGTAGTTTACCATTGAAAATACCTTATAATATAACGTAATATGCAATGTATCATGGAAAATACCTTATATTATAACGTAATATGCAGTGTATCATTGAAAATACCTTATAATATATAGTAGTTTACCATTGAAAATACCTTATAATATAACGTAATATGCAGTGTATCATTGAAAATACCTTATAATATATCGTAATATGCAGTGTGTCATTGAAAATACCTTATAATATATCGTAATATGCAGTGTATCATTGAAAATACCTTATGATATAACGTAATATGCAGTGTAACATTGAAAATACCTTATAATATAACATAATATGCAGTGTATCATTGAAAATACCTTATAATACAACGTAATATGCAGTGTATCATTGAAAATACCGTATAATATATCGTAATATGCAGTGTATCATTGAAAATACTTATAATATAACGTAATATGCAGTGTATCATTGAAAATACCTTATAATATATCGTAATATGCAGTGTATCATGAAAATATCTTATGATATAACGTAATACGCAGTGTATCATTGAAATACCTTATGATGTAACGTAATATGCAGTGTATCATTGAAAATACCTCATAATATATCGTAATTTGTAGTGTATCCTCGAAAATACCTTATAATATAACGTAATATGCAATGTATCAAGGAAAATACCTTATAATATAACGTAATATGCAGTGTATCATTGAAATTACCTTATAATATGTATTAGTTTACCATTGAAAATACCTTATAATATAACGTAATATGCAATGTATCATGGAAAATACCTTATATTATAACGTAATATGCAGTGTATCATTGAAAATACCTTATAATATATAGTAGTTTACCATTGAAAATACCTTATAATATAACGTAATATGCAGTGTATCATTGAAAATACCTTATAATATATCGTAATATGCAGTGTGTCATTGAAAATACCTTATAATATAACGTAATATGCAGTGAAACATTGAAAATACCTTATAATATGACGTAATATGCAGTGTATCATTGAAAATACCTTATAATATAACATAATATGCAATGTGTATCATTGAAAATACCTAATAATATATCGTAATATGCAGTGTATCATTGAAAATACCTTATGATATAACGTAATTTGCAGTGTGTCATTGAAAATACCTTATAATATAACGTAATATGCAGTGTATCATTGAAAATACCTTATAATATATAGTAGTTTACCATTGAAAATACCTTATAATATAGCGTAATATGCAGTGTATCATGGAAAATACATTATATTATAACGTAATATGCAGTGTATCATGGAAAATACCTTATAATATAACGTAATATGCAGTGTATCATTGAAAATACCTTATAATATAACGTAATATGCAGTGTGTATCATTGAAAATACCTTACAATATAGCGTAATATGCAGTGTATCATTGAAAATACCATATAATATATCGTAATATGCAGTGTATCATTAAAATACCTTATAATATAACATAATATGCAGTGTATCATTGAAAATACCTTATAATACAACGTAATATGCAGTGTATCATTGAAAATACCCTATAATATATCGTAATATGCAGTGTATCATTGAAAATACCTTATAATATATCGTAATATGCAGTGTATCATGGAAAATACTTATAATATAACGTAATATGCAGTGTATCATTGAAAATACCTTATAATATAACGTAATATGCAGTGTATCATGGAAAATACCTTATAATATAACGTAATATGCAGTGTATCATTGAAATTACCTTATAATATATAGTAGTTTACCATTGAAAATACCTTATAATATATCGTAATTTGTAGGGTATCATTGAAAACACCTTATAATA